>VZSR01000257.1:1745624-1761907 GCA_013398615.1 Brachypodius melanocephalos | reverse complement strand
CCAGCAGAGGATGGGGCACAGCACGGGGCTCTGCTGTCCCCTCCTGCCTCCGCGGGGACACATCCTCGGCCACCCTCTCCCGAGGAGCATGTGGGAAAGCTGCCCAGATGTGCAGAGCTCTCTAGGAACAGCTGCACGCAGCCTAACACGAAAACCAGAGCTCTCCGTGACGTTAGTGGCCTCGCTTGGAAGAACAGCACATGGAATCAAGCCAAGTGGGATGTCTTAAGTTCCGTTTTTAAGAGGGAATGTTACGTGATGTATTTCTTGACATTTGAAATTTTTTCCTATTAATTCGACGTTCTAAGTTTAATTTGAAAACAAAATTAAAAGCATTTGATTTTGAAAAATGGAAATGAATTGTATGTAATTGTTGCTTTAAAGATTTGAGATCTTTCACTCGAGCAGGAGTAATAGAAATTTCCAAATAGTCTTTAATAGTCCAAATATGCATCTTTTCAACAACAAAAAAAAATTTTATTCTGAAAAAATAATCTCACATCTATGTGATCATTTAATGCATGACATCATCTCTGGAGGACATGGTCTTGTATTTTGACTAAAAAAAAAGTGTTTTCCTTTCTTTACATTTCTTTACTCTGAGTTACCTTTTGGTGTTGTATAACAACTAGGAATGCACACAAAACATCTATTTTTTGCATATTATTATGCATACTTCACCTAAACCTCATAAGCTCTTTCTAGCTGCACTACTAGGAAGTACTTCTGTTATGGTTTTAGTCCTCTAATTTATTTGAATGGATGATTTGATATCAGGAGGGAATGAAGGATGCAGTGGACTTTCAAGGTGCTGTGCAAAGTCTGTACACTGAATTTACATAAAGCAGATGTTGACAGTAATGACATTTCTGCTACTGGGTGCTCGTTCTGCCTGAGACATATTTTGGCTTTGTGGATTATCTGGAAGCAAAGCCTGTAAATGCAGCTTCTGATTTCTAACAGTGCCAGCAAAACCCTGCATCTCCAGCTGGCAGCTCTGCAGCTTGCAGCTGAATCATCCCCGTGTGTTTGTTTTACTGACACTCTGAGGTTTTTCTTCACCCTGATTGCTGTGGGTTGTTTCATACCCCAGAATTATTTTGCCACATACAAAGCAATTTAATCGCTGCTTGCTCAAATGGCTTAAATCCTGTTCTGATTGCGTGTCTTCTGACTTGACAGGAGTCACAAGCATAGGTGCTAGATCCTATAGAAAATATCACATGTAATTCAGAATTGGGCTAATTATCAGCTCTTTACTGAAAAGGTCACTAAAGCTTGTATGAATTTGGTCTACAAAGCTCTTTTGTTGCACTCTGCTCTTTGCTGAAGGGCAGTGTAATCCCTAATTGTGCATCCCACAAACAAGAATGAGACTGAGCAAAGGATCCCTCAGTGACATGCTGGGCAGGGCTCGATTAGGGAGATGTAGGACTTCAGCCTGTTGGAAATGGGCTGAAGTGGAGGGTGGCCTGTAACTCAAAGGACTTCAAAGTTCAGCAGCCCGGGACACTGCTTTCTGCAAAAAGCACAGTCAGAAACAGAGCTGAGATTCCTAATGGTGCTCTGCAACTTTAAAAGGTGATTTGAACGTGAGACTGAAGGAAGGCAATGTGTTCTGGAAGCATTTTCTTTTATTTTCTTTACAAACAAAAATACCCTAGCCTAGAAATAAAAGAAAGGAGGGAAAAGAAGGAAGAAGAAAAGCAAGCTTCTGTGAAGGCAGATAGAATAACTTGAGATATTACTGTTTTCCTTAAAGAGGAAAGAGACACAATCCTGGTGGATTTTTTTGGTTGGAAAACCAACTGGAGCATTGGGAATGTGGAGCTGAAGGAAATCAGGAACATGGAGTGGAACTGAGCACAGTGCAGAGGAAAAGAGGCAGGAATAGCAGGGTTGTCAGATGTGATTTATGAGGGAGGAAGATGCTGCTGGATCCCCAGAGAGGCTGGTGAGGGGGCTTGTAGCAATTGATTAGAATCCCTCACTGCTGAATTGCCTAAGGCAAACTTGTCTTTATGACATGGATGGACACAAGGAGGAAAATGAATGTATATTGCAATGGTGAGTAAATTTTGAGTGCTTATAGGAACATTTTCTCACTTAGGGGTTAGAGATGCATTCCCTACCAACTCAGCTTAGTTAGAAACATTCCTCTGGTATATTAAAATCTTAAAGGAGGATACTAAAGTTGTTAAATAAAAGAGATCAGCACAATCATCTTATTTGTCTTCTCTGCTAAAACCTCTGAGTTCCTTGCCATCATGAAACTCTGAATTATTGCTTCCTGGAGAAAATCTTGATAATTTTCTACCTTCATATTATAAGAAATATGGGGTTTTGTGGCTCCACACTAATGTATTGTTCCACAAATCATTGTAGGACAACAGTAGATCTCTGATTGGACCTGACACAAGGCCCAGGTGTGCCAGTATCTTCTCAAAAGAAGCAATAGAAGACTCCTGTAAGGTTTCCATTGTACTCTGCTTTTGAGATGAACTTAGAAATAATGACAAGGAAAAACAAGATATTACTGATAATAAGTATGAGATGACTCATTTCCCAAACATTGGTAGACACAGGCTAATAACAAACCTAGCAGCAGGACCAGGAAATTAGCAGACTTGTTGGGTCAACTGGCTTACAACATTCCTGCTGTTATTCAAACAGTGATATAAAATATAAATACCCAGAGATTTCCATGGAAAAAGAAAAAATTCTACTGCTCCCACTCCCTACCCAGATTCTTTCCATCCTCACCCAAAGCCCAGCCCTCAACCCATCGTCTTTACCTGTTGACTTTTAATACTTACTTTATTTTTTTTAACAATTAGAAGAGCATCTCAGTATCTGTGAAAGTGGATTGGGATATCTGTCTTTATGGGCTTCTGAAAATCTAGGTCAGAGTGCATTCAAATTCTGACTGATGTAATCACTTCTGGTGGCAGAAATTCTGATAGAGTGAAGCTATTTGTGCTTGAATGTCAACTCGAATGCTTCCCCTGCTGAGGGGTTTGATCTCGTTCCTTCACGAGCAGCACAGATAATGAAGAAGTTTGTGACACAATGTCTTCATTGTACAAACGACTCTTGGCACTTTGTTTTTTTATTCTTGCACACAGATGAAGAGGCTGCTTGGCTTTCCAGCAGAGAGTGACCTGCATCTTCCAAAGATGCAGAGAGAGCAGAAGGGTGGAGGCACAAATGTGTGTGTATGGTGGAGGTCCCTTTGATTATGGCACTGAGAGCATTCACGTGGTGTGTTCAGCCCGGTGAATGATGCCTTCTGTTTCAGTTACTGCAAACATTGGCCCTGAAACCCATCAGCTCTCTGAGGCTGGCACAGAGACAAGAGTTCCCCGAGGTCTCTAAGTGCTATCTGAAACTAGCCCTGCTGTGAGCAGGGGGCTGCACTAGGTGATCTCTACAATTCCCTGCCAGCCTCCAGAATTACATGGTTCCCTCTGTTCCCACAGGGTCCTGAAAGGGCCAGGGTAATGATGTTTGTGCCAGGCACTGCTGCTCCTTCAGGGAGATTGGTGGCTTCTGAATTTCCTCCGATTCTCTGCTGCCCCTCAGTTTTTTCACCTTTACCTGTGCTCAGCCTTTACAATTGGAAGAGGAGCAATGAACCCCAGCAGGGCCCTCTCCCAGGTGCAGAGGCTTTTTTGTTACTTTCTGCTAGCAGGGAGATGAGCTCTTTTTTAACCTTGACTTAGTCCTTCACGGAGTTAAAAACCTGGCAGGAGGTGCTCCCCAACGGGAGCTCTGCCCCCCTTCTCCCTGTTCCCATCGCAGTGTGATGTGGTGGCATCATGCTTCCTTCTCTTTAGGGATGTGATTCAAGTGGGCTCTGCCAGTTCCCTTCCCCCAGCATCTGCTGTGAGGTCTCTGACCCTTTGAACTTGTTTCAGTCTGTCAGCAGAGTGTGGGCAGGACAGCGAGTGCAGTCATCTCCACAGGAAAGTGCTTCCTCCTTCACCCCAAGCGCTGGGGATCCAGACACCCACTCAGCCAGGAAGGGTTCCCCTTAGCAGCTGGGGTGTACCAGTGCAGGGGCTCTGCTCTGAGCCCCCAGCTGCCCAGGGAGCTTTGTCCCAGCTTTGGCTGCTCCTGTGAGATGGGTGGGAGTGGAGCTGAGTGTTGGGAGCATCCTCTGCAGAGGCACCAAGCTGGAAGGAAGGAGAGCAGCTGTGGGATTTGTGCTGTGCTGGGGGGGTTCAGCACTCACAGCCTGGGTCAAGCAGCCTGTCTGCTGGCCGTGCTGTTTGTGCTTTGTTGTCAGAGTGTCCAGGAACTCTGCTGATGGATGAAGACCTCTGCTGTGGCTGGTGCTGTGTAAACGTGTGGTGCCTACAAACATCATTCCTTCCCCTTCTCACAGCCCCTCCTATCCAGTCTATCCTGGGGCAGCAGGAAGGTCCAAGCAGTTGGAGGAAGGTATGGAAAAGAGTTGTATGCCCTTGGGAAAGGACAACAAAATGCTTTTTGTTTAATGAGTACTCTTTGCAAGCGTGAGTTTTTGCAGGAGGCGCTTTCCTGAGAAGAACAGTGGTGATGAACAGACTGAATGGTGATGGGAGCTAATCCTTCTGTGTAGGTGGACAGGTAGGCACAAATCAGGAAGGCCTTGAGAGGTAAGATTAAGAACTTCAGTTTTGTGTGGGGGCCAACAAGGAAAGGATGTGATGGAGAAAAGATGAGAGAGTTGATCTTTTCAGCTGCTTTCTAGGTGAACTGGAGCAAGACAAGACTGTGCTTGATAGCTCCTGTTAGAAGGATGTTGCAATACTTGACAGGATGAGAATGTGGACAGGATTTTTGGCTGGCTCTTGGGGCAGGAAATGTCATAGAAACAACTGCTGTGATTTATCTGTGGGCTGAACCAGAAAACTCAAAGAGAAGCCAGTCAACAAGTCTCTTCCTTTGGTTTTGGGTAGACAAAAAGCTTAGCTTCAAGTGAGGAGACGGGAGGACAAAAGTCATTAAAAGCTGTATTGAAGATGCAAATATAATAATGTTCTTTTTGCTTGCTTGGGAACACTTTGCAACAGACAGCTGAACTTCACTAATCCTTTTGTGACTGTTCCTTCTCTTATGAACCTAAATCAGCCATTTGGTAAGCTGCTTATTGAAGGTTTCTTCTTTTTGTTGTCAAAAGCAGACATCCAATAATTAATGTTGTACTTCAAGTTGGCGTTGCTGAAGCTGCCTGTTTGTAGTGTGGAAGAAAAAAAATTCTGTAACAGCTCATGATATATGGCTGGTGATCTGAAATGTTTGCATGGGGTTGGAGAAGGGCTTGCTAGCTCTGGAAAACACAGGGGAAAATACAGATTTGTTTCAGATGAGAAGTTAAGCCTGTCTGGATAAAAGTAAGTGGTTAGATTGGAGCTCTTATTTTACAGGAGTTTTTATAACTCTTTGCTAAATAGCCATGCCCATGGTCTGCACTACAGTTCATTGGCACACCAGCATGGCACATTCCGAGGTGCTTTTATTGGGAGCTTACCTTCTAAGTCATTTCCCTCTTCCATTGTGTGTTACTCCCTTTTCAGTTTTATGTACACTAGATTTCAGATTGCCAAAAAACCTCTGTTATCTAAGTTGTTGTAAAATTATGAGAGCAGATAACAACACTTAGAGGTAGAGGATAGAAACTGGTTATCAGGGTGTGCCTTTTACACAGAGGAAAAGGAATGAGGGATGAAAGGAATGGGTACCAAATGTCAGAAATGCTGAAAATAGGCCATGGTCAAAATACTGATTCGTAGGAATATAGAAAATGTCAAGAGGTTGATACGTAGGTGGATTGAGCAGGCTAATTTTATAACAGGTGTTTCATGTTTTTCTATCAAGGGTAAAGTCAAAAGCAGAGGGAAGACCTAAACAGGTCACAGAGTGTGAGAAGACAGTTTAGAGAAAACAGTGGATAGCATAACATGAAGAGAGTGAGTTCTGGACTACATTGGAGCATCTGCTTTCCAGTAAGGAACAAAACCAAGGTTGAATGTACTTCTGTGAAATCCCAAAATTCTGAAAAAGGACGTGTAGTGTTGGTTTGAGTGCTGAGTTTCCAGTTGCAAGTCTAAAGCAGGTGGGTTTTTAATGTTTAATTTTATCACATTTTGTTTCTCTGTGTTTGATCTGAACAAATATAACGAGTGAAAGTGGTTAGAGTGCTAAGATGTGCTGTAGGCTATCTGTAGTTTATCAGATACCAGTCAAGGCTAAGATGAATCAGCTCTGAATGATGCAATGACTGTCTCACTGTCTTAGCAGGGCTCAGGTTCCCTTTAGCAAGGGTTTGTCTCCATCAGACACACTGCTGAGAGGATGACATCTTCTCAGAGACAAACATACTCTTACAGGAAACTCTGTCTGTTCTGCAGGAAACTTGGAGGAAATCTCTTGAGTTAAGCAGACTGTCTGCATCTCCTGTATTGGAATACCCAGCATCACCTTCACCACATACAACAAGGAAAAACATCAGTCCCTGATTTTTATTTAGAGGCAAGGACTGTGATTTCATAAAACATTTAAATTGTTTTTCAATTCAAGAACCTAAGTGTTGTATTTTTAAGAAGGTTTGTTTTGGTCAAAGCATAGAAGTAGGTCTTGTAGCCCTGGAAGTTTTTTCACATTCATATTGGATTTGTGAATGTGGTTGTTTGTTTGCCAGATGCATTAGAGACTTCTAGAGCTTTGACAGATGGCAATGTAACCAGAGGGCTGTACAGCTGGGATGTTTACACTACAGTTTGTAAATTTTCCCATATGACAAAATCCCTTGTAAGCCCAGGAGAAAGTCTGGCAATTGAAGTATGTGGTGTTGTCACAGACATATCAACTCGTGGGGTAGCAGCACATGTGAGCTGTGGTGGTGTGAAGCCAAAACCATCTGCCCAGCCACAGGTGAGCTGAAACTTCTATTTGCCCTCACCTGGTAGACAGATGCCAGGCAGGCAGCTAATCCCTCATGCTCCTGCAGAGGAGCTGGCTCCTGTGTCTGGGTGATGTGTGTGTGGGTGCAGTCACAATGCAAGGAAGGACAATGACACAGGGCAGTGAGATAAGGCAGCATTATTTGCTGCTTTCCTGTGCTGGAGACCAGAGCTCATCAGAGCAGTGATGTGAGCACACTTCAGCATCCCATGGGTGATCCTCCTGCCTGCTGTTTGTAAGTGGCTGGTGAGGAGGGAGGGACAGATCCCCTCCCAGTGGCTGGGGGATCTGGCTTCCTTTAACCTGCTGAGTCTAAACCTAATTTCACAGTTGAAAATTTTGTACTGATAGAATTAGCTACAGAGTGTAGCTAATTTTTTTTTGTTTAATGATGATGAAGTCCCATTAAGTTCAAAGCACTTAGCAATAGTTGAATTTTGATCCAATCAGGTGTTTGCATTCATTTCTCATGCAGAATGGCACAGAGAAACACGTGAAGTAACTCACAGTGGTAAAGGTTAACATTAAAGTATAAAAAAACCCAGAGTATATCTTTAGACATGTTTAACACTGATACCTGAACACTTCATGCAAACCAGATTGTGGGTAAAGCCATTTGTTACAGAGATTAATAAACGTACCAATAGAGACTCCAACCTTTATCAGCTCAGCAACCACAAGGAACAATGGAACTTTGCATGACCTGTTCTTATTACAAGCTAAATGGGAGAAATTACTGAGCCAAACTATCAGAGTGATAGTTTTCAGTTTTGACTTCAGAGTGAGCTTGACTATAGAGAGAGTACTCTGTCTGGTTGGTTTCCTCTGATGACAGTGCAGCCTCTTTACTGTGAAAGGAGAAAATTACAGGAAAATATGACCATAAACCCATGAAACCTGATGTGGGAACTTTGGCAGGTATAGCTCACAAAACTACATCTAAGTAGTTTCTTCTTTCTTGGTTTTACCCTGACTAGAGTATTTACTGACTGCTGCTTTTATGTTACGTTTCCTGCCAGGGTTTTCAGTGCACAAACTGTAGGAGCTCTCTTTTGAGAAAAAAAAATCCCCAGTAGTTCATTCGTGTCAAAAATTCTTCTGGCCTGCACTTGAAGATGGAGTATGCAGTACAAACCAGTGAGAAATGGCTGTTTTAGGAGCAGAATTTCACAACCTGGTGCTCCTCTCTGTTAAGCACAACCCTGCATGGTTTGTGTTTGCCCTTTGACATCAGAGAGCCTTGGGAAGCACACTGTGGGAAATGAGCTGCCTTGGACACAAAAGCGTTACTTGCTTCCTTGTCCTGCATTGTGGATGGTATGTCTTGTAATCAAGCTCAATTTTCTTTTTATTTTAGTGTTATCTTTTAGTGTTAGTGTGTTCTGGGTTCCTGGTTGAATGGGTTACTCTAGTGTTAACAGGTTCTGGGAGGAGAGCTCGGGGTTGCCTTTTGCTATGACAGTGTTGGGTGTGAGATCTATGACCATTTTCAGTGTGTGGGATTCAATGCTTCAATCTCAGGCAAGGAGCCAAAAAGGCCTTAGCTCCTATGTACACAATTTATACAGAGAGCTCCTGGAGAGCTCCTGGTGGTTCAGGGAACCTGAGATCTTGAGATCAGTGTAGTTCTTCAGAACATGGGCTTGAACATACCTGCGAAGGGCCTGAGCTTTAATCCTGATTTACAGGCATTTTAATCCCGATTTACAGGTATTTTAATCCTGATTTACAGGTATTTTAATCCTGGTTTATGTATATTTTAATCCTGATTCACGTATATTTTAATCCTGATACACAGGCTGTTGAGTTTTCTTTTTACCCTGCGTTGTCTAAGATTGCCCCATGCACTTGTCTGAAATTCAAGTCTCCTCTTAAGAGAGACAGGGGTGTATTTTGGAATAGAGAGCAGTACCTGGTGTATCTCAATGCCTTTCTGCTGTTGGGCCACTGGCCTCTGGGCAGCCTGTGCCATTGTTTCACCACCCTCACTGTAAAAGACTTTGTCCTTATATCTAACCTAAAACTACTCTTTATTTTAAAACCATGACCCCTTGTCCTGTCACTACATGCCCCTGTGAATGGTCCCTCCCCAGCTCTCTTGAAGCCCTTTTAGGTACTGGAAGGTGCTCTAAAGTCCCCCTGGAACCTTCAATTCTCCAGCATGAACAGCCTGGGCTGCCTCAGCCTTTCTTCATAGCAGAGGTGCTCCAACCCTCTGAGCAGGTTTGTGACCCTCCTCTGGATTTTAACCAAAAGGTCCATGTCCTTCCTATGCTGGGAGCCCAGGGCTGGACACAGTGCTCCAGGTGAGAGCAGGGCAGAGGGGCAGAGGGGCAGAGGGGCAGAGGGGCAGAGGGGCAGAATCCCCTCCCTCAGCCTGCTGCTCCTGCTGCCTTTGATGCAGCCCAGGACATGCTTGGACCTTGCCAGCCTGTGTCCAGCCTCTCATCCACCAATTAATGACCACTGTGTAATTGAGTCTAAGAAGAGCACCTTGGGAAATGGAAGAGAAGCTCGAGGGGTGGGATTCCTGAAGGCTTCCTGCAGGAAATGTTGCTTATGGATCTCATTGCTGCAACCCCAGGTTGTATCCTGGGGTTTAAAACCTTTTATCTTTTAAGAGGACACCACAGGCCAAGTGTTGCACTGAAGAAAATGTAACTGGTGTCATTGTACCAGTTCCCAGTCTCAAAGGGCTCTTACCACTTCCAGAGACTTCCCTTGTTTTTCAGTCTTTGTTACGTATAGCACGAAAAAATGTAACCAAAGCTGCTTTTCCCCCCTTTCTATTGTTTTTCCTATTTTGACCTGATGTCTATCAGATGATTGTGGTTTTCAGAAACACATGTATTTAAAAAAATATTATAATTTTTTTTTCAAGAATAAAAATAGCTCAGTTTAGTAATCCTTTTCTTTTTTTTTTTTTTCCAGATTAAACATTCATTTCCAAAATCTACATGGAATAAAAAGCAACATTTGTTTGCTAATTGTTGCAATGTTTATCTACTATAGAACTGTAAATCATGAGAGTCAACTATTCTGGTTTTATTTTTCCAGTTTATGCTGTTATTTTCCTTAAGTACCATGTATTGAAGATGTACCATAACACTCCTTAATACTAAAATTTTTACAAGTGTCTGTCATACATGCCCATTTCCTATCTTGAAATTATTGTTCCAGAAAATTTTCTCCTGCTGTTTTCTGTAAGACTTTAATTGTCACTGTTATCTTAGAGTTTTCTTAGGGTTTTGGAAAAAATAAAAATAATGCAGAAGTAACCCTTTTAGGCTAAAGATATAAAAATTTCCAGAACAGATTAGTAATAATGCAGTTGTCAAAACCACAGTGTCTCACAAGTAAAGTCACAGCTAAAAAATGTAAACCAAACAAGCTCTGTTCCCTAAAGGCTGTTTTCGTTTAAGAGAAAATGCTCCTCACTCTTCTATGAGATTTCAGATGTGTATAAAAGAGATGATAGTGCACCTAGCAAGTGAATTAATTCTCCTGAATTCTTCTTGTTTTGGTGAATATCACCCATTCCAGTACCAAAATCACTTCTGTTCCATACAGATTTGTTGTTCCTTCAGCTTTGTTATCAATAATTGCTTACTTGAAGAATTGTGAAGTGTTTTTTACCATACTCTCCCAGAATAGCTCCTAGAGAAATGTGGCCCCATCCTGAGTCTTCCTTTTGCATCATACCCAACTTCTTGGCAACGGGATTCTGAGAAATCTAAATAGAAAAAACACCCAGTTTGTCTCAATGTGGAGATTAACTATTACTGAGTTCAAGCTCCACGAATAGAGCAATATCTTGTGGATGATTTCTTCAGCTGACTTATTTCTTTTCCAGCTCACAAATCTTCTGGTTTACACTTTATTTTTTTATTATTATTACTGCCAGTATTATTGCAATGCCAGAAAAATAGAGTTGCAGGAAAAGGTTCTGTTCTGTCCATAGCACAGAGCAAAATGTTTCTGCTTCACAAAGATTGCAATTTAAGAGTGAAACAACACAAGTGTCTGGAGGACTCATGTGCAGAGACAATAGGAGAGCAGGGATCTCAGAGAGGGATGGGGGTCATTTGATCCAAATTATTTTCAGTATTCAGTAAGTATCACAGCAGGGGAAAGTTTTTAAGTAGGTACTTGAAGAAGAGCAGTAATTCTCATGTTGCAGGTGTTAGTGGAAAGATCCTTCACGTTTCAAGTGCAAAGTGGATATAAACACAAGGGCAGAAGGTTTGAAATGTAAAATGTAATGATTAGGTCACAAGCATGGCTGGCAGTGGAAGCTGTAATCTGACCTTGATTTTGTATGAGAAATGGTGAACAGAAATGGATTTTGTTATGAAAAGCCTTGAAAGGGAAGATCAATTGTGTCTACTTGATGTGCCACAGCAAAGAAAAGATGCAACTGAGATATTCTAACACATGAAAGAAGCTAATTTTGAAATAGCACGTAGATTTTGTGTGAAAGGCTCAAGAACATCCTTTTTAGGAGGAAAACATAACAGTGATGACTACCTGAAGAGCAAGTCTTAGATCCAAAAGAGAATAACACCTCTTGGTGGTGGTGTAAAAAAGAATTGACAACACTTAAGTCTAACCTCAATCTGAGGACTCAAGGACAAGCCAATGTCAGAAATAGTGAAATGAATGTTTTAGTGATGTCCCTGCAGCTTATTCATTGTGCCTGCAAAAGGATGAAAGGCATTCAGAAGGGAATTGTGAGTTCTTTTTGGATTTTGCTGGGTTTGAGGATTAATCCTGACATCCCCAAGAAGATCCTTGACATACGAAAGAAAGTTTTGTTAGGACTAAAGCCCTGGTGTTCAGGGGTGGGACTCTAAACTGTCAGATGAGACAAAGGAGGTGAGTTTGTAAATCTTTTGATTCACTGGATCTAAGGCATAAATGGAGAAGTGGAAAGGATTTAATATTTATGATCCTGGAAAACAGCTGACCTCAAAAAGGATAATCATCAAATATTGGTTTAGAGGAGAATTAAAATCCAAACCTGCTTTCACTGTGGGGTTCAGGAAGGATGGGAGTGATGGATTGTTGCATGAACAACTAATTTTAGCAAGGAAGAAAGGAAGGAAGCAAAGCAGACTACACAGCAATTTAACCATCAAAAAAAAACAAAAACCAAACCAGCATTTGTAGGAGGTTTTTTGCTAAACCAGCCAAAGTTGCTGGAGAACAACACACCCATAACCTGGTTTTATTCAGCAATATTAGATTGCCTAATAGAATATAATACTTGAAATAATGTTTGGGTTTTTAAATTCTTATAACATGTTTAAAATCAAAATATGTAATGTAAGCTTGATAATAAAGGACTTGTCCTTCAAGCATAAAAACAGTTTAATATCAAAATAATATAAAAACCTAAAAACCACTATTTCACTTAGTTTTTACTAGCTTTGGGACTCTTAACAGTGCTTTTTGACCTCCAAAAAGGATTCTTGCTGATTGTCTTCTTTGCTTGACACTACTCTTGCTTTTGGTGAAATTGGTTATTGATTTCAGTTGTTGCAAAAACATTATTTGAGGGTTTTGTTTTTAGGTCTCAAACTATAGATAACTCAAAGCATTATTATTAGAAAAATTATAAAGCAAAGGCATCTTTGCAACATTTCTGGACGAGGCCTAGTATGGATTTCATAGTTAATTTTATTTTTTAAATTATTTTTATTTAGAATATTACTGTATAGTTTATAATATTTAATGCAGTATATAGTGTAGAATTAATTGTGGTAATTATATTAATATAAAATTATTAAGTTTTATTAAAATATTTATTAATGTTTTAATTTATAACATTAACATTTAAATTTAATTGAATTTAATAGTTTACTTACTGAGGTTTTACTTACTAGCTGCTATACTTGGTGAGAGCAGAAAATACAAAGGGCATATTTTACAGTTTAACCCCAGAAAACCATAAAGAGATTTTAAAAACTGTTGTGCTGACCCATCTATGACAGGTAAAGGAAGAAAAAAAAATAGCAAAAATTATGTTGAAAAAAACATGCTCAGAAATGATGGAGTGTTTTGAGTTCTGTTCATTAATGACTTGACAGGAAGTCTCTTAGCGTGTGTGTTCCTTCATTCAACCCTTTTCTTTCAAGTTCAGCACAAAAGCTGGCTCAGGAAATACAATGTAAATGTAATCAGCAAAGTGACCCTTAATGAGGAAGTGAAATTATCGTCATACAACTTCTGAACAGCATTTCTTTCTCCTTTTTTTCCGTGAATGAGACGCCATCCTTACATCATTTGGCTAAAGTTATCAATGACAGCACAGTAGAAGGCTGTGAGGTCAGCCTTTTCCTGTCCTGTTCTCATCCCTCACAAGGCACTCTCAAAAGCTGCATCTGCTGGGAGACCTGAGCCAGGGCTGGGCTGTTGTTTGGGATTAGTGTTTGAGGCTGGAGATGGAGAGGAAGGTTTACTCATGGGAACTGTAGGAACAGAGCTGACTGACTGCTTCAGAAAATATTTTCTCTAGGTGTGGTAATGACTAAAGTGCTGATTTCTGTTTATGGAGATGGGTAAAAGAGTGTTTTGGTTGCAGGTGGTTGAAGAAATCATCTAGAGAGGATGTTTTTCTCTAGGATTTTGTCAGGCAGAGTGGGATCCTAAGCACCTGGGAACAAACACCTTATGCTTGCTTCTTGGAGATGTTGAAATATCTGCTATGTTTATATAAAACTGTGCTCAGGGACAGCCCTTGAGAAGGTAGGGCTGGGACAGCAAAGTTGGTTATTGATTGTTACTGCAGTGCCTATGGAGAGAAAAAGGAATACTGTGATCTCTGAATGCAAGTGTCTTTCATTGCTTTCTCAAATGTTGATTCCAGTCCAAAAGCTCAAGGGGATTTTAGCATCATGTGGTTAATCAGCCAACTGCAGAACCAAGCCTAGGAAGGGCCTTGCTCTTTCATCATGATATGTTTATTGTGATGCAGCAAGAGATCTTCTGATGGTGCTGAGTTCAGCGTCTGCTGAGGAAGGCTTAGGATGGGGCTTTGGCTCAGAAACAGCCTTCCAGCAAACCCCACAAAACAATATCAGCTGTTTGGAGCTGTAGTGACTGCAGAGATAGAAAGGAGAGCCCGTGTTGCCTGCTGTATTTCAGATACTTGGAGATGGCTGCATCAGACATAAGGGCAGGGTTTGGGAGGATCTGTTGCCCTGGTGGATTTGGTTGGGATGATAGCTGATCATTCCTTTTTAGCTGAGAGCATCTAATGTGACTCTGTTTGCATCTGAGCTTTCAAAGTCCTTTGATCATCGAGAGTTTCTGGAGGATGCAGATAAGAGATATGGGAGTGATGAGTGATGATGAGTGGTACAAGAGAATCTATAAGAGAACTACGAGTGATGTTTTAATGCAGATGAAACCAATCTGCTCCATAAGCATCAACCCTACAGCCTTAGTTAACTCTGGGTATTGAGCTGCCTCATCTTGTGCAGCTGGACAGAAATTTCTTGATGTCCATAACTCACTTATTCAGTGGATTTCAAAGTGCAGGGTTTGGTTGTTTTTTTTTTTTTTTTTTTTTAACAAAAGAACATTATAAGCTTTAGCTTCTTCCTACTGCGATGCTTGTTTCCTGTCAGTTCTGACATTTCTTGGGCATCACGATTTCACAACACAAAAAGTCTCTGCCTATTTGTGGGATGTGGAAGTAGGAACATATTTTCACATGTAGAAGGATCTATGAAAGTGGCAGGCTGATGCAGTGAGTGTCTGCCTGTGTGGGAGGGAAGGAAGAGGCTGGCAGTGTGTGGAAGCTGATGTAACTCCTACTGAATAAGGAAGTTTCCCAAGTTGTACAGCTCGTTGGAGATGATGAGATTTATCATTGTAATCTCTATAGCCAAGGCTCTTGGAAGAACATCTGGTAGATAGTTTTACTTCCACGTCAGAAGAATAACATTTCTGATGCTGAAGTGGGGCTCTAAGGGAGTTTTCTCTCATTTTGAGGATTTTCAGGAATAATTAGAAGTAATTTGAATTAAGGTGAGAACCAGCCTGGCTAGATATAATGCAGTAGAATCTATGTCTAATTTCGAATCCACTCTTACCATTTACAATTTGCTCCTTTTGAAAAACAAGTCCAGGGGATTCATTATGTATGAGAGGGCATGAGTAGGGTTGAAAACATATTTGCAAAATGGCCTTTTATTCAATTTAATAAAATAAAGCACAGATTAATTTCTGCACAGGTGAGAGGAGCCTCCTTCTATTGATGGGTCTCATTCTGTTGGAGAGCTGGCATCAGCCTTTGCTGACACTAACAGGGAATAGGCTCAGCAGCAATGGCTCTTCTTTCTGCATTCTAGAAAAGGCTGTTTTCCAATATAAAACTGACTTAATATTACTATGTCAAATTTATTTTTATGCCACGTTGTTGTTAAAATATTTGCTGCTTTCAGTTTTCAGAAAGAACAAGCATCTGGCTTGAAACTGCAATTTTAGTCCTACCAAGAGAATGCTTCAACGAACAGTTCTATTATTCTGATTATACCCTCTCTTTGTGAGGCTGAAGATATAATTATGGGAAATCAGGGATTTTTTTCTGCTGTGGAAACATAATAATAACTTCTGTTAGTATTTTTAGATCAGTTTTGAAAATGTAGTTTTGAATGTTACTCTCAAATCTAACATTAATCAGATCCTTAGATGCTGGGAAACTACTGGCTGACAGAGACAGCCAAAACCTCCTTAGTGGGGTAGATCAATTTGCATATTCCTATGCTGAGCAAGTTGGAGGTTTTCAAATTTATTTTTTTAGCGGTAGCAAAAAGACGTTCAGCAGAATAGGGAAAAAGAAAAGGAAGGCTGGGAACAGCAAAGCAGAGGTTGGGATGAAATAAAAGGAAGTAAGGGGGTTGTGAGAATTAGATAAAAGTAGAGTTAGTTTTGCATGAAGACAATTGTCAGACCATCCCTTTTTCTGACACAGGGGCTCCTGAGAGGCATTTTAAAGACTTTTATTCCATTTTCAGTCTCATGTGAAGGGTGAGATGGCACAGATGTTACAATTCACACCATCAAAATCAGAAACCAAACTCTTTCCTAATTATAATACATTATAAGTGTTTTTTGGACTATCAGATTTTGCCCCACAACGCTGCTAATGCTTCTAGGCCAATCATCTAAAAAGACCCCTCATGCATCCTACTACAATATGTCTATCATAGTTCTATTTCTCCAAAACACCTAGTGTATTTGCAAGGCCATCATTTGAAACTTGTTTCTGGTTCAATTTCTCAACAATGTCCATCCTATTCCATGGCCTTTCTAAGTCAGCATTTCTT
>VZSR01000257.1:1716256-1739153 GCA_013398615.1 Brachypodius melanocephalos | reverse complement strand
CAGGACACCCCTCCAAGGGTTCCAGTGTGCATCCAGCCAGCTGGGCTCCTGGGAACAGCCAGAGCAAGAGGCAGCCATGGGTGAATGGATGGAAGCAAGATCAGCCAGTTCATTTTACCCATCAGAGGAAGCTGGGCCATGGTGAGCTCAGCTGGATGCATCACTGGAGCTCGTAGATTTTGGTTTCAGTAATGGCAGGAAGGTTCAGTGGTGAGAACAAATTGGGTTTTTTCTATATAAGAGGTAAAATTACCATGATTGCAAGTGGGAATTGGACAAGCTGAAGGAAGCTGTAACTCTTCCTTTTCTCCCAGAAAACAATTCCACCACGTTATTTACTTTGTGATAGATCATCTTTTATTTTCAGGGTCTTTGTTTTTCAACGTGGAAAGTGGTAACAGAATTAAATATGTAAGGAATATATTAAGAATAAGATTGCTCCTCAGAAGAGTCAACACTAAAATTATAATTTTGAAAAGTTAATATTTCTTTTGCAGCTTTCTTCCTTTTTTTAATTTTAATTTAATTTGAAGGTGGGTTGTTTTTTTTTTTTTTTTTTGCTATGAATCTGTGGTGCATAAAAGAAGTTGGCTGAAAATAGTGCTGAGATTAGGTGAGCGTGTGTCAATTCATAATTTTTTTCCAATTAAACATGTACATAAAAGCCATAAGTTTTCCAGAGAAGAAATAGTTTAAATAAATTAAATCCAAGAGCTCTAAACCTTATGCCAACCTGCGTGCCCTAACACATTGGAAAGAAGGTGGGAACATTCCTCTCTGTTTATAAGGGATTCCAATTTCTTAAAGCTTAAAAGATGAAGGGGCATTTTGGTGATGAGGATCATTATCACTCACACTTTCCTGCAGCAGTGCCATGCCATGCCTACCTGCAGCTGGCTTGTTTCTACCAGATAATGTCAGGTGGCTGAAACTGGAGGAGGCCTGTGGACTTTCACTCAGAGAAATATAATAGTTTTGCACTCCTACGTGTTCTGTGACAGCATTCTGAGGCATTCATACTTTCCATTCCACCACTGAGGTGTTCCAGGTCTCACCTCTGCCCCAAGGGCAATTTGCACAGCTCCATGCACAACGGTAATTTCACAGACAAATTCTCCTTTCTCATTATGAAAAACTGTGAATCCTCTCAAATACTTGCTGATGCCAAATCCCACTTCCTTGTTCTCTATCAGTCCCCAAAAGGTTTCTTTCTACATTAAATAATACCATAAATATGGGTGGAAGCCGTAGTTCTGATACATTTTAGAAGGTTTTAATGGGTTATTTTGTAAGCACAAAGATATTACGGGAGGAAAAATAAGTTCCTCAAGTTAATTGGTTGCTACTTAACCATTTCAGTTCATGTAATAGATGCTGGCAGCTCTTCTTTAGGAATGCCTGTCTGATAAGAATAACAAAGTACATGGTAAAGAGTGGTTTGCATCATTGCCTTTGGCCACGTCTC
This sequence comes from Brachypodius melanocephalos, assembly GCA_013398615.1. Taxonomy (NCBI): domain Eukaryota; kingdom Metazoa; phylum Chordata; class Aves; order Passeriformes; family Pycnonotidae; genus Brachypodius; species Brachypodius melanocephalos. The sequence goes on along the minus strand of VZSR01000257.1, from coordinate 1,737,688 downwards.
ATGTGAGACAACCAAAGATGGAGCACAGGCAGCGTGTGTGCTAAAGCCAACAGCGTGGGAAATTGCAACAGCACTCCCCATGAAAGGCTTTCACAGTGGATGACTTCTGGAAAATCAGTATGAACCACAGATTTTCAGAACTTGACTGGACAAGGCCTTGAGCAACCTGATCTGCAGTCAGAGCCGGCTGTTCCCTGAGCAGAGGGTTGGAGTTGCTCTTTTCCAACTTTACCGATTCTGTCAATATGTTAAGTGATCTTTCAACTGCCCAACCCCAATGATTTAACGAGATCTAATGTATGAGAACATTCCTTTGTCACAACGGCAGGAAGCTACAGACGTGTCTGACCTTCCTGAAGATCCTGTGTTGCTGCAGTGAGCTGATCATTGTGGTACTTTTAATTCCATGATGATTTTTTCCTGTTATCTCCTTGCATAATGCTGACTCCAGAAACTTCATCTGCGAAATTCTGCTGAGCTGAGCTGAATGCACACTTGGGTCTGTTGCTCAGATGCTCTTTTTGTACTTTTTCTGTATCAGTGAGAAGTAGGAAAGAAGAACTGAAGGCTAAGACTCATCAGCTTAGTTTGAATTCACATCATCATAAACTAGGAAAGGATTTCTAAGCAGATCAGCTTATTTCCCTTCTTAGGCTCCCTTTAACTAACCCTGTGAGAATAGAGGAAGGGGTAGGTTTCAGATATTTGTGATTTTACTAATGCTTTTGATGCTGTTCAGATAAGCAAATCAGGGAAATGTGATGTAGATAAATCTAGTACAGGATGATTCAAGTGGAAGAATCAGGTGCTTCATGAGCATGTCTTGTGTCTGATAATATTTTCAGTGAATTGAAGGACAGTAGAATTCAAAACGATCTTGACAAATTGAAGAAATGGTCTGATGAAAATAGGATGTGTTTTTAAAACGAATCAAGCAGTCTGTCATAGATTTTTGTGGGGAACATAGTTCAAGTGGCAGAAAAAAAGATTGAGTGGGTGAAAACATGAAAAGGCATCAAGAGTGCAGCTATTCTGCAAATGCCAAATCCTGGGTCATATAAACAAAGCTTAGGTTTCAGGGAACATCAGGGTTTCCCACTCGACATTAACAAAATGTTAGTTGCAGCTGCATGTCTAGTGGTAGTAATATGTCTTTAGAAGGATGCTGACAGATTGGAGACGTTCAGAGATGAGCAGCAGCAACGAGGAGCCTTTTAGAATACATGATCTATGAGGAAAGGTGGACAAAAATTGGCACTTGACTTCCTTAGTCAAGAAGGAAGAGTAAAGGGAAACACACTGCTCTTGAGATGCATGAGGAGCTGCTGCAAAGGTAGAAGCAGTAGCTATTTTTTCTCTGCACATACTACAGGTAGGATAGAAATAGCAAGTTTCAACTGCAGTAAAGGAAGATTTGGTTAGTTGTTAAAGAAACTTGATGTGTTAGGGAGACATATGAGCATTAAGGATCATGAAAGTCTAGAAGATGATCCTCTGGTGAGTTTTCAGTCATCATCATCAGAAAGAGCAGTTCAGAGGCATGCATTAAGATCCATATGGATTGGTAATTCTGCCCTAAAGCAGGGAGTGCTAGTTAGCAGATATATATTAACAGAGTTCTGTTGCTCAATTCTGTACAGCCCTTGGAAAAACCCAGAAGCACGTGGCTGGTGAGGGCCAGGGGCACAGAGCTGGCAAATGCTGTGTGGGGCATCTTTCTGCCCTGTCAGCAGCTCACTGTTAACTCACACTGTGAACCTGTGCCTGGACTCCCGCTCCCCACTGAGTTCATGTGTTTGTCTCTCCTCCTCTGGGCACTTTCAGTCCAGTTCCTGCTGCACTGCTCGTTCTGGGCCTCAGAGTAAAAGGAGAGCATGTATAAAGTATAAATAGAACTGTTAGTAAACCAGGAAAGTTAGTATTTCAGATAAGGACAGCTCAAGTGCGTTGGAAGATGGCCCAACTGTGTCACATGGGTGCTAATGTGATCTCAGCAAACACATCTGATAAAACTTGGAAAGACTGGAGCAATGGTCTCTGGTGGATTTAAGTTACTTTCTCTACAGGCTGGATTTTGCAGGTTTCTTGTGCTGTGTTCTCTGCATTTATAATCTCCTATTCAGCTCGAAATTAACTGCTAGCTAATGATACATATCGTAGTTGTCTCCCTTCTGTTACAAAATATGTGTTTGCTTTTAATTATGAATAATAGGCAACAAATCCTGAAACCTTGGGAAATTCCCTGTGCTCTGTTGTGACTGTTTCTGAAACCTCAGTTATTACCAATGTAGTAAAGAAATGGGATTTTTTTCAGCTGCTTTATTTTACATGACCTTTCTTGGTTTTCCTCAAAAATTTCCCAGTTCTCAGCAGTGTCAAGTACAGTGTGTTTGACCTTCCTTGTATTCAAGTACTCTAAACAGTCTGTGCTCAAAGTTGAAAATGCCTACAGATTTCTTTTAAGAAAATTATTAGGGTTTTTACACTTTGATGCCGAAGAGGACTGTGTGGTTGACCATCTACCACCATAGTTGCTATCTAACATGAAGCTTTTACATTTTCATTCAGGCCAAATTTCAACAGTTTGTCTCTGCAGACCACACACCAAACCCAATTCTATTTCAGCAGGAATATATCCATGGAATGTACACAAATCTCTGCAAACGTGGATGACATACTATTAACTAAAGAGAGCAAGAAGACTCTTAACTCTGTTAATGACAGGTCAGAAATGACATCCAAAATCCTGTATCTTTGCATGCAGGCTTGCATATGATACATGATTTCTTACCAACTGTGCAACACTGCACAGGGCAGCTTTGGTCTTGGTAGAAACCATAAAAAGTAAAAATTCTGAGCCAGTTCCCCATGAAAGTCACTGCACAAAATCTGCATTAAATACTTCAATGTCAGTCATTCTGTAAGATCAGGAGGATAAAACCGAGAATAGTTAAAGACGGTGGATTAAGTCCCATAATAGACAAATAAAAAGAGCTAAGTTTACCTTAGAGATTGAGATTTATTTTGTTTGCAATGCTAAAATTATTCTTATGATGCCATCTTTCAGGTGGTCTCTTGCCCTTGTATGTCAGCCTCAAATACAAACAGAGGGTGGTGACCTCTGAATCTGTAACAATCATGTTGCTTTACCAAGGCAAAATGCCCCAGATGTGCTTTACTGACACAAGTAGATCAGCACGAGGTTCTTAGAACAGAAGATCAAATTTTTCTGGAGGTGTCTCATAGCAGAACATGCTCAGCCCCTTCTGAGTCAGGAGGGCAAGGGGCTGTGAGATGATTCCCCACTCTTGACTTGGTTGTGAGGAGTCCAGAGCCGGAGCAGATGGTGGGGAAGGTAAAAGATGCAGCAGTGGCATGAACAGTGTAAGGCTGCCATTGGTGGGAAGAAGAGAAAACTTTTTTTTTTTTTTGCCCTTACTGCTTTAACTTTCTCTGTGTCTGAGAGGTACCTCTGCATCCTGAGACAGCCTGTGTGTTTCCTACCAGTCTGTGAAAAGTATGGTGTGGAGTTTATGTCAAGAAACACAGTTGTGGAATGTGGTATAGCTCTCTTTAAAGATTGTGGGGAGCATTCATCCCAAAGGAACATCATCCTCAACTGCTTGGTTTTATCTGGTCTCAGCCAAGGCCAATACACTTCAAACCCATTTGAAAAACAAATAATCTGGATACCAGGACAAGAATTTTCTGCTGCCCTCAATAATTTCTGTAAAAGCTACAGATTTCTGTCTATCTTGGCCGTGCTGAACGAATGGTATTTTATCTGCATTTTATCTTTGGTCTTCATTATTGGTCAAAAATGACCCAGAATTTAAGGTTTTATCCAATAGGGAGGCTTTCCCCATCCCTTTGCTTAGCACAATGATGAGCTGGGACATGGTCTTGTCTCAAGTACCGCTTTTCTCCAGTGCAGCCACCAGCCTTGAAGTGGTGAACTCTTGTAAGCCTTGTGGATAAGGGCTGGGATACCCTGGAAGCTCCCCAGGGTGCAGCTCAGTGCTGGTGTCCATGCTGGAACAGCAAGGATTGGAAAGCCCTTCCTGCTGCCCACATGCAGATGGGCCAGACTGATAAAATCTAAACTTTTAACTTCTTGGCTTAACAATCACACATTTCTTTTAGATGCACAGGTTGTGTTCTAAATTATCGTTCTTGGCTTTGACAAGGCTAATCAGTTATAAATTTTACACTCTCTTCTCTCATTGCCTTTCCTTCTTGTTCTCTCCTGCCATGTGATTTTGCCCCCTTATTCTCCTAGTTTTGGTAAAATGATAACTTTGGTCTGTCTTAAAAAGCTTAACTGAGTCACACAGAGGAGTTTAAGCACTTATACCCTCATTGAAATCACTTAAATCTTTAGCAGCTAAATAGTAATTTGGTGTTCACCTCTCTTAAATTGGCACTTGAATTCCAAAGTGGAATATATTTTCACTAGCTCTTCCCCCTACCTAGATCCTCTCATTGCCCCAAAATGGTGTAAAAATAGAAAAGATTAATTTGGGGGCAACTACTGCATCTCACCAAACTGAATGGCAAAGTGGGCTTCTGGCAAAGGATGGGTAAAAATGCTGTGGCCATGCTCTGGTGACAAGCCAAGGAGAGGAACTGACCCACTAATTGCTTAAATACCCTGGGTTTGGTCATCTGGCTGCTTTGTTGTGTTGTATCAGAGAGCTGAGACGATACAAACACCTTTCTGAAACTGGCTGAGGTAGAAGAACAAACCCTTCCACTTGACTGAGAGGGCACCCAGCAGGAACATTCTGTGTTTGAGGCTCCGTGGCCTTGAAGGGCAGAAGGATCACAGCAGGATTCCTCACAGCCAGTGACTCTTCTGATGCTTGTGATAGTATTCCTGCCAAACCCAGACACTCCCTTTTGGAACTGCCTGTTAATGCAGGTTTAACTAGGATAAAATACCCTGATCTGATCTGATCTCATCTGTAACTCAGTTCCTGGAGGGATAAACAGAACCCTCACTGAATGGTTGATTGTCTCGCCAAACTGAGAAAGGGTGGCTGGAAGAAGATGTGATAGGATCTGCACACCACGTGGAAGCCCAGAAATCAGTGAGATGTGTTCTTGGGAGTAGTTAAAATGTGGGCATGGCAGATGTTGCTGGTGAAAAGTTTTGAGACAGTTTAAGCTAAGGTTCTAGTTGGATCTGACTCTGGTAAATAAGATCATAAGAAAATGACGATTTTGTGCTGGCATAAACTAGCAATGTGGTGTATCACAAATTTTCTGATGTATAATCTGTTCCCTTGTGCGGATTTTGGAGCAGTTTAGTGGTGCAGCCTTCTATTTCTTGGATAATTTACTGTCTGGGGAAGTAGCTTTTCTAAGCAAGGTCAGAGCTAGTCATTGCTTGGATCTTGTCATTGCGAAAGTAGTGTTCTTCTTTAGCCTCCTACCAAGAATTATCAAGGAATGCTGCAGCAACCCTTGCAGCATGGATTTTGGCTTGGCTAAGCTTCTGCAGCCTCTGTGCAGAGAAAGATGTTATTGTCTTTGAGCTTCCTTCAGTGCTGGGCAGTGTGCAAGACAGGGATTGCAGAGTGACAGCACTGGATAAAATCACTGACAGAGTCCTGCTGATGGTCAGACACAAGGTATATTTTGCTCTTGACCCTCCCAGACCATGGGTTCCTGTTATGCTGCAGTGTGTGCTGGAGGGGTTGGGTGCATGGAGCAGAGATAAGTACAGGTCTTGGAGAGGTGGAGAGGTGACTGCTCCAGGGGTGGGGTTATCACTGCACTGCATCAGCCTTCAGCATGGTCTTTGCTGTACTGCTGCCGTGGGACGCTTTTGGGCAAGACCCCGGGGCACTGTGTGGTTCTGATTCATGGCAGTCACATCATGGTCCAAGAAAGTGCCTTCCAGGCAATTCTCTATGTCTGGGATCTGTGGCTATAGATAAGCCTCTAGTGCTCATCCAGCTTTATCTGAGGATGTCAATACTTCTGAAATATGAAAATAAAACCCGTCATTTTCTTCCCATTTGCTCTTCGTTCTACTAAATTTGTTCAGAGTGGTGCAGTTCTCTGCTTGGGCCATCTGTGAGGTGGTGGGCACTTGATGAAGAGCCCAGAGCAGTGCTGTATAGACCATGTCTGAGGGAAGTGCTGCTTTACTGGAACGTGCAGGATTTCATTGTGGCCCCAGAGGCTCTGTGATCCTTGGACTGGACCCCTGGTGTGAGCAGGTTGGACGGATGTGGTGGGATCCAAGGGGCAGGAAAGTCAGACATGGAGAAAGGAGGTCCCACAAATATTTTTTGTAGACTTGCTTAGTACAGGACCCATCCATCACAGGACTTGGCAAGACCATCAGGCATAAACCTGTGTTTAAAGAGGAGCAGAAGGTGAAAGAATGGGCTGAAAGGATGGGTCGATGGAAATACAAGCAGGGGAGCCCCACGTCACACCGGCAGCACGTGTCACCATAAATCCTGTGGGCGCCACTGCCAACAGGAACAACTCTTTGGAGATGCTGGGATGTTTCTACAAAGGATGAGCAGCTTGTTTGATCTGCCTGGGGCATGCCCAGTCTGGCAACAGAAGCCCACAGGTGGGTTTTGCATGCAGCCCAGCCAGAGCCTGAGCCTGAAGATTTACAGCAGGAAGTCCTAAATGTCCTATCACCAAAGATATTCTTGCTCCAGAGCCCAGGCACCTGTGGCATCTTGCTGCTCTTTCAGGAGCACTGGTGCAAGTGTTTTCCCAGCTTTCCCATGAGCTGCCTCAGGAAATGGTCTGCCCTGAGAAAATAATGCTGGAGGGAAAAGGAGAAATTGTCATCTTTGGTTTATTTTACAAAGTCAGATCTCTTGATGCCATGGTCTGGCATGGTGGGGAAGGTGTGTGTGCCAGAATTAAACAGGTAGCAGGCACTGCTTTAGGGCAGGATTGCTACATAATTTTTGTTAACAAAACCATATTCAAAATATGAATTTTCCTACAGATGCCAGAATGGCTGTGATGTGGTGGTGGATAACCACACTGCTTTTCTGTTTCTACTACATCATTATATTCATATTTCTCCTTCACACAGAATGCCTTACAGGCACAAAAGAATTGATTTTATGTTTGATAAGTTATTGAATGGTAGAGCAGAAAATGCAGAGGAACACAGAAGTCTAACAAACAGAAATTTTCTATAGAGTGTAATCCAAGATTTCTCTAATCTTGTATTTGCTTTTCCCTAAGTCTTTGTCTAATGCTCTCATGTTTAACATAGAGAGCTCTCGAACAATCTTTGCTTGCATAACACACTTTTACTGCCTTGAAAATTAAATGATCTCCATTATGTTCAGGATTGAGAAAGTTCTGTGTTTATAGAAACTGCTTCATACGTAAACAGTTACAGAAGCAGGTTTAGTTTTTGCCAATTACTTCTGTTATATTTTGGTAATCTTCGTCTAAACAGATTTATGTTAGTGACTAATACAGTTGTCAGCTATCCACTCCTTTCTTTTTCCCAAGAGTGTCCTACCCAGCTTCTGGCTGCCTTCAAGCAAACCTGATGGTGGCATAACAATGTCAAGGACAGCAAGTTTCTCCAGGTGTGAAAACACAGTGCAATTAAGAACCAATTTCGACTTTCTGTGCTGATGACGTGCCCGCTTTCCCCAGATTAATATCCAAAGGACTGAATGCTCCTGTGGGCATGACTGACAGTGTTGCACAAGCACAGAGTTAATGCTGTGCTGCTCTTGGGGAGTCATGGCTTGTGCCTGGGTTCCTCAGACTCTAATCTAGGTGGTCCTAGCTCCTCATTCCTAGGTGGCATCCCCACCCTACCCCTTTCTTCACTATACAATCTGTGTCCTCCTTATCTGTTTTTTCTGCAAGCTGGAGTATAACAAAGCTGTCTTCCTCCAAACTGCCCGGCTACCCTGACAGCCATTGTAATGGAAGGAATCCGTCTGTGGCCGTGCCATTCCCGTGATTCCTGTGGGTTCTTGAGGCCCAAAGACTGTTTTTGAGATGGCTATGGTGAGGTACAGAGAGAGTGACTCCATCGAGGGGTCAAAAACCTTCAGGCTTTATTGATTCTTGGTGAGGAACCTACAGAGCCTTGGGTCTGACACGGTGGAAAACCTCAGCAGAGCCCACCGGCAGCCCCCGACTCTGCTTTTTAAGGGGGGAGGGTTACAGAGGTGGGGGAAACTGGGGTCCAATGGTATAGGGATAGAGGATGGCCTGTGACAGGACAGACACCTGTAATCACAAATTGGGACAAAGGGGTAGGGGGAAGGCTGGCACCCAGCCAGTCACTGGACAAAAGCCCCTCTGAGTTCTCCAGAACAATAGAGGGGTCTTGGAGTGACTGACAGAGCCCCAGGGGTAGCTAATGATGACAGTCCAAAGGTGACTTTAGGAAGGGGTACACAGAGGAATCATTTACAGAACTTAACAATACCCAAAAAACCTGGGGAAGCTAAAATGCACCACCACTCTGGAGAACACCTTTTGTGTGGCTGGTGTGCTGCTCTCAGATTTGCTTGAGGCTGGGCAGAGCTTGTAGAGCATTGGGAAAAGGAGGCAGCAGCAAAGGCTGACTTCCACCCACGGTTAGAGCGATCACAGGGAAGGTTGGGTTGACCATGACTGTCTTACTGCTTTTGATGGCAGGAAAGGGAGGCAGAGTGGAGCAGAGGGAATGGTGCTGGGGGATCCTCTAGTCCATGGCCAGCCTGCTAAGCACAGCTCTCCTCACCCAAGGCAGACAGTGGCCTTTGTGAGCTGCCTGCCTGTGGCGAGGACTCAGTTTTGTGTGCCATGAACCCCTGGAGCAGGTCCCTGCACGTGCCCCAGCCATACAAACAGCACAGGGTATTCTGTCATTCTGCCTCTGAGGAGCCCTCCAAGGACTGCAGAGCCCTCATCTGCAGGACAGCAGGAGCCCTTAAACCTTTATTGCCATAAAGAATAGGAAGGCTGGTGTTGGAAGAGTCTGCTGACTTTTCTCTCTATATCTCTCCAGAAATAAAGAATCTAAAGGTCTCTTCATGGAATTTCTTCAGCCCCAGAAGCCCTTGCCTTGGGGGTGCAGCCACAAGATCAGTTCCTGCAGTCTTCTGAATGTCCGTTCTTCCTTCATTCTTGATGTTTTCCTTTGAGATTAAAGAGTATGTTGCTAGTATGTGGCTGGATTTAATTTGGGTAAAGTGGAAAAAGCCAAACTACGTAGTTTTATATAACTCTAGCCTATCCCTTGGGACAATTCTGAATCCATAGAACTCTACTGGCTTGTCCTAATAACTGGTTCCTGTCCTTTGTGTTGCTTAACTTGCATGAGATTATTAAAAATATTAAACACTTATTAGAAGTTTTCTGATGGCAGTAATTGGAAAGGCAATGTGATGTGTAGAAATCGTTTCTTATTCCACGAATCTTTTGAGGGACACAGCTGTATGTTTGCTTCTCTGCCATACAGTCTATAGTTCCTTGTCTTGTAGATGTCCCTTTACATGCACAACAGATCCATGGGGAGCTCCATGGACCAGGAACAGCACATGCCAAAACTACAGGAAGTTCTTCTTTGGAGTGGCTGGATAGAAATTGAGAAGTTCCACCTTTTGGTGTCGGAACAATACCTAATGTTTAATGAATTTTCTGTTGGCAAACAGGCGGTTTTATCATTCTTATGTAACATTCTTGATGTTGCTGCCAGCTAAGTTAGATAGCATTAAGGGGATCTTTGAAGAAAAATACTTGTGGCTCTTTTTATAATTTGAATGTTATCGAGAGCAACTTGCTGAGGCAGAATTTTGAAAAGATAAGTATGCAAGTTTAAGGACCTTGCCAAGTGTGGGCACCTTATTACCTGCAGAAGAATTTCCAGACTGATGTTGGCTGCACATCAGCTTCAGGAAGGTCTAAAGGTGAAGTCCTGGGCTGTGCCTCTCAGGGGTGCAGTAAAAAACACAACGCTCAGTGAGCTGTGGGCCATGTAAGGCCCAGTCATTTCTTCTGGGAGATGGAGGAGATTTGTCTGTAACTCAGTAGAACTGGGCGTTTATGTAAGTGGTGACTGATTTATGGTTCAGAAGTAAACCTGAGCATTTCATGGTATTGTCTCCTGAAAAAAATGGATTTCTCTACCCTGTGGCCATGCTCTAAGCAGTCAGAACCAAGGGGATCCTCACTGATGCCAAACTGGAATTTTTTTCTTATTTTGATGAGGGGAGATAAAAATTTCTTTTCTACAGGCTTTCGAATGTTTTTTGAAAATTAGTAAAATTTAATGCATCCTAGTCAATGATTTGTCATTAAAAAGGTGTTATTTTTAATTGTAATTAGTCAAGGTAGGTTTGACCTACTTCCAGGGAACCTACTGGAACTGTTCCCACTGAGTTCAGTGTACGAAGATCAGACTTGCCTGGCTGGCTCTTGCAGAGTGCAGAATGTTTCTGATGAGACTTCCTGGTCAGGTGATTTCATTTGAGATAAAAACTGTAATTTCCAGTCATGTTTTCATTTGTATCTATTAATTTGCTGTGGCAAAGTTCCTGAGTAGCTTCTGCTGACTGACTGACCCCCTGACTTTTGACCAAATGTTCTAATAGTTTTCCTATTAGTAATAGCCAAGCATGGAGTTTTGGATGGGACTAACTTTGTAACAAGGATTATGCTTTGGCTTTTTGTTGTTTGCGTGGTTTAATTTTTTCCCCCCCTCAGAGATTGTTTTTTATTCTCTTGAGAGTTTCCCTCTTATGAGAAAAAAAATGTAGCACAGAAGATGAATTGCCACATTAATCAACAAAACGTTTTGGCTGTAATATGCTACCAGAAGTTCTTATTGAGTCTCTGAGGTAGGAAAACATCTCTACAATGTGAAAAGCTCCAATGACATCTTGTTGCAACTTTTATAGGGATCAGTGGGTTTGATCTGTTGAAAGTTGTTGAGAACTAGAATGTTCTCATCAATGGCTGGAGGTAAAAATTGTATTTAGATTCTGATGATTTAGATAAGTGCCACCACACAGGTTTAAACAATGTGAGCAGCAAGTCTTCTTGTGAACCAGTGTGGATGTATTGAATTCATCCCTTCTCCCACTCACCCAGCTGAGAACTTAGATTCTTCTGAATCCTGGAAACTTTGAATTGGTTTTGAGCTTACTACTCCCATTGATTGCTGGAAAAATCTTAGTGATTTGTCTGAGAACTCAAACCACACGTGAGATTAAAGTTTGCATATAAGTAATCGCTTCTGTAGTTTCCAATGTGATGGGGTTTTTCTCCACGGTTTTGTTCTTCTGTGTGTGCAGCTCCTGCCCCACCAGCACCCACGGTCCCTCTGGCTCTGCGAGGTGAGAAACTGCACAGAGGCACAGAGCTTCTGTCAACGACCTTGGGGAGGCGTTGGCACCCAGTTTCTGGTGGGAAGACAAGGAAAGCCAGAAGGATTTGGAAATGGCATCAGTGCTGTTGGCAGCTGCTTCCTGAGTCACCGAGCTGCAGCTATTGGGGCTGGTGCCAGCGCCTCCGTGCCGTGCCCAGGGTGGCATCTCCAGGTGTACCATGTCCTGGGGCAGGGAGCTGGCACACCCTGCAGGAAAAGGAAATGAGAAATCTTGCTTGGTATGTAGTGGGAGGAAGTAAAGCTCGTGTTCCCTGATTTTGAATGTCCTCGTGCAATGTCAGTTAAAAGAACCCCAACTCAACAACAAAAAAAAAACCCCAAAACCAAAACAACCCACCACCACCACCACCAAAACTGCTCCCCCCCTGAAAAAAACCCCAAAACCCACACCACAAACAAACAAACAAACAAAACCAAAGAAAGCAAACTAAAGAATAACTTCCTGTAACATTGATCGGCACTCACACCCAGTGCTAATGTTCATATTTGCACCTGAATTTGAGAGAGCCTGGACTAAGGAGGAAGGGGTTGCAGCACGTGTGTGGTTTTTATCGTGGCCAGGAAAGGATTTTCCCACCACTACAATAAAACTTTTGCTTAGGGTGAGAATTTAGAGTGGAAAAAACAGACAAGTAGAGGAAGCAAATGACAAGTAAGCAGCCAGACAAAACCAAACCACTTCCATGTAAACACCCTGGAAACTGCAGGCACTGTGCAGTGCCAAGTTTGGAGGGAGAGGCAGATCATGAGATTTCATACACTGAGTCCATGTGAGACATGTTCTTCTCGTTCCTCTTTGGTGATATCAAGGGGAACATCTGGGGGCAGATGAGCCTTTACCATCAGCACCCTGGAACAGAGACAATTATACAACCCTGTTCCAGGAGGGGAAGTGAGAAATGGTGGAGTGGGAAGATGGGGGGACACAGCTAGCTCTGGTTAGACTGACCAGATGTTGGTTTTTTAAGGGACAGAGGCAGAAGGAAGAGGAAGATGAGCTGGGTCAGATGGGCAATGGAGGAGCTTGGGCTCCATGTCTTCTCCCATCAAGAAATAAAGATGAAAGCAGAATAAACATGTCTGGTGCTGCTGCTTAATGGGTGAGCACTCTGCGTTTTGTTGGCAAATTGAGAACACAGAACACCTTGGAGCTATTCATCAGAATGGCAGAGGTGTCTTCATCCTCCAGAATTATTTCTGTCAAGGGGTGCTGCTGATTCTCCTTCCTGCAGTGGCATATCCCTTTCCACACCATCCCTGCTAGCTACTGACACAGAAACATGACACAATCAGCCAGCTTTTGCTGTTCACTTAACTCATTTTCTCCCCATCTCTGATGCTTTCTCTATCCATGTTTCTCTGCTTTCTCTGTCCATGTTTCAGTAGATGCCATAAACTTCAGCTGCTTCTGACATATCCTGGATATGTCTTTATTTCTTCTCACTGATGTTAGCCTTGTTGTTCCTACTTAGTAAAGCAGTCTTAGGAGGTCTGCATTAGGAAGGCAGGAAACAAAACCATTCTGACACTGTGGAAACAGCCTTTTTTTTCTTCCCCAGCAAACTCACTCTGGTCAATAGTGCTGAGAACGAGCTCTTCTTGTGGAGTGTTTTTTGGGAGATGCATTGTAGTGTATGCCATGGTGAATTTGGCCAGGCACAGAGGGTCACTGCCTTTCCCTGAGGGAAGAGAGCAAGGAGACACCCTGGGTCTGCCTCAGTGGAAAAGCAAATATCTAGCAATTCTTTCCCTTGGTAAGGGTGGATGCCATAGGAGTCAAGTGCAGGAAGCAATGTGTCCTCAAAGGCAGGATTTCTGATCCCTTCTGATAATTAGGACAGAAGAGCTGTGCATTTGGAAGAAAATCCACTTCTATAAGCTCACAGGTTTTCTGTCCCTGTCACTGTCTAGAATGTACCTGTGACTGAAGAGAGAAAATGAAGAATTTCAAGGAAAGAGATAAAATTCCTCTTCGTCCAGGATCAGTCTTGCATGTGGAAAGTTTCTGTTCAGGACAGGGTCCTTGGTGAGAATGCACCACTGACAGCTGAGAAGCAGATGTCCTCAAGACCAGGCAAAGCATCCAATGTTTTTCTTCCTGTTTGCTCCAGGAATGTATTAGCAGGTTATAGGAACAAAGCTAGGAACTGTCTCTGCCTGTCATCCTGGAGTGCACAGGGTGGTTTCCAGGATAGAAAAGGATGGGCAAATATCAGATAGGAAGGGCTCAGGAGTTCAAGGTGCCCAGGTACAAGCTGTTAAGCTGTTTCTCTTGCAGAACAATTCTTTGGCTTGGCCCCTGTGTGCTTTCAGGTTGCACATGAGGAAGAGAGTGGGTGGCAGTGGCTTGCACAAAATATTCTGGCAATGGCAACCTCTTCCTTGCTGGTGTCCTCCCCAGGCATGCACATACTTCACTGAGGGGGTGTGCTGTGCCTGAACTGTAGCTCCACTGTTTTCATGGAGCACTCTTTTTTTTTTTTTTTTTTTTGCAATAGCAGCCAATCCACTCTTCTTGTGGAAATAGGCTGATGAAAAAGTTAAGATATTCCAGTGTATTTCTGTCCTCAGCACTGGAGATGCTAGAGGTCATCAAAAGAGTTAAAGTGCAACCCAAGAAAAGAGGTAGCTTTAAGAGGTTTAAGAACAGGTAGGTGATAAATAGGAATAAATGTGTATGGCCATTTATGCAGTTTGGCTATTATTTTTTGACACTTTTATTTAACAGTGAAGGAGGAAAACCAAATTTTTGCAGATGGAGCTTGCGTGAAGCCACCGTCACATTGTTTGTCATGCAAAAGTTTTATCTTGCACTTGAAGTGGTATGGCTGCAGCTGTTGAAACAACCTAGCTTTCTGAAAATAAGTAAAATACTTGTGTTGTTTCACTTTTTTTAAAACTTGAAAATGGCAAAGCTGAATATTGGCATTTATCCTGTTAATAAAAGCAAAAGCCAAGTTTCTACTTCTATTTAAATTTAGGTCCTGGAATTATTTTGGAACAACATCCCATTAAGTATTGAGTTTGTACGTATTATAGTTCCTTTTCCTTCCTTTCTTCTTGCACATTAGGTAATAGGAACCGCTTTGGCTGTGATGTATCATAATGCAACACATCACAGCCCCTGGTCTGGGCTTTTTCCTACACATCTCAAAACCCGACTCTTCTCCAGTTCTCTATTTTGATTCTTTCCGCACATGGGATGGAACTGAAAGTTTCTGCAGCCATTGCACAATGTGACAGCCAGCCTTCCAGGCCAGCTGTCTGCAAGGTCTGCTCCGAGCCCTGTGGTAAGGAGACAATATCCTGTTGCAATTCCAGTATAACTTACACTGGTAGAAGAGAAAAAATAATTCTATAGAAATGAATGAGTTATGTCAGCCATCTAAATGTAAGGAAAATTCCATCAATTAATTTCCAGGGGATTCTTCTAATAGGCCTAGGCTTGATTAGTGCCAATAGTCAACAAGGAAGCTCTTTCTTTGACTGTAGCCACGTAACCAATGTTAGCTGTGTTTTGGTGTGTTACCTACAGCAATGGCATGGGAAACACCTTATATTGACATTGGTCAGGCCGAGGCAGAAAAATGTCAAACAAATATACAGGCAGCCATAGGACCTGTTGTTTTGTGCTTTGGTAGCATCCCTTATCGTCTTCCCTTTATTTACAGTTACTTTTTAAAATAGAAATAATTTACCTATTTACCTATGGTTTTCTTCCCGCACAGTCTCCACATTACCACGTCTGTCTTCTTCTCAGCTTGGCTTCTTGCAAGGTCCTTTCCTGCTTCATCAGGTTCCTGTGTGCATCCCATATGTAATTCCTACAATGCATTTACAGTTCCTGCTATTTATTTGGGCTGTCTCTCCTATATCTGCCCTGTGATAATGCAATTTTGAATGCCCACAGAGAAACCTGCTGTCTGTCTGTCTGTCTGTCTGTCTGTCAGCAGTGCTGTTTAATCCCTGAGGGAGGCAGGAAGGAATTAGGTTGGTGTTGTGGTACCAGGGGAGGTGTTGGCTTCTCTGATGAACCATTGTCTTTGCTGCTTACATTCTGGAGGTGCCAGTAGCTTTTTGTTACCTGATGTAACCAAAAGTAACAGATGGAAGAAGAAGAACAGGTTTTTAGAAGAAGAAAGTGAATTTTAACAGCTGTTGCTTATATTCTGAACATCTGCAGACCAGTGCAGCCACTAAAAAGATTGCGTGTAAAAGACAAAATAGAACATCTCTACATGTCTGCAATTACAGCGCACTTGCAAGCAATGCTCTCTGTATTTTAACGTGGATATTCAAATGCTGCCAGAAATGCAGAGCTTTGGCAGGTCAGTGGGAGTGCAGAGAGGCTGATGAGATGAACTTCTGTCAGATGCCACCATACCTCAAACCACGACAAACCTGAGAGGCCTCAGAACGACTTTTTAGATGCTGGTTGTGTTTAGTGCCTGGCTGGTGTTTGCTGAGCCGAGCTGTGTTTGGGATTGTGGTAAACATCGTGACTGATGTCCCAGAGCCTGGAGCTGTTTCAGCTCAGTGACCGCTGGCAGCCCTCTAGTGTTCCTCCAAACATTTATCTGTCACTGTGGCACATGCTGTGTGCTTTGTTTGCATTCAAATGGGCTTTCTGTGCAACGTTTTCCGTATTTCTTTCCCTTTTCCTCCTCACTTCTTCAGAATGCAGCAGGTCTGACTGCTTGTGTAGGGAGAGGTGCCAAAGGAGCCAGGGCACAGCTTGGGTCACAGAGCTCCCCTCCGAGCTGGTAAGGCATGGAGCCTTTCTAGGGATGTAGATCCAAAGGGATGATTAGATAGTCTGCCTAGGGCTCCAGAAATTACCTGGAATTCAAAGTTATGCTGATAATAAACTGGTTCACCATTGTCATCTGATAAGGGGTCTTCTTCAGGGTAGTGATGGATACAGTGAACAAAATAATTACATCTGCAGGATCTTAGCTTTGTGATATATGCACTAAAGATGCTGACAAGCCCTGGTGTGAAAGGAATCCCATCAGTAATGAATAGCATGCAGGGCACATGGATATGTGAGATTTAGGGCACATGATGCCTGCTTGTCAGTATTTTTCAGTGTTTTGTTCATCCAGATTATTGCATGTGTTCCCATAACCCATTATATTTATGTATAAAGTTATGCCTTTGAATTAGGGACAGAAGTACCTGTTTGCCTTGCTCGGTTTAGTGCATTTAGCATTACTGATATCCAATTATCTAATTTAATTTTAGATCTCATTTTAGCAATAAGGTATTTTGAAAAGAGCTTCCTCTGACACTGGGCTGTGTTCTCAATAAAGTTCTCGTCTACACACATCTTAAACCTTCTCTGAAGGAGTACCTGAGTTTGTAGGAAGGTGTTGTTTCCTAGGAGGTTGACCATTTGACAGTTATCCAAGAGAAAACTTTAATTTTGAATTTGAAGATATTTGCATTTATTTCCTTTGTTTTTCTGTCTCATTCACTGTTATTTTCCACAGCTCCTGTGGCTGTGCAGAGCCATGAGGTGTGATGGAGCGCGGTGTCTTGGCTGCCTGTGGGGACAGCAGCCCCAGGCAGGGCACACCAAGAGTCCTGTCTTAAAAGTCAGCACCTTCTTTGACTGCCTGCAATGTCCAAACAGCAGGGAAGGAGTTGATTAATTATAATGATTCAGAGAGAGCTGTGGTCATAAAGAGCATAAGAGTTATGTTGAAACTAAATTTTAAAGACTAATTCCAGGAAAGAGCTAATTTCTGAGCTGGTCACAATTCCTGGTACTGGATTGGTTGTGTCTTGTAACTAAATATTGAAAAGATGTGTAAAGCAGGAAAGATATGACAGCAAAGGGCAGGGGTTAAAGGTCACTGCTTAGCATAAAATGTTAAAGTATTTTTCTTGTAATTTAGATAACTCCTAATATTTCCAGTGATTTAATGATTTAATAGAAAGTTGAGAAATGTATTTAAGACCTGCCACAGTGACAGAAAATCATTCATTTAAAGAAAAAACCCTGCATATTTATGGCCTTCTTACAATAAGGATGAGGCAGAAGAGAGAGCATTCCTCAGAAGACCCTTAGCATGACAGCAGAAAAAAGGAAACAGATACACAGAATTCTTTTAGATTACTTTTCTAAACTAGGTGAATGCAGACTTCATCCTGATGAAAGCAACATTTCCTCTGGAAATGAAACCCAAAGCGTAGAAATACCCAATATTTTTGTACAGAGTCCAACTCCATGGGACTTCTCCCAGAGGATATGTGGAAAAAGAACCAGGCTAAGCCAAGGTCTGCTTGTGACAGCAAACCTGGTCCTGTGTAAAATACCTTCACACTTGCAAAGCATGCCTGGTTATGAGCCAAGGAAATTCATTTCAGATGTTATATTTTTGCCAAGTATTTGTGTCACTAAAACACTAACTGCATAATTTCTGCTTCTTTTGCTGGGATGGCAATGAAACAGGAGATTTAGTAGAGTTAGATTGAAATAACTGAGCATTGGATTTTTGAAAATAATCCTGAATTAGACATTGTATATGCCTGAGCATACCTGCTGCCATGTGAGGGAAAGTCAGAAGTCCCTGGTTGTTGAATTGTGGATTGCAATGTACACAGAAATGTACACATCTAAAAGTGCACTCTTGCTTTGGAGGTGAATCAGAAAGTTTCAGATCCTGACAACCACAGGGAAATTCAAGGGTGACTGGATTAGCCTGCTTAATCCTGCTAAGGTCGTCATGCAAAAAGGGAGAAAAACAATCTTCCTTTCATTTTGTGTGCTTTTCATTGTGATACAAAACGTGCCACTCAAAGGAGCACTGGACAAACCGGTGCTGCGTAACCTAAAGGTGCAAGAAAAAAAATAGGAGAGGCAAAGAGCATGACAATGACATTCAAATATGCAAAAGGTTGCTGTTAAAAGGGTGAGAATCATCTCTTCTCCGTGCTGTAGTGAGTATGGAAGGGCTGGAAACACACTGAGAGTTCATTTTGATATTAAGACACAGTTTTGGAGAGTAGAGGTTGCAAAATATCAGTATGGGGAGTTTTGAAGTCTCCATCTCTGAGATAAGACAAAAATGTTTAGTTAACCCTTCCTCAGGGCAAAGGACTGGCATAAATGACCTTCATTCTCAGAAAGTACCAGGAGCTTTTGGAGCAGAAGGACTTTTGTTCTTCTATTTTAAGGGGACTGGAATTTCCAGCCCTTTCTTATCTAAATAGGAACTCTCTCTGGAGTTCATTGTTCAACAGGAAAAATTCCTGGGTTTCACCTTAGCTGGAAGACTTAATTTCCTGTTTGATATTATAAACAGAGCTGTGTTCTCAAAGAAGAAAGTCCCAGACACCTTATTAGGAAAAAAGAACAACACAAAAGAAAAATCCCAAAGGACAGTGTAGTGCGACCACGAAACCTTACAGTGTAACACTGTCTTCACAGCATGGCTTTTAGTCTTGCTGACTCCTGCAATCTAACCCAAAATATTGCCACAGAAAAACGTAGGTACCTAATGTCTCAGTAGATGCCAGTGTCAACAAGTGATTTCTCAGTGCTGAGCCCCTGAGCATCTGTTGGGTTTACAAATGATGATTCCTTGGCTGCCTTTCCTGTGATGTGGTCCCCCTGATAGCTCATGTGGCTAACCTGATCATTTGGGATTCCCTGGAACACAGAGAATCCATCTCTAACTTCCACAGCAATGAATATTTCAGTACACTTGAACAGGCTCAATGAGGGTGATGAGGAAAGGGATGTCCTCAAACAGCCCAGACCTCTGCTCTGAAAGGTGAGGGACTTGCCTGCGACTTTCTGCTCCAGAGCAGAGATTATTTCAGCCAAGTTCTGCTACGGCTCGTGTCAGTGTTGACATCTCCAGCACCAATGAATGTGAGGTGAGAGAAGAACTTGCATTTCTGTCTTTGAGGGTTTGTCAAGACACCAGAGAGGTAGGCATCATTGCATTTTAAGTAATGCCTTTAGTTCCAAGAGTGCTTGTAGTTTTAGATTTTAAAAGTCTGCTTTGTTTTTGACTCTGTCATGGACGGCCCTGTGGACTTACCTGTACTAAGGTTTTTTTGTAGGTCTGCCTAGATTTGTTAAGTGGTGAGTGTAAGCTGGTGACTGATTAGATCCTCAGGTGGAATGCTGCCTAGAAAAGAAAAATTCTGCTTGCTCTCTAGTGATAATAGTTAATCTCTTCAATCCTAAGAGCTAACTTGAAACCAAGTAGAGCAGGACTGCACTTGAAGTCCTATTTTGGACTTCTTGCAGCTTCTAACACTTGCTTTGCTAAAATTTTCTGCAGCTGGTTGCTGTCCAAACAGAATGTATTGATTTAATTTGAATTAGTTACATTTGGAAGAACCATTTCCTGCATTTAAGGGAGACAATCCGCACACGACTATCTTTCTTTGAAATACATCCACAGCTGAGAGAAAAAAGTAGGAAAACAGTATTTCTTTTTGAGAAATGTTTTTGGATGTTCTGTTGGTGGCTGGTTTATAGCTGGATGAGTTAGGGGATGTTGAAAACAGCAGTTCCTGGAAGATCTGTGCATTTTTATAGCAATTGCATGGGAATGTCTCTGGATGGGGGAGGATGAAGCTGCTCTCTGAAAGACTGTTGACTTACACAGAACAGATCTTTTATCTTGTGTCCAGCCCCCATATTCCAGCTCATTAGTTTACTCATCTGTTCTCACTTACAAATAAGAAAAGACCTTCAAAAGCTGCATTGACAGCAGGTTAACAGCCTTACAGTTGTAAAGGCAGGCAATGATAAGAGGACATATAGCCCCAGGAATTTTCCAGGTATGTTGCTGTTCCCTGCAGTGTATATTGCACCTGATAAATGTAATTGAACTGCAGTCATTGGCCCCAGGGACCTTGCAGCAGGGCCACAGCTCAGGAATCCTTGGAAGCACTTGCTAAGGTAACTGTTCATCAGACTGCTCATCCTGGGCTCCCCAAAGGCTGCCTGTGAGTACCTGTGCATGTAACCTATTATTATGATTTGGGTGGTATTGAGTAACACTGTTCATTGCTTTCCTTACAGCAGCTTTATGGGCTGCTCTCTGCTCTGTGGGTTCCTCGTACCAGTGTGTCTGGTGTCTCCTGGTACACGATTATATGTTTTCAAGCAGTCATAGTTGTTCCAGTTTTTCTGATGGAAGCAACAGCCACAGATTTTGTAAGATTAAAAAAAAAAATCTTGGCAACAAACTTCATGAAGTGGTTATTGCCAACCTTTGTGTAGCTGGAACAGAAGTCAAGACTGCATTTAATGTATAGTTATTTAAAATGATAGGCTAACTTATGAGCCTGGAAAAGAAAGAAGACAAGACCATTTACAATAGCATGTTTCAGTAATTAAGGGTATTATTCATAAGCCAGTTCCTCCAAAAAGCCTCTAAACTATTACCACCCACTCCTTCTCCTCCTTCAGCTTCACCAGTTGTTTTTTCACTTGATTATGGTGATACAAAAACTACCCTTCAGAAGGCCAAACTTCAGGACAGCCATCCTGTCTTCCCTAGGCTTTCACAGGCATTGCTAACACCTACCTTTGCTTGTTTTTTGGCAGTTGTGCGAGTTAGAATCAAAGTGAATGTTTAAGTCTGAACTGATTTAATTTATTAGTGAATATTTATTAAGGCAATGCACATTCCTGTTGGCTCGGGTACCGCAGCACGCACTTCACTCACAGTGCCAATGGCAGATTTCAGAGAGCTCGGTTTGCAGCCTGGATGTGCTATTCTGACACTGTTTTTCCATGTGGGATTACATGTAAAGCCAGCCATGCCAAGTGATGCTGCTGCGGAGTTTGGCCTCGCAGCGTGGGACTCGCAGGGCTGCTGGAAGGGAGCCAGGCTGTGCTCCTCCTCAGACCTGGGCAGTGTCACAAAAGCTGTCACACGGAGCTTCTACGGCACTGTAGGCATCATTTTAAGTCTTGTGGAGCATTATTTGAGGGATGCCATGCAGAAGCAGAGCTGGCGCTGGCTCAGCACAGGAGGCTGGCTCTGGCAGGGAGAGGTTCGTGCCCT
>VZSR01000257.1:1658599-1716156 GCA_013398615.1 Brachypodius melanocephalos | reverse complement strand
TCCATCCATCCATCCATCCATCCATCCATCCATCCATCCCCGAGATGCTGGCAGCCGGAGGCCGGGCAGGAAGCGGGGGAGGGCGGCAGGGCTCGCAGGAGCCGTGTCCGCGCTGAGGCAGCGCTGGGGACGGCAGGGGACAGGCGGGGACAGCGCGGGCACAGGCTGCCACCTGCCCGCGGGGACAGGCAAGGACAGCCGGCAGCGCCCTGTGCTCTGCCGACACACGGGCCAACCCCCCCGAGACAACCCCCACCGCCCAGAGGGGCTGCTAAACTAGCTTAAAGGAATTGAACTCTGAAGAGATGGGATTGGGAAGTTTAAAAACACAGAGTTATTTAGCGATCGCTATTCATTCTTGGATAAACGAGGGGACACTGTCTGGTATGAAGTTAGTTGCCCCTTCATTCCCTCAAAGTACAGGAATAGGTGTTGTCCTCATATCTTAGAGGCAGACCTGGAACCTCCAGACCCTTTGAGACAGCCCAGATGATGGCCATCCTTCCCAGGAGCTGCAGTGACTGCCGTGGTCCCCACCCAGCAGAGCCAGGTGCCAGGGCACAGCCAGCCCCTACAGGGACAGAGAGTGACCTCACTGTGCTTCACAGCAATTTGAGGAGTATCATAAAACGTTTCCTGCAGCTTCAACTATCCCAGAGATAAGTCTGGAGAGGGATCTTCACGTAGTTTTAAGGAAGGACTAGGAAAAGGCCAAGAAACACAAATCTTCAGCTGTTGATAATCTGGAGAATGTACCAATCCCATCACTGACTGTAGGCTAAATATGCAGGAAATGAAACTGGGTACTTCTGTTTCATCAGCTTCTTGTTTGCATCCCAAAGACACACAGGTAGATCTATCCTGTCCTACAGCCAGCCAGGCATGTGGACATCACTGTGGGCAGATGTGCAAGGCAGGGTCAGTGATTTCTGTGTTCTGCATGCTCCTGGGCTGTGGGACGCTCAGTGCTGTCCCTCCAAGGTCTGTGCCTTTGGTTTCCTCCTGCCACTGCTTTCCATCACTTACTCTTCTCCCATATTTGTTCAGGACCTATTTTTCCAACATCCCTTTAGTCACAGACATTTCTTGCTGATTCCCCACTAGGCTGAAAATAAATTGCACTTTGTCACAGTTGCTGCCGTATCAGGGGAGTGAGAGGCTGTGTAAAGTGATGGGAAAATCACTTTTTTAGCACTCTGAAAGCTTTAAAAATCTTGCTTTAGGTTTGGAAGGGAATTTCGACTAAAACCACTGAAAAGCTCTTCAGAAAGCTCTGACTGGACATTGTTTTGTGATTGTTCCCACATCCCTCAGAATTCTCAACCACAGCTCTGTGCTAGAGGCTAGACACACATGGTGGGTATTTTTGCCCTTGCTAGCAGTGGGATAGCAGGAATGCAAGCTTCCCTTTGATGTCCAGTATTGACAAACAGTAAGAGAGGGATGTGAGTTTTGAGGTTTTATCTTCCCCTCAAAACAGGAAAACGGCCTATCTCCAAGGCTTTTCTCAATATGCTTTTATTCTTCTCATGGATTTGCTGGTATTGTTTTCCTTTTCTCTCCCTCATACAGGAAATAAGCCTGAGCCTCTCTCACATTTTGCTTGTCATACTATCTGTGCAGAAACATTTCACTCTTTGTACTGAGCGTTTCATTTCTCAGCCACATATTTTCAAGAACAGGCAGCCTGCAGAATAGCTTTGAAAATAATTTATTTCATATTGCAACAGTCTTGTACACCAGAGCTGTCTTGCTGTCTTTAACTGTTCCTGTGTTCTGGTACCAGAATGTAATATCGATTTTGTTTCTGTCATCTCCAGGTGTTTGGTTTGCTTGCAGAGCAGCTGTAACTGCACTACATTTTGCAGCATAGAAAAGCAGCTGGTGTGAGTGTGCACAGCACAACAGCCCTTGGAATTTCTGAACAAACATCTCACACATGGTCACTTTCAATTTGCAGGGAACTTGAGTAAGATCATCCCTCTGGCCTTTTATTTCTATATTCCTCTTCTTCTATTGTAGTTATTTTAAAATAACAATTGTTTTGGGTGTACTATTTGCATAACAAATGGGATTGTTTTGCAAAGTTTTGGCTTCCTGAAGAGACAGCTTTTCTTTTGTAATCTGCTTTTCAAAAGGTGACAAGTCATTCCCTGGGCCAGTTTCTGTTTCAGTTATCACTTTCTTTTCTGATGCTGTGTTTCCATAAAACAGGGGAGTTTGAGCTTCAGTTTCTCTTCTCTTATACAACCCTAGTTTGAAAATTATGTCAGAAGCAGGAGGCAATGGAAATCTGGATGTGGTACTGCAGGTCAGCAGACCTAAATCACTTTCAGTCCCTGGTCCAGGTACTCCAAGCTTCAGCTCTGCTCAGCCCTGCTGACTGCAGTGTAGACACACAGAGACTCCTTTGGAAAACTAACTGCACACTGTCATCAATCCTCCTATTTGATGCACAGTGTTCCAGTTAAGAAAAAATTATGATGTCTGCTAATCACCAGAGTTAATGGCAGTCTGAGTTGAGTCTTGCAGACCTCTCCTAAAGAAGATGTGACTCATTGCTCAGGGACTTTTTTTAAACCATCCTTTTTATACTGAGGTTGGGGAATTCCAGTGTGGTGAAAGAAAAAATTATCATTTTATTTCACTGTCAGAAATCAATGAGGTTTGGTGGCTCCATTTTGAGATCAATGTAATTCAGATTGGTTATACCCACTGAAAGCCTGAGAGGTGAACTACCTTCATTTCTGCTGGTCAGAGGCTTCACTCAGAGAGACAAAGCCAGAAACCAGGGGGAGAAAAAGCTGAAGTCAAGCACCTGCCAACACAGCTTTAAGCTACATTCATGCCTTTCTGGATGGGACATGGGATAGGGAGCAGCCTATCTACCAGAGTTTGTGAGAGCATGGAGCTCTCCTTCCTTCTTGTCTTGGCTGTGCTTCTACACAACTGCATCCCATAAAGACAGCACAGCCAACACCTCTGCTGGGCTGCTCTTCTGAAAGGCAGGCATTTTATTCTCTTGTATATGTGGATCCTGGCCAAAACAGGGCAAAGAGCAACACACTGTCACAGTGTGTCAGAGCTGTGCAGATAGCACAGACACAGGCCATTTATACAATGCAAGGTGATAATCAGTCCATGAGTGCACAGTTTGGCCCATGTCTATTAAACCATCTGACTGCAGCAGCCTGAAGGTTTTCCTTTGGAAAGCAGCACAGTGTGGGGATTTTGGCAATGTAGTAGTGGATTAGACACTTAGAAAATGCAGCTAGATTGGAGGCTCCAAAGTGGGGTAGAAGGTTTTTCTGGGTGCTTAGCATGGATGGTGCTCAAGAGCTGTAAACACAAACTGGGCCTGGGCAAAAGATGTTCTGTGTCATTGAGACCTTTAACAAGTCAAGCCTGTGAAACATGTAATGGGTTCAGAGCAGTGTCCTGCCTTTCCTTTCAAGCTCCTGCTTGATGCCACACACAGATTTTTAGCTGTATCCAAAGGCCATGTGCTGCCTTCCCAGGTGCCTCACTTCCAGATATATGGAATTTTAGAGGAACTCCACATGGCTGGGGGCACCCAGCATTGGCAGTGGTCGATTGCCAGCCTCTGGCACCCTGTGGCCAGTCCTGCCTTGTCCTTTCCAGGTCCTGTGGTCAGGTGGCAGCCTTGGGACCCTGCCCCACACACTGGTGGGCAGGTGAGAGCAAGCCTAGGTAGGTCTCTCCCTGTTTTGGCTGAGTCCTGATTCTGGATGGAGATTTTCTCTAGGGAACAGATGACAGAGCCAAAGAAAGTCATCTTTCTTACTGTGTAACCTGGAAAAATCAAACCTTTCCAGCCAAGTGTCCCCTTCTGTTGAAAGACTCTGAGATTTGCACAAATACGTGTGTGAGAGGGAAAGGTCTCACAGCAAAGCTGCCAGCACTGTAGTGGTGAGCCGAGTCCTCTGCATTTTGTGATGAAAGAAAGGTAAGGTGCTTTTTCATGAGAATGATCTTCTTTATTCTGATTTGCTAACCTGAGTAAAAGCAAACCTAAACATGACATCTACAAGAAAGACAGAAGTCATGTATTATGCAGGGTTTTTTTTAATTAAAAAGTTGCTTTTATTGTTTCTGCATTACAAAACCCTCATACACTCTCAACGTTGCCTTCCAGAAATGATGATTCTGTTGTTCTGCTAACCCTTCAGCTCCTATTTCTTGGAAGGGTTCTAACATTAGAAGAGGCTTACAAACACTGCTGAGAACAACAGAGATAGTAATTTTTACCTAGAACTGGGAGCTTTTTGTATAGAAAACTTGCACACATATACAAAACTCCATATATACACAGAAATGCTTTTATAAAAGATGGAAACTCTATTTGCAGCAGAGTACAATCTACACAGCAACACCTATATTTCAAATTAAGCAGATGTAAGGCAGGAAACTTTTTTTTCAAGTAGTCTTCCTGGTACACTTTCTAGACTCATAACACCAGAGTTTTCCCTTCAAAAAATGAACATCCTGCATTTTTAATGTAAGCAAAACCTTACATTGATTAAATAATGCAGGACCATGCATTTAAACCATACCTTTTCTTCAAATAATGATGACTTTTTTCCTCTTGTAATGAATCCTATAGCTGGAGTCTTAGATTGCACGTTTTGGTAAACAAGTCATAAAACTTCTTCCAGTTCTTAACAACCAAAATAGGCTAAAACTTTTTAAAAAGGAAACATATTGCTACAAAATTTGCAATTATTCCTTTCTGCATGTAATAACTTACTTGAGTGAAAATGTGACTTTAAAGCTCTGGTATTTATATTAGAAAAATATTAAGAAATAATTTTCAAATTACTCTGTGCTAGGTCTCTTCCAAACTACCAGAACAGGCTTCACTTAGCTCAGCACTATCATTGTAAGAGTTTCTACCCTCTTGAGTGCAAGTTTTGCTTTGCTCAGTGTCAGGATTATAAGACTGTTCCCCTTCCTGAGAGCTGGAAATGGCTGTCTTCAGTTTTTCCTCAATTTTATCAGCTACAGCACGCATTTTTAACTCTCTCAGGCTGCTTATTAGGGTTCCGTAGGCTCCTTTCATCCCATGGCTTTCATACCAGACTTGAAACAGCTTAATCTTCTGTTCAGATGAATCACCATGACAATCCTGAATGCTTTGGTCTATGGTAGGTTCTGATACACGGTGGTGACGAACAAATTTCTTGACTTGTGCGAGTGTCATCTCTTCCACAATACCAGGAACGTGGCTGCTCAGGTCAGCATCTGGGAGTGTGAAAGGAAATGAATGCACCTGGCACTCGTATCTTACTGGGTTTTATCCCCTCCACTCAGATTTGATACTTCTCCTATCCAAGCCAGATTAATTTTCAGGTATTTGTGACTTAGTATGGTTTATGTGTGATTTTTTACAATACATGGCAGGTCTGTTTTAACATGTTCATACCAAATGCTATGTATTTCAAAGATTTAGCCTTGCCAGCCATATTGCTTTCTACCACCTAAAACAGGGCATCAGTTCCCTCTGTAACCCATTCTGTCCTTCTCTATTATTAAAGCGTGGTCACCTCTCACGTACCCGTTTTTCTCAAAATCGCACTGGGAGAGGTTCTGAAATAGGGCAGCTCTTCTCTTGTGATACAGTCTTGGAGCTTATATTTTTTTCCTGTTGTGTATCACTCCTGTGGATTTGCCCCTGAACATATTTGTGAGTATTCAATCCCACTGTGGGACTGCTCCCCTATCACAATTATCCATGGTTACAGAAGCACAGTTTGCTGTCTCCCAGTGTCTGTACCACATGCAGAACTGAAATTCACTTGTAGACAATGAGTAATTGCTCCCTATACAACAGAAATTCCTCTTGAGGCAAGACTTCCATGATGCCACTAAGTGCCTTGGTGAGCATTATATGAACTGGCACTTTTTTAATAAGTGTTCACTTTTGTGCTGGAATGACAGGCCTGGACAGTGGCAAAGTCTACACAAAAATACTCTTTTCTTTTAAGGTTTTTTTTTTGTTTGTTTGTTTGTTTTGGGGGTTTTTTTGTTTTGTTTTTTTTTTGTTTTGTTTAGTTTAGCACTCACATATCTGTATCTATGTTTTTTCTTTCTACACAGTTCTGAGAAATTATTTGTCTCTTACCTGTATCTATGAGAGGTACATTTTCCTGGGGAAAAAAAATGCAAGAGAGAAATAAGTAGAAACAAGGAGATATATAATAGGATAAATACATTTCATGATACTTCTTTAATTTTGTTATAGTTTTCTCCATGATTCCTGTTATATGAGTGAGAGAGTCAGACCAGACAGAGAGACCTTTTCTGACTTGGGTAAGTTTGGGGAACCACCTCACAATTGCTATTGCCTAAAATTATGCATGGGGACAAGGAATATCCTGGGTTGGTGGAGGCCTGATGATTTATGAAGATTTGATCGTGGTCATGTGACTTAGGAAGCATTCCAACAATTCTGAAGAAGTAAATACAGGGCTTCTCTCACTTCTCCCAAAAGAGTCCTTGTGGTGTAATTTACTTCATTCATGTCATAGAAGAGAGGCACACAAATGTTTGGGGACACCCAGTGCAATTAAATGGAAAAAGGCTCTTTGCTGAGGTTTTTATGATCAAAGTGACAATACTTACATAAGGCTTTGGTTTGTAAACGCTGTTACTTAGGGGCTCATTGATTGTAAGGCCCTTCTGTTTTTTCTTGCCTGAAACAAAAAAAAAAAAAAAAAAAAAGAAAAAAAAAAAGCATTTTTTAAATCCAGGGCAGGATATCTCTCCTTTGGACTCCAAGAATATAAAATTATATTTGAATAAGCATCTGAATATCTCATTCAGAGTATAGTAGGAATAAGTAGGGAATCACTTACACCAGAATATCGCTCCAGCTATTGCTAGCAGTGCTAGCGAAACTGCCAAAGGAATGGCCCACAACAGCGTTTCTGGTTCTGTTGGAACATTGGAAAATTTACATGAAAGTTAACTCAAGAAGTGCAATACAGCAGCACACTAAACTTCAAACAAGACTGTGTCAGATTTTAAAAGCCCTCCTGTTGTTTCCTAATGACAAAAGCCAAAGATGTTAAAGACATACCTATTGTGAGTTGCCCCTAAAAAGGAGCACAGTGATCAGGGAAAAATCATACTCTGCAGGTCAGAACTGGGCCCAACAGGACTGATGCCCTGAGCTGTCAGGGATCACTATGGCCAGTGTGTAGAACAGGAGAATTGCAATTTCCTCCCAAAATACAGCATGTGATGGACCTTGCTACATTTTAAAATGGTACCTTTCGCTCCGCATACAGTGTCTGAAGCTGGAGTACAATGTTTTTCAATTACACCACTTTCACATCTGCAGAAAATACGAACACAAAATTATTAGGGGAGTTTTTCTCTCTTAAGCTGCTAAGAGAGCAAATAAAAATCTTCTAAGATATTTTATCAGCAAAATACGAAATATGAAATATTTTGCTGATAAATATGCAATTTTCGTATTCCAAACCCCTGATCTTGGGGTTTGGAATTTAACAGGTATGAAAACAGCAACTTTGTGGCAACGGGAAAACATATGAAATTGTTTTTCAATGTAACAGCAGATCACACAAAGACAACAGGAAAGCTCAGATACTTTATTACACTTTTGGAAAAGCATATACAGACTCAATGGATCTATAAGTTTTGCTACGTGGCTTTGGAAAGCCTTCATGGCTGCAAATCAAGTTGACTGAACTCAATCAGCTCAGGTTTAAAGGAAATTTAGTATGCTTTCCCTGAGGTTATAGATTACCTTAGCCTCTATCTTGAAACCAGTTGGAAAAAAATACGATTACATATTAACAATTTCATATGCAGTGATGAAGGCATAAACTTACGTGGTACATTGAATGCAATTGTCACATCCCGCAGAACTGCAAAAATAGTTATTTGCACAGGCACATTGCGTGTTCTCTTCTGGGGTACAGTTCTTTACAACCTTCCAACCTGAAAACAGATTTCTTAAAGTGTATTAGTTTGAAAAAGCAGGCTTCTGGCCACAAGGTCTTGTCCTCAGAATTGCTGCTAGCTCCACCTCTGCTGGCACTGGTGAGGCTGAAGTTTATAACACAGACACAGCTTTTCTGAGCGCTGGGGATATGGAGCTGTCAGAGAGACCTCTGCTGGAGGAGAGCTCAGGAAACTCTTCACACAAGACACTTCTGGCCAGAAGAGGACTCATTCAGCACAGCCAAATCCCAACTTCTTTTTCCCATTCAGAAGTGTAAAGCCAGAAGGAAATGCAGAAGATCACACAGCAAATATCACCACTTGATAATGGAGAAGGATTCTTTGCACTTCTTGACAGACAATAAGTTTTATTTTTGCTTGAAGATCTCAAATGATGAGGATATCCACTCCCTCTTTTTGGCTAACATATCCATGTCATGTATTCTTCTTAAGAATCAAAACAAATTATTAATTGTTGGGAATGGTGAGACAGGGAGACCTTATAGATATGATGGGTTAGAAGGAAATTCTGAAAAGATGAAATATGAAAGTGAAATAGAATTGAAAGCAAATTTTGAGATGTGAGCAAGGCAAGCAAGAAGACAACGATTAGCTGAAGGTGGTTTGAGTGATAACAAACAATAGAGGCCCATGGGTGTAGCCCCCACAGGGCATCAGAGAAAAGATAGACTAAGGAGTGACCCTTAAGATTTAGAATATAGAGTGATATGGTAATCTAGCAGTTTTCATGGGCTATATGCAAATGTAGTAGGAGTGGTGTTTGGTACCAATTGGTTACTGTAAGTTTGAATATTCAATAGAGAAAGAGATAAAACTGTAATGCAAGAAGCCCTCACTCTCTTGGCCCTCTCTCTTTTGCCCTCTCTTTTGCCCTCTGTGAACTTCCCTCTCCCTCGCTTTGCCCTCTCCTCCTCGGACCCTTCTTTGAGCTGGATGCTCTAAGCAGAGTTCCCCTGAACCTCCCTACAATAAAACCACGTGTTCTAGAGCAAGCTTGTATCCAGAGAGTTCTGTCCCATGCTGCTGCCGTCGATACCTGCTCTCACGATTTAAAAATTAATTTTCTCCTGTCCTCAGTTTATACAATGATACTATCTCCATCTATGAAAAAAATACTTCTGCATTAAAAATTATTGTATCTATCTACTATGAAAGTTATTTTCATAGGTATACAAAAATAGGACAATTTTTTGAGTTACTACATTCAGTACCCTGCTGTAATTTGACACTACTTTATGTTTCAGAATTTGATGAAGCTCTACTGTGAAACCAGTGCTGAAGTAACTCATGGAAATAGCAAACACGAATGACCATAAGAACGGTTCTTCTTCTAACATGGAACTTCAGTGGTAATTTTCCTCTTGCCTATTGTCACTCTGCTGGCTTCTCTTCAGCTACATTATTGTCCATGGAACATTGTGAATAGCCATCCCATTACCCTTTTCTTCCCTTTAGTTTCAATAATTGTGACACTAATATATAAAATATTGAATTGTTTCGCTCTTACCAATTTCATCACCCATGCAAAAATGCTTATAGTAGCAATTCAGAGGAAAGTTTTCTAACCAATCTGAGGTTGTAAAGGAAGGAGAGAGCACTAGAGACTGATATTCCAACAGGTGATCTGAGTACAAGCATATTGGAGTTGAGAACCGTCTCTCCATTCACTACACTTGATTTTGGGTATGAGGAATGAAGAACTATCATTCCCTAAATCCAAGCAGAGCAGACCTACAGCACATCTGATGGAACTGGTAGGAGATAAGTTTAATGGATTAAGAAAACAACTAAACCTGTGATAGGTATTTATGCAACAAGTAATGAATTTCTGCTGTCGCCCAACAGGTCCATGAACAAAGGGCTCATAAACAGACACTGAAATTACTAGGTAGGTCATTTCAGTGTCTATTTATGAGCCCTTTGATCAATTAGATCTTCTAATGCCCTTTCCCTCAGCTGTGGATGCTGATAGACTGCAGGGAACAGACCCCAGAAAGCAGACAGGTTGGTTTGTGTTATCTCTAAACAGCACCTCTTGCCTCCACTGCTGAATGCAGAATCCTGGGGTAGATGGGCCCCTGGTCTGCCCCTGGAGGGATTGCCCCACAGTCCTACACATGTATCCCACACAGCATCCTGACTGTTTCAAAAGACAACAACCAATTTTAAATAATATTATCAATTACATCAAAGACTGCAAAAGAAACCATCATTACTTCTTACACCCCTCTTTTAAACAGAGGGTGAAGAAGAGGAAGAACTTGCCTTCCCTGGCTCTAACCAGTTTGTGCAGCATTTGCTTTGCAAAGACTTTGGTTAAGCAAATGCAGATATAAGGAAACAATGGAGCAATTATTTTTCTTCCTACTTTGTGCTTGATGAAAGGAAACTGGAGGATAAACTTACTACTTTCTAACAAATTCATTCATGTTCTACCACTAACAATTTTGAATCCACATGCTAACCACGATTAAGGTATTGTGGAGATTTTTCAGTGAAATCCTGTATAAAAGAAGAGTCATTGCTACAGTTGCTATTTCTATAGACATACCAAATTTACTGTCACATAATCTGCATCTCCAACACTTGTCCAAGTCATTGGGGTGATTCATGAATTCCTTTCCTTTCTCACATGGAACACAGTGTTTGCTAATATTTGTTGGGCAGCTGACATTTTTAACAAAACCTGTAGAGACAGAAAATCAATAATTTAGAGAGAAGATACCAGCTCTAAGACAAACATCAGAATTTCATTTTTAATCCCTAACACTTTTTGATTCCAAATGTGGAATGTGTAATCTTTGTGCATGTGTAGATGCATTTCAGGAATGTAGTATACAAAGCATTTGATTATCCCCACTCTTCTTCCAATTTAATATTGAAGGAGAATACACCAAACAAAACTGTACATGAAAAATTGGAAAACCCATGAACGTATGGAATCTTGTAGGCAAAAGCATGTGTTTTCACTTTTCCAACCTCTTTCAAATATGTGTATGTTAATTCTTGGCTCTTTTGTAACGAGCATGTTATGAGATAACTCCTCTCTGTAGCGAGAAGTTATTGTTGCACCGAGCTCAAGAAATATCTTTGAAGTGGCTTATTTCCTGTGACAAAAAAAAAAAAAAGATACAGCTGGAATGAAGCACTGCATCCAGGAAACCACCTCATGCCACTTCAGTATCCCAGCACAGAGCAAGTGTGCATGCTGTGGTGTGTCCTGTTAATGACTTCCCAACACAGTCTCACAATCATACTCACCACTTTTACATTTCTTGCAACACTGAGTGTCTAACTGGTATTCATCCTCATTGCAGTTAAGTTCCCTCCTGGAAATGATCCTCTTATTGTACGTTTTTAGAGCCTCAGTATCATTTTTGCACTGTGTTTCAATAATTAAGACAGCCACCTAGGAGAGAACAGAAAATTAGACAAAAAAATCTGTGCAGGATTGTAAGTGTGTTTTAGTACTAGCAGAGTCACATTAATAGTTTTACTCTATAACTAAACATATTGATATTCACTCCCTTACTAAAACTGTTCATTACTTTGGATTTAATGGACAACGAGGGCCCATATTAAAGCCGTGAACCCTACCACTACAGACATTCTCTTTTCAAATTAATTTACAACAGATCTGTTTCTTTGATTTTTTTGCACTGTCGGGTTAGATTGCATAGTTCTTGGGGTTTTTTGTTTGTTTTTATTTCTGTCATTAGGCAGTAGAGCTTTACTAGTGGTCCCTGCCCTGCCTCTTTTCATGATAATAATAAAGCACTGTGGGCCAGAGGCCAAACCATGAGGTCTTTTATTAATTTGGAAGAAGGAGGAAGAATTACAAGGATAAATCTGGTATAGTTTGCCTTCTTCTCAGCAACATTTTCTATATTTACTCTGCATGCACTAAATATCAGATATCTATATAATGGAGTTATGGATGCCGACCATAATTTCAATTAGATGCAGAAACTCTTTATGTTAAGTTACTGAAAAATCATTTTGGATATCAAACTGGGCTCTCAAGTGAAGGAAGAATTATCTGTTGCAAACCAGCTGAGGTAATCAGTAAGACCATTGCCTTCCAGAGGTAGCCCCTTCTTTTGATCCTCCAGACTATTCACAAGGGAGAAGGTGGAAAGAAGTTTATTTCCTTAGCATCTATCTGTTTAAAATGTATGCAATATTAATTACTGGACTGAAATTAAGAAGGCCTTTCTTTGCACCTGGAGGTGAAGCTCCAGCAGCTGAAAGAGCATCATTAGCACTGGAGGAATTCTGGGTGTGGATGCTCAGGCCATCACTTCCCCTGTTTGGTGCTCTCTTTTCCTTTGCTGCCAAAGCTTTCAGGGTGTCCTCTCTCCTCTGAATCTCAGAGTAATGATGTCAAAAAATTAAAATCTCCACAGCAGCTTTCAAATGGATGTGTCAAATTGGTGTGATTTGTTTTACTTTTGCCTAGGAGAACTGTCGCACTAAACTAAGTGAGAAAGTCCAAATAAAAAAAAATTACTAAAATATAGTCAGGGATGTACATCCAGTCTGGTTTGTTTTTCCCTAAAGCAGGATGAAGAAAATGTCCAGAGAGTCACGCAGAAAATAGGGTATAATCAAAGAAGGAAACAGATGTCTATATCACTAATACCAGTAAAATTTTGCTGATTTCACCAAATGTCTGCAAACATAGTGTGTGCAGAGACGTGTTCCCTCACACGAACAAAGCTCTCTGCCTCTTGTTTATGCTTTTATAAAAATGAGCTATGCTGCATGAGGGGCTACAGAAACAGAACATTTTCAGATGGATGCCCTCTGCTCCTGCTCACGGAGATGAACTTCCTGGTACACTTACAAGAAGTGGGGGTCACTTCTCAGAATTTGACACTTAAGCAGCACCAAACACCTACATTGGTTCTGCTTGCAGGGATATCTTACAGTGTCTTCCTGTAGAAGGAATAATGATAAAACAATGAAGACTTTCTTTAAAGCAACACCCTCATTTTTTCAAACTTCTTTTTATCTCCTGGATTTGCACCCTCTTAAAAGCAATCCATTTGCTATCCACAAATTTGGTGTGTCTTATAGGAAGAAAACCCAAAAACCAGAAAAGAGTCAATAGTCATTTAGCTTTCTGTGCACACCTTAGTTGCTTTTTCTGTTGTCACTGAGCAGTAAACACTAATATCAGAAAGGAAGCAGTTTAGGGGCTTTTATACAGGCAGGGATGATAGGTGCTTTTTTATGACATGTACACCCCAGCAGTGGCTGTATGTTTTCAGCCTAGAATGACTCACAGAGGCTCTCATTTAACTTTCTCAACCAGAAAAAAAAATAGTTTTCATGTCTAAACTGAAGACTTACATTGCACTAAGCAGTCAGTGGAAATAAGATCAATTGGTTGGGGACATCTATCCTTAGCGGAATCCATAAAAAATATCATATGAGCCAAAATTTTCTGGTTTCTCTGCACTTGCATTGCCCAGACAATGAGAAGAGTATTCTACCAGCTCCCTCTCCTTCATTCCAACAGAGTCCTCCAAAATGCTTTCACCAACTGGTATTTGCTAAGGACACTTTTATGAAACCTGTTTTCATCTGCATTTCCAGGGCATGGCGACAAGAACTTCAATTTCTTCGAATACTTGTGTCATTTTGGGATTCTCAGGCCTCCAGTTCTTCCTCCGAGTATTCTTCATAACATGTCAATCTATTTCAACTGAAAAGCTTCTGGAAGACACATCTTACAGGTAGGTAATCTCAGCTTTGGAAGTGTGTGAACATGTAATTTGCATACAGGGCTTTTTAAAACTTGACAATGTTAACCCTGAGAAAAAAAAAGTCTCTGTTTTCTCTTGTTTTCTTTATAATACATTTTATTTTTAGTATGCCACTTCTCCCATTTCTGATCTATAAATGCTGATGAATGCTGAGAAAATTGATGATCACAGAATGTGGCCTTTTTTTTTTCCACTCCACATTTGTTACATGGACCAAGGTGCATGAGCTCATCAGGGGCTTTCTAAGTGTTAAAAAAGGAGGAGGGGGGATTTTTCTTGCTTTTTTTTTCTTTTTTTTTTTTTTTTTTTTTTTGCCTCATGAAAGTTGGGTTGTTAGAACTAGCTCCATTTTAATATGCTTTTCTCTGTAATTAATCTCCCTTGTATTAACTCTGTCAGGATGGCCATTTCAAAGAGTAATTTCACTCAAAAAGTAATCTTAAAAGGATTCTCTACTCCAATTCTTTCACTATGACAAGAAATTTCTGCTTCCAAAACCTCCAGTGTCATTTTTCCTCCCACCCACTAGGGCTGAATCTCATAGTTAGCACCAAAATAACTTCTAAAAATAGTATTCCACATTCTAAAATCTTTTATAAAAAGAACAAAAATAATCCATTTTTTAAAAGCCCAACAATGGGCTTGGTATTTCTCCACAACTAGAAGCACCCTGAGCTTCTTAAATTCCAAGGGAAATGTGTGTGTTTAGTTCACGTGAGAGCAAATAGCTTTAAACTGTTCAGCACCTTAAAACACTCACTGTCCAAATTCAATCCACCACCCTTTCAAATCTCAGCTGGCTCTCATGCAAACTGCAACAACATATTGGGCTGGCAGTTGTACGATTGGTTATTTTGTTGGGTTTTGCTTTTAGGCAGTACTGTACTGCTGAGCACCTAGTAAACACTATTGGGAGAGTTGGGAGTGATATGAACAGCTCTCACCTCACTTTGTGGAGGCTAAGCATGAATTAGAGCTCGACAGATAGAAATCTAGCAACTCTCCCCCTTTTCCTCTTGTAACACAAAATGG
Organism: Brachypodius melanocephalos; assembly: GCA_013398615.1. Taxonomy (NCBI): domain Eukaryota; kingdom Metazoa; phylum Chordata; class Aves; order Passeriformes; family Pycnonotidae; genus Brachypodius; species Brachypodius melanocephalos. The sequence goes on along the minus strand of VZSR01000257.1, from coordinate 1,701,343 downwards.
TTTTCTTCGCACTTTCTCTTTGTTCGGTGAGTGACTGCAGAGATGAAGGTGGTTACTGTGGAACATGTACAGACATGTTTCCAGAACTGGGGCCCTCATGCTTTCCACCTGAGTCTTGGGCTGTCCCATCATTTTATGGCTGTTTATGCATGCACTTGTAAATGTGTGTATTAGTTTTCCTTGATATGAGGAAGAGAGGTCAGCTTAGGAGCCCTGTTTTCAAAGGCATGTCTTTTGAACTTCCAGAAAACTTCCTGCTCTATGGCCATATCACACTTAAAAAATATTTACATGACAGCTCACTCTCTGGCCTATTCCTTTAGAGTGCCATCTCGGGGTGATTTTATGATGGCACTTTATTCCCTAATTGCCTGCTGTATGTCCAGAAATGGTTGAAGATGAACAGGGAAGTGGGGCTGGAGCCTGGGAATCCCCAGGCATGGGCTCGGTTCAAACTCCAGCATGCTTCGGGCCTTGACTGGGATTGTTAGTTCATTGCTTTTCTCCCATCTGGATTCTTGCTTGCTTGGGCAAGAAGCTTTTCTTTATCTTTCCCCACCTTTTTTCCTGGACTCCACTAGAGACCCTTCAGTCGCCTTTTTCTTTTTTTTTTTTTTCTTTTTTTTCTTTTGTTCTTTCCCACTTAAACTGTTTCGGCTTGCAGTCCAAGGAGCCTACGGGAGCGGTGGGAAAGACCCGGGCCAGCAAAAGAAAGGACAATAAAATCCCCCAGTTTTGCCTGATGTGAGGAGCACACCAACACCAGAAGGTCAACAGGTTCCTATCTACTTTTTGCTTGAGCTGCTGTGTGGGTTTTTTCCTTCCCTTCCCTTCCCTGAGACAAAAGGAGCAGCCACCATCCTTTTCTCCGGGCTGTGTGGCTGGGTGGGGGGCATGGGGTATAAAGTTCAATTTTTTTTCTTTCCCGTGCCTTGTGGGTATCTTGCTTTGTTAATAAACAGGGGATTTTCTTCACTTTCACCTCCTAGCATTATTTTCCCTTATTGGAGCCCTTCTCTTAGGAGGAAACGTTCATTCCAGAATGTTTTCTCCTAAAATTTGCCTCTAAACTGAGACAAGTGTGTCTCTCAGTGCTACATAGTTTAGTAGCTTTTTCTACATGGAGACCTCAGATGTTTTCTAACTTCATTAACCATTGCCATTTTTGTATGACTGTGCCTAAATCTTCTTTTACTTAAGGGCAACATGAAGTCCCTTGCAAAATTCAGGTCTCATTCAACAAGCTGTTTTCATGTTCTTGTTTAACCAAATAATACACTAAACTCTGACCAGGTTTACTATTTTATGAGTAGTGAAACAACATGCTAATTAAAACAAAGAACGTTTTAATAACAGAAATTATGTAGGAATGCTAGAATCTTTCTAAGATATACTGAAATTTGGAAACAATTGGAAAATAAGAACAGAAATTATATATTCTCTGGAGCAGTGTTATAAAAGAAAGCATTTTTAATCTCAATATATATTCTGAATAGTTCCAACATACTGAGCTACACTGATATTTCTGTCACTAGTTGGCTGCTCATATACAGGAGCAGGTAATACACACTTCCTTCCATCAGCAGATGAAAACTCTTCTTTGTATTTAATCATGCTTTGATGATTTGTGCAGGGGCACGGATAGAGCTCTCTGAAATACTTTAAATAATTGACTTCTTGTTGTATAGTTAATCGGATCACAATTTGAGCGTTTTATGCATTAAGGCTTGATTTTAACTTGACAAACTGCAGAACAAACTGCTAGCAATAAAACCACATTGTGATGAGACTTGGCAGGCCAGCTCCAGTGAGCTGGAGCCAGGGCATCCACACAGGGCGTCCCCAGGTGTCCCCAGGTGTCCTGCCTGTCCTGGCCCTTCCTGCCGCTGCAGCCCTTGGACGGAACGCACCTGTACCCGTGGAGATCCCTGTGCTGGCCACTGACACACTTTCTTACTTTTCCTGTTGGCGGCAGCAGGAAAAGTATCAAAATGGATCTTTATGAAGGTAACTTCACTATGAGAGTGAGACACGAGACCGAAGCTCTCAGAAGCTGCAGGGACATGCACAGGGCATGGTTCAGGCAAGAAGGAAAGGCCCTGCCCTATTGCTTCCAGTAAATGCTACACGCTGACGCCAGCCTGCTACTATTCCTCTAGCTTCTCCTGGGTCACTGTCACAGTGGTTCAAACTCCTCCCGCACAGGTATTTGCTTTTCTGTTGCTTTCCCAGCTCGCTGTTAGGGATCCCCTGAGGTGCAGTGCAGGTCGGGTCCCACCCAGCCCGGTTTCAGCCCGGGCAGGTCCCGCAGCTCCCCGGGACCCTCCACCCGCCTCGCCCGCGTCTATCCGGCCGCTGTGGGGGGCTGCGGACCGTGGTGCCAGCTGTCCCTGCGTCCCCCCACCTACAGCTCACCGTCCGACAGCCATACGCCTTTTCTTCTGTCCTCTCTTACACAACACTTAGCACCCTTTAGAAATGCCTGAACTTGAAGGTGAGTTTTTTCCACTTAGACCGGCCCCGCCGCCCCGCTGCCCCACGCCCCTCTCGGGTGGGCACTTACGAGGAGCAGGGGAAGGAGCCCCCAGGCCACGCCGCCGCTGTCCCGCAGCTTCCACATGCCGCCGCTGCCCCGCACGTTCCGCCCGGCCTGCCGGAGCTGCCGGTACACACGGCCCGGCCGGCTCCTCCCATGCCGGCCCACACGGCGCGGCCCGCCCCTGGCCCACCCCCGGCACCGTGCTGCTCGCCAGGGCCCGGGCAGGGCCGCGCTGTGGGCCCGGGGAGCGCTGCCCCTGTCCCACGGGAGCCCGGGCGGGCTGGTCCAGCCCCGGGCAGGGGCTCCGGCTGCCGGGGGAGCCGCAGACACCGGCGGGAAGGCGCCGTGCTCAGCGCCCGGCAGTGACAGCGACCCGGGGCACGGAGCTTCCGCTCGGGTGTCCCGGGGATCGCGGGTGCTTGGTCGGGGACACGCACTCTGCAGCTCTCGGAGGCCACGCACGGCCCCGAGGTCACCAAGCCGACAGCCTTCGTGCTGGGAATGCGGCATGAGGCGTTCGATTCGTGTCCTTCAGGTGCTGGCGGAGCCACTGCCTCCCCACCGAGGGCAGAAACTGCTTTGGTGGTACTGCCAAGGACAGGCCTGGGCAGGCACTCACAACAGGCTGAACTCAGTGCAGCAAGCAATACTGCCCTTTGCTGTCTTGTGGAAAGGGTTGCTCAAGCCCGTGACTTCTGTTTTCTAGCTATTTTCAGTCGCTTCTTGTGTTTTTCCTGCAAGCTTTCAGTGGTTTGAAATGCTGGTAGACTGGCCTCCTTTGCAGAGTTAGAAATGACATGACGGCGTTGGTTACCGATAGGTGTTTTGAGCTTTCAGGTTTTGACATGATTCCATTGCCTTGGGAGGACCATGGTTGCAATCGAGCTGGCATTTTCATTTTAAACACCGTTTTTCAGTGGTTTATGACTCAGATTTTCAAAAACCCTTCAGCTTTTCTGCTGATATGGCTCTTAGCTGCAGTACATAACATCAACAAAAAATAGCTACTGTTTTAAATACTTCAGGCTTTTTAACCACTTCCGGATAAAGCAAAAGGTGCTGCTGACACATTTTTAGAGATGCTGCCTTTGGAGCACCCTTGAACAATCAACTTTTTGCCTTCCCAGTGGCAGTATGGAATATAACGAATGAGAGGCATCTCTCAGGTGCAGTGCCTGGGTTGCATGTCTCTAGTTCCCACTGTGCAAACCCAAATCAGCGTGTCTGCGAGGCGGCTAATTTTAGCGGAAATTTGCGTGCGGGTAGGGGTGGAGTAGGGACTGCAAGCAATCTCATCCGGATCTGGATCGTTGCTGCAGCAGAAAGCTTGGCAGAATAGTTTCCAAAATCCATCACTCAAAGGGACTGTGTAAAATCAAAACCTCGTGTGGCTGGGCCCTCAGCAGGCGTTGCTCAGGGTTCAGTGACACCTCAGTGTGCCTCTTGCACTATTTATCTGGTACCTTCCCTCGGGTCTATTAGGTGCATGTGGTTTGCCCTCCTCCCTGCCCCCCCGGGTGTGATGACTGTGTGCATGTAGCTGCTTTGCGGTGGAGTGTTTTTGTCTTAGCTAGGGAGCTTAGAGAGGCGTTTGAGAAGCCACCAGATTCATGTCAAAACAACAGTGTCTGCGTGTGACTTGAAGTCATACCTTATGTAGTTAATAATTGTAGTTGGGTGGGGTTTTTGTATAGATAATGAAGAAAGAGAAATGTGTTTGGAGGACTTTTTATTGTTTGGGTATTCTGAGTTGGTATCAGTGAGGACTGTAAGGCCAGTGTTTCCAACTTTGCTCTCTTCCTTGTGTTGCAGCAGCTTCTTTTTGGCTGGTGAAAGTGACAGCGCTGACCCTTTCCTTTACTCACCCTTCATTTAAAACTTCGTTTGGGTGTCAGCAGCGGCCTGCTGAGCAGTACAGGCTCTGCACTGTGTCTCTGCCAGCAGATGGCCTTGTGCCTCGCCTAATGTGGGAACAGGGATCAGACCAGGGTGGGATGCAACTCGAGGAACTGTTAACACACACTTTCCAGCTCCTTTGCAATTCCACCTTTAAAAATGTAAGGTGCTGGAATTAAAGTGAACTTTTTTAATTTTTTTTTTTTTACTGTGATGTTTTGATTTGTGTGTGTGTGTTTAGTTTCTTTTTTTTCCACTTGTGATTGTTGTCCAATAACTACACATGTATACTTGTCATAGGAAATTCTGTTCTGTGCAAAACCACCCAAGGAATAATTTTGGACACACATGGCCACAGTATGCTTGCATTTAGTGTTTCTGAGTTGGAATCATTATTCATGCCTTAACTGGCGTCAAACATTTTCTTCCCTGTCCAGAAAGCTGCTTGCAGCTAAAGAAGCTGACTCTGTTATGACATTATGGGTTGCTAATTTTTTGAGACAGATAACTTACGAGGGAAGAAAAATTTATCAAGGTGCAATAAAACATAATTGAAGGCCCAGGGCACTGTGCATTGGATTGTTCTCACCTTAGAATATTGAATGCACATTTATATTCCAGAAGGAAAATAGTGAGGGAGGAAGCATAAGATCTGACTTGCTTTCTACTACATTTTTCTCTGTTAAATTATTAGATATTTTGTAACTTTAAAAAAATATTTGGTTTAGATTTGTTTTGACATATTGGTAATCTTTAGCAGTTCTTTTGTACTAAGACTGGGCAATTAGATTAATCATGTAGTACAATTTAACCAAAGTAGTTCTATCAAACTTAAATTCTCCTTTGACCTAAAATACACATTAGAAGACCATTGTTGGTTTGTTTTTTTGGTTTGTTTGTTTCAGTTTCTGTCTTTTATTTTCTTTTGCCTTCCTGTTTTGCCTCTCCCCTCCCTCATGTGTGTTCAAAAACGACCAACCTACGTTTGACTTTTTGTTCAAGCACTAGAGTGTGTGATCCATTACTCATGAAGCTCGATTGTATCTCTTTCATCTTTGATTCAAACCTCTTCAGTGATGTGACTCATGTCACAAACATCAGCTAACACTGTTGGGAAATGATCAGAGCGGCATCAGTCTTTAAATAATCGGCTCTTACTCAGTACAGTTTTATGATGGTTGGATTGTTTTGCAGATCTCCTGTGAAATATTAGAACAGTGACCTGGCTCCATCCTTTGCATTACGGTCTCATAGACCAGAGATCTGTAACCACTGTCGCTACTGGCTGTTTGTTGCACTGTGGTGCAGCCAGATTCTGACAATCGAAGGTTGCCCTTCTCCCTTTTTTCATAAACCACTATGTGCTACTCACAATCACCTGGGTTTGTGGTGTAGTGAAAGGTTCTTTGTCAGATGATGTGGTAGCAAAGCGCTTTGTTGGCCTTAACACCCTGTTCTGTGTGTGGAGAAGCTGATATAACAGCACAGACAAGGGAAAGTAGGGTGTGACCAGAGAGGTTTATGAAGATCTTGTGAGGCTTTTCCATAAGGCTGCTGCCTGGTGTTGCATCAAATTGCAGATCAGGGTGTTCTGGCATGCAGTGTGTTTCTTTTAGAAGTAACAATGACCTGATATACCTGCCTGTGGAGCCGTAGATGCTACTGTTTATCTGAAAAAAGCCCCACAGTAGCAATGAAACAGAATGGAAACAAAAAACTAGCCTAGAACAAAACAGAGTGGAAACCGAAACTTGTAGCCAGTCACTTGTCTGCTCTAGCAGTTCTCCTCTGGAGAAGGGAATAAGGAGAACTGGCCATAGACCCTGTCATTCTAAAAGAAAATCAAAACAGACATGTGTCCTTTTTCTCATGATTCCACCTCCTGACACAGCCCTGGATCCATGCTTTTGTTCAACAGACCCAGTTTGATGACGTCAATGCATTCTTCACAGCAGGAGAAAAAAAAAAAAAAAAACCCAAAACATTTTTCAAACAAACTGAGCATTTCCTTAGACTGGAAAAGCAAATTGGCTGGATGCCTGGTGGCTCCTACAGCCAATCATTATAACCTTACCATAAATGTAGATGTGTTTCTGTCTTAGGGTGGATTATTGACTTTATTTTAGACATGGGACCATCCTGTCCCAGTCCTCTGTGTGTGCACTGTACAAGGCAGTGCTGAGATTCTAAATGCTGCATTATTTACCAAATATTTTGCACATTATATGGGCTGACATAAAATTTGACTTTGTGACTTCATAGATTGTAAATGCATCTGTTTAAATTGTTTTGCAGAGCTCTGTATCCATCCAGATCTTGCAGCAGGCAGATTTGCTTCAGAGGCTTACTGGTGATCTTTTCTCTTTTTTCAAGCAAATTGGTCTTAGTTGTTTTTTGAAAGTGCTGTTTCTAAGACTGTGCTTTTTACTTTCAAAGCTTGGTGCACAGCAAATGCTAACTGTCAAATGTGTAACAGATCAGCTATAAAAGCTTTTGAGAAAATGTGCTAGGGATGCTAGATATTCTTCAGAGGTAAGTGAGAAAGTGTTCAAACCTTTTCCTTTCAGCTACTGCCTGGACAGAGCACTGCTTATTTAATTTGTGGATTTCTTGCATTTGTGAGATAAATCCAAGGCTGAATTCTTGTGCTAAGGATGAAAGAGGAAAGATCTGTAGAGAAATGTCTGGAGTTAAAAGGTAAATATGAATAAAAGTAGATCTTTAGTTCTGCTTTTGCCATTTAATCTGAAGATGACCTTAACAGGTGCACCAGATGGCTTAATTTCCTATGTTGTGTAAGTGGTGCTCAAAGAGCCAACCTTCAAGGAAGTTTTCATCGTAATTTTAAAGAAGACACATTTTATCAAACGTGGTAGTGAGGAGGAGAAGCTAAAGGAAACATTTTAAAGGGTCTTAAGCATGCTGCAGTTTCTGATATTGTAAGAAATATTATGTCTTTGGAATTCAGTTCCACTGTTTTGCTTTGCTCTGTCATGCTTCTCTTTCTGGGGTATCATCTGACAACTGAGACTAGCAGGCTTAGATAAAAGCAGTGCCTTGTGGCTGAGACTCCAACACTCTTGTTTTGGTTTCTTTTGGTATCACTTAACCTTTGAAATTCTTTGGGGGTGGGGAAGACCCAGCAATGAGGTGAAAAGTCTTACCCCTCCCGCCAACATCTCAGATGCAGTTTGGCATCCGCTGTGACATCAAACGTTCCTCAGAGGCAGACAGGATGCCGTGATCTCACTCTGAACATCTGTCTCCTGGGCAGAGCTGTGTGCTTGTAAGCAGGACATGTACTTCAGGTAAATGTTCAACAGCTAAACCCTGGTAGAAAGGGGCTGTTGTGGTAGGAACAAAATTTGGAGGTCAGGGAGTTATTCCCTACCTTCACCTACTCCCCCACTTCTACCACACATTTGCACAAACAGAAGAGAGGCCTGGGTAGCTGCTGAAGCTACAGGAGTGAGTCACATCTTCTCTATTCAGCTGCACAGCCCACTGTATAGTAAGGTTTTATGAGCTTTGGCAAATGAATTGAGTATGTAGTACAGACTGATGTATATTTCTGTCAAAATGCACTGGATTGTTTTCTGTCGGTGGTTCTCATCAGCAATTAAATGATGGTCTTAGATAGCTCTGCATCTCTAAGGGTGGTCATAAGAGGAAGGAATGCAGTGATGTTAGCTGTCTGAAGCAGTCTGTTAAATTCCCAGATAAGACATCAGTGTTATTTTTCAGCTGAATAATTTCTCAAATACTTCTTGGAAGCCGGTATTTTGAAAGAGGCATCCTTTCCACACTACACAGTAGCTGCCTCTCCTGCTGTCAGCCAGCTCAGGTGCAGGAATGGGAGACTGGGTGAGGGTCTGCAGAGGGGTGGACAGCAGAACATGCACTTCTGGTTCCCTGGGCTGGGCAGCAGAGTCTAGGGGTAGTGCAGGCCATGGCTCTTAAAGCCAGAGGTTTCCCAAACATTTCTCCCTGCTTGGGGATGCTCAGAAACCTCCCTGCCTGAAGGCAGGCAGCTGAGAGTAGAGCAGTTCCTCAGCTTCATATGAGAAATGAAGAGGAACTCACCTGCCTTTGCTGGAAGTGTAGGGAAATGGTCTTACCTTCTGCAAGTAGAAGTTTTGGACTGAATTATCTCTTTCATTTATTCGCTTCAGAGAACAATGATTTTTTTGTTTGCTTGTTTTTTGTTTGTTTGTTTTTTTTTGTTTTTTTTTGTTTTTTTTTGAGATCCGTGGTAATTTTGATATTTCCTTAATTGGAGCTAAGCTTTCACTACCTATGCATAAAGCATGTATAAAGATATGTTATGTCAGTGTCTGGGGATTTCCCTCTCTCTGGGAGGCAGGGCTGGCCACCAAACCCTTCTCCATCAGCTCCCTGCACTGGGCACATGGCAGAGCCTGGAGAGTCACAGCTGGGTGCAGCTGGCTTATTCCTTGTCCTCACAGCTCCTGCCCCACTATTGCTGAGTGACCTGGTACAAACCCCACATTTTCTTTTCAGGGGGCCCACCTGAAAAACAGGATCTGACAAAAACAAGTTACAAAAGGATAACTTTAAGATATTAAAAGCAAGGTGATAGATAGGGAAGGTGAAAACAGTAGCTTGTATTGTATGCAGAATAAAAGAATACAGATGTTAGCCCTTTTCCCCAAGTGCGATTGTCCCCCGTTCCTTCCAGCCCCTTTTCCTGACAAAGCCTGGCCATTTGCAGTGTGAGCAGTGTTCGGTTTCTAATGCAGTAAAATGTTATAGCAACACTGTTTTATTTAAATGCCATTCAGAAAGGGGGTCAGGTTTGTGCTAATTGCTAATTTGATCTGCTAATTGCATCATTTTCTCCTTGTATTAAACAATGTGTTCATGCTGTCTACTGCAGAGTAATCAACGTGCAGGGAAATGATTTATATTGTATTGAAGAGGTCTGAGCATTTGACCTTGTAAATGAATTTCCAGAGACAGCTAAATACAATGCAGTAAGTAACAGGCTCTAATTAGGAAGCTGGAAGGGTTGCACATAGTTCTGGTATCCTGATGTGGAAGCTATCCAGGCATTTTCAGGATCCAGCAGTGTTTTGTAGCAGTGAAAGGAGTTACTATGCTTTTAACAAATTGCTAGCAAGGAACTGAAAGAAAGGGAAACTCAGGAAGTACTTGCAGGACCGGCAACATAGTAGAAACTGTAATTCTGAGACTTTTTTAGTGATGTTACTGGCTTGCAACAAGAACAGAAATGGCCCAAAAGCAGCTGAGTTTGCAGAAATCTCCCACTGGCAGGTTAGACCTGAGCCCTGACAGTTTTCATCCCCCTTGAGACCAGTGGTACAATAATTGCCCTGAAAATGGGAGGAAAAGCTTTAGAGAATTCTGAGTTTTTCCATGTTTCAGGAGGACGGTTATGTTTGTTTCAGAATGATGTATCTAAGTCTTCCTTACAGTCATAAAAGGAATGGAACAAAATTTTGTTCTTTGGCCTGAAAGAACAAGCAGTTAAAACTGGGTATGTAAAATATATTTAGTGGAAGAGGGAAACCCGCCCCCCCCCCTCCAAGTTTGATTGGAAAATGCTTTTACGCTTTCTGAAAACCAACCAAATTATTGAACAAAAATATCATGTTAACTGTACTTTTCCATAGTTCTTGTGGCTGCCTGTAAGAAAGAGGAAGAAGAAACAACTTTATGTAACTAATATTCATCTGCAAAGCAAGGACCGAAAGCCTGCCTGCTTCAGTTTTCCTGTGAGGCTTTAGCATTGTTTGGGGAGCAGTTTATAAACTGAATATGACAGAGCACGAGTCACAGCTGTGTGCTAAATGACCAACCACCATCAGCTCTCTGTCTGCTGGGGCACCCCACTGTAACAGGAGGATGTTCCAGGGCCAAGCAGCAGCCAGGATGAGGGAGGTGTGGCAGAGCAGCTTGGCCCTGCACATGGGGCACAGGAGAGTCCCAGTGAAGTCCTGTCCTTCCTGCGAGCTGCAGTGAGTTAGGCACCGTGTTCCTGGGTGTGTTTTCATCAACCAGAATGACCTTCAGCAAAACTGCCTTGAGGGAATGGGGTGGGCATCCTTCTGCACAGGTCACACATGCAAAGAGCCTTCTCAAGGCTTCCTAATCTTATCCAACAGGATTCTGTTGGAGAGGACTGTTTTATCTTACATCTGTAATGTGGGTTGTAGCAAGTTATAAAAATACATACACGCTCACACACATTTTATCTGTGGTCTTTTTCTGTAACTTATGTTATCATTCAGATCACTGGTAAAAGCATTAAGGTGCACAGCCAGTGGTGGGTCCTGCAGAATTCCACTCGCTCAGCAGTGATTTCCCTGCACTGTTGTTCTGTAAGCCTTCAGCTTCAAAGGCAATTCTCATGCTACTCTGCATATGTTGGATCTGGAGTTGGGTTTGTTAAAATTTTTTAGATATAAAGGAGTTTAGAAGGCTTTCACAACTATGTTTATAATATTCCGCAAAAAAATTTACAAGAAACCATTTTTATACAGCCTTATTCTCAATGTTTATGATAATATCTCCTTTTATTTTTTATTACCTGAATTCTGTATTGGCAGCTGTGATAGGTCGACTTAGAGTGGTGTGTTCATCTGGCATATTTGTAATTAGCCACGTCTTGTCATTACATGCTTGAAATTTTTGTTAAAATGCCTTTCTTCCTGGGGAAAACCCCTCAAACATTTTTAAGGGCTAATGAAAGTAAGTGTTGATTTTTCTGGAGGCACTTCGGCCTATTAGTAACACCTGTGTGGGTGCAGGCTATTCACGCCTGCTGCAATGTCCATGCCCAACTTTATTGATGGCTCTTTTAACATCCTCTTGCACTGGAGTTGAAATCAAAAAAGCCCCAAACAGTTTTGCAAACTTTCGAATTGACTTCTGACTTCTTTTTTTCTGGTACAGAAAAATGCACATGTATTAAATATCTTTGCACTTGCCACGCTATTTTTTTTTACTTTTGCAAATAACACCATACACTTTCACATAATGGCATGCCAGTTCCAAAAGTAGGTTTCTTTTTTATCCAAAGGTATTTCTAAAAGTGTGTGCTTGCTTTAGTCACAAAGGTGGTAGATTTCCCCTGGTATATTTTGTACATTCTTTGCTTTCTTGCCACATAAAGCTCATTCCTTCACTGTTATTTAGTGGTTCTTGTGTAGGTTTAAAAAAAAAAAAAAGGTTCAGCTGTGCTCTCAGCTGTTTGTAGGTTGTGCTGAGTGACTCACACAGAAGACAAGGAAGTTGCAGTGTGGCCACATCTCCTTGTCCTGCCCAGCAGTGGCATTTAACCTCTGAGTGCTCTAAACCCAGTGCCAGGAGAAAGGGATGGACACCAGGGCTGGGTCTTCTGGAGAGGCAGGTACCAGCCTGGTTACATTTGTGGTGAGAGTGACCTCACAGTTTGCCATCATCTAGAGCTAAAAAGTGGAACTCTGGCACTACATCAAATTGTTAAATTTGCTGGTGAAAGAAATTACCTTGTAGAGATCCTTTTCCTCATGGTTTGCTGGAGAGCCAGCCATATTGGAGGAGTTGAGCTGTGATATAACCAAGAATTCAGAGCCCACAGGTTTAATCTGTAAATAATAGCTCCATGAAACTCACTTCCAGCAAGCTTCTCTCATAGGAACTGTCTGATTTCTCTCAATGTGCTAGCTCCCCTTGAAATCTTGCTCCTAAGATAATAACAGGACAACCACTTGCAAAAACGTGGGGGGAAGTGGTGTCCTTGTTGCTGTCAGTCTGGGAATGTGCTGGTTGTGGAGCAGGGCAGTTTTGTGGAGGAAGGACCCCTGTGCTCTCCCTGTCCCCCCCACGGGCTGTGTAGGTCTGACTGCCCTGGAAGTACAGCACTTGTTTTCCACAGTGATGTGACAGGAAGATGTCATTTACATTTTGACAAGTCTGGATAGCTTGTTGCTGCAGAGGTTCTAATTGTCATGGGGAACCTGGCTCCTGAGAGACCTTCCAATGTAAAATTATTGTGAAGCCTATCTACAGTGTAATTTTGGACAGACAGGTCAGTGTGAGCTGTGACCAAGCTACTGAGGTGCTGCTGATAGTTTGCACACTGTGGGTCAGATCTCTGCTGAGACCTGAGGGCTTATCTAGGATCTCTGCTGGAATTGCAGCTCTTGGTATAGACAGTGTTCCTTTGACTATCTTTCTGATGTATTTGTTGTTTTCCTTGTAACATTTATTATCCATTATGCATGAGGATATGGGTACATACTCCTCTCTCAAGAAATCCTTCTGCTGTACGTAAGGAAGGAGAAGGGATATAGGAAGAAAATTCCCACTGTAGGCGTCCCATTTCTTTCCAAGCATCTGCTATCAGGAAATCTCAGACACAGGATACTGAGCTATATGAATATCACCCTGACCCAGCAGGACTTGTGCTTGTGTGCTGTTTATTTATCCAAGAAGGATGATGGGGGAGAGATTATCTCATTTTTACTTTGAACATGTTCCTTTGATTTTGAATGAAGAATAATTTTACCACATTACCATAGAGAAAGATACCTTGTTAAGAAGATGAAGGAAGGTTGTGAATTAATATTCTTCATCAGCCTACTTAAGAGGCCCAGATGGCAAACACTGTCTCCTCTAGCTCTTGAAGAGCACGGGCAAAACTATTTTCCAAACTTTGTAGGTTGAAAACAGCCGTATTTGAAAGTAATTAGAGAAATTTTGTCTTAGTTGTTAGAGAGAGACCAGTGCAGGAGCCTGACAATCACAGAGAAAGCTAATCTATGGGTCTGACAGCTTATGGTTAATCTGACACTTTACAGATGCTTACTGTGTGACAGCTGCAATGAATCAGGTTATTAGAGCGACTTTCTGCTCCCTAAAGCTTATTTATTCCTGTCTTTCTCAAAATAGGGGGTGGGGATGTGTAAAGCCTATCAATGAGATAGAGGAGAGGGCCTGAAGCCAGACAAACCAAAACATTTAGAGATTCTGCTAATGTTACGAAGATGAAAGGAATCCCCAAATAAAAAGGAGCCAGAGACATATTTAGCAGAGCCTCATTCCTGAACAGCCAATTGGATGGAGGCAGGAAGGTCTCTACACACATCTCAGAAGTTGTTTTCCCTTATAAAGTAAAGCAAAGGGATTACTTTCTTCACAGTCTTCTATAGACTGGGATAAGCCTGCAGCTTCTGTTCTCCTTTACCAAAAAAGTATGGCATCTCCCCACTGGTGCTGGGGCTCTGGGCTGGCATTCTCCAGGCCTGCTGGAGCCCATTTCCCAGGCATGGGTGGCTCTACAGCCCCTGCTGCAGTGGAGTCCCAGGCACGCTTTGGGTCCATGTGGCAATCCATACAAGTTACTGAAAAGGAAGAACTCAAGGAAGGTGTAGCTGAATTTCCACTGGTACACTGAAAGGTGCTTGAAGTCAGTAGAAGAGTCCCCAGTGTGCGTTGGAGTTTTGCTGGTATCTCTGTTAAGAAATCAGGGGAAAAGATACTGAAGGGAGAGGCAAAATTAGTTTTTCCTCTTCTTTTTCTTTCTGTGATTGTACTCCAGACCTACTCCTGTGATGCAGACTGCAAAAAGGTTTAGCATGGAAAACTGAAGAAGTTCACAGGGAGAGTTAAGTAAAAACCATAGTTTTGTCTATGGATACAAAGAAGGAACAAGAATCTTGGGATACAGACACTCCAGGCAAATTGTGCTGTGTAGTTTCTCTACAAATGAGTGGGGAAAGGTCTGAAAGACAGGCAGCAGGAGCTGGCGTTGGAAGTGGCCTCCAGAGGGAAAGCTAAACTACTTTCAGGGATGGTGTTTTGTTCTTTTCCATGAAAAACAAACAAACAAAAAACTCAAAGCCCCAACCATATATATTTATATTTCAGATGATCTCTTGTTTGTCCATAGCTGCAGAGGAGGGTTCAGGGGTCTGATCCCCAGCATCTAGGCTTGGTTCTCAGACTTTTTCTATGCAGTTCTCCTTAGGTTCTCATTCATGTCTCATGCTGAGTTCATTCTTCCCTCTCTCCTGCCCCTCTGGCAATGACCTAAGTTACTGAGAAGAAAGGTGTCAGCTACTAATGCAATTTTTTTCACACGAGCTTTTATGTATAGAAATATTTGTGTAATCATAACTTCAGCATGCAGTCACTAAAAAGAAAAGAAATTCTTTTATTCTATAATGTCCCTGGAGCTGGACTGACCTAATTTCCTTGCATAGTTCACCTGCTTGCCTTCCTTCCTTCCTGCCCTGGCATTTTCCATAATGTCCCACTGCAGAGGTGAGCTGCCTGCTGAGCACTGCTCTTCATTGTGCTCTGGAGCTGTGCTTGGGCAGAACCTCTCCCTTTTCCATGTGCTCGTGCTGTATATCCATTCCCTACTGCTCAGTCAGCCTCTGGGGTTATTTCTTCCTTCTAGTCTGCCTGTGCCTGTCTCTAGCAAATATCCTTCCAAAGAGCTGGTATCACCATGTCATTAACTCCCTGGTGAGTTCCCTGAGGTCCTGGGGCCCTGACAGGGAAGGGGAGGTGGGATCCCCACCCAAATAACCATTCCTCAAAGCAGCCAAGGGGCTGCTGCTGCCAGCATTGCCACCAGCAGTAATTGTGGCGTGCACCAGGACAAGGTCACAGGAATCATGATGAAGCTTTACAGAGGCCCAGACTCTGGTATCTGCATGGCCACTGTCTCCTTTATTTTCACAAAGGCCTCTTCTAGAAAACTATTGCCTGTTATCTCTAGCTATGCTGAGGAGCACTGTGGGTGATGTACCAGCCCTACTGAAGGGTTGTTTACTTGGATCTGCAATCTCACCTGTGCTGTGTCCACCACTGAGCACTCACCACTAAGTTATTTTGGGAGTGTGAACTTCTGCTCAGTCAGGCAGAAAGTTGGGATTCTTTCGAGTCTTTGTCCCAGTCTAGGTATTTTCAAGGTATTTCAAGGATGATGATCCTGAAAACCTTGGAGTGTGTTTCTTTTGCTCTAGAAGATAATTGATGTTTGTATTGAAAGCAGACATGATCCTGCATTGAAGGGTTCTGCTGTGTGAAATTCCCCTTCTCCTTGACCAAGGCTCCCTGATCTAGTACCATATGTTCTATATGAGGTATGCGAGTTTTCTCAGCTATGCTGTTGAGTGTTGTTTGAAAACAAAGAATTTTGTTTGGGCTGTCCTTTAAATGTGAGTTGTAGGTATGCAAAAAAGAGCCTGTTTACATCCTCAGTTTTGGGTTGCTTACCTTGGTGGATTTTTTTCTTTTTCTTTTCCCCCTCTTTTTTTTTTTTTTTTTTTTTTTTAATATCTCTGTCTTCTGCCCTGATGATGGAGGTGAAATAATAAATAGCTTTTGCATGCCTCATGTTCCAACACTTGTTAGTTTCTGTTTCTGACTCTCCAAGGCAGTTACATTCCTTAAAAGTTCCTTTCCTTAAAAGTTAAATTCCTTTTGGTGCTCAATCCATAATTCTGCCTGTTTGCTATCTCTGCTAGTAGCTTATTCCTTAAATTTTCACATCAGGAAAACTTTCACTGTGGGTTTCTGGGAAGTTTTTTTTTTCATGAAAACTATTCAGTTAGGCAGCAGCACTCCACAAACAAATGCATGGTGCCTCTCCCTGTTGTAACAAGACTTGCAAAGCAAGGATCTCACTTGGATTATCACAGCTCTCTTGGCTTGTGTGCTTGGAGAACTTTTGAATTTGTAAGTTTAGTACTGGATGCTGTTTCTCATCTGTCATACAAACAATGACAAAACATTATTGGCTGTGGAAGGGCTGCTTCACTAGAATTAATATGTGCAGAGAACAGTTGGCTACAGCTGTAGAAATCCAGGCCTATGCTGAAAATAACTTGTACAGTGAGAACTGTTCCTTTATCTGCTAAAAACATGTTCAGTGAAAAAGATAGCTGGAGTTATAAAATTCAACAACTTTATTATGAACAATTTGGGATGTGAGTTTATGACAGCCCAGACTTGTGGCCATCAGTGGAGCATCTCTAGGGCAAATTTGGTCCTAGAGTTGGAAAATGAGCTTTCAGAGAAACGGAATGGATTCTAACCCATCACAGACCAGAGGGGATCATAACAATCTTTTAACTGAACATTTTCAAAACCTTCAAAGACTTTTCTGTGAATCTTGTACAACAACCTATACTTTTTTACTACCCTTAAGCCTGTGTGCAATATTTACTGTAGAAGCAAAATGCTAAGCTTTTAAAGGGACTTTGTAGAAATATTGAGCAGCTGTTTAGCTGGCCATAAATCTTTATTCATTTTTTTTTTAAATCAAAATCTTTAACCACAACAAGGTGTTTGTTTAAAAAGACCTTCCCCATTATAAATGACTGCTCTTCCAATTCCTCATTCTGCTTCTTGGATGTTACTGTGAAGTCCTGGACCTCTCTTGTTTGAACACATGATCCTCCTGCCAGAGGATGTCTATTGTGGGCACACTCTCCCTGTGTTTTAGCAACTCTCCTGAAGTTTCAAAGTGTTTATCTTACACAGCTGAAAGTCTCCTCCTGTTTCATGAGCTCTACGCTGGAATGCAGTGGAAGAAACCCAGGGCCTGTGGCCACCCAGATTAGAGTTTTTTGTATTAAGGTCCCTATATGGTTTTGTTAGAGACTTCAGCTCTGTCTCTGTCTGTCTCTGCTCCTTGTTTGGGAGGCTGGTGGGAGGAGAAGAGCTGAAGGGGCTATATAACCTCTGAGGTTTCAGATACAGTGTACCACCCCAGAGCAGCCATCCAGCCAAGCGCTGTCAGGGTAAGTGGCACGGAACCAATGGAATGATTTACAGGTTGCTGGAGGATTTCAATTAAATAATGTCAAGTGGAAGTTATTCAGGAGGATGTACTGCTGTGCTGTAATTTGCTTAAGAGGCTTATTAGAACTGAGTTGATAAAATGCTTGTAGTATCTATACTGAGTTATCTTTATTCTATATTCTGAAAGGGAAAGAAAATATTTTTTTTAACTGTAATAATTTTGCTGATTCTACCTGCACTTCAGCAACTGTAGAAAGAAATGGTTTGTGTAATGTCACTGCTGGAATTGCAGATATACTCTGGTTTAAAGGAACCCATGGGACATTGGGGTGTTAGTTTGGGACAGAGTTCCTGATGGGGTCTGTAGTGGTGTTTCTTAGCAGATTTGTTTCAGTGCTTTCAATCGAGTGTGAGGTGGAAGAGTGTTTCATGGAATGTGACTGCAAGAAGAGCTGGAAATACACAAATCAGCAGTGTCTAATAGGATAAAATAAGGATGCATGTGTATTCATCCTTGTCTCTATGTATATGACTCTACTGTTCTGTAAAATGCCAAACATTCATTTACAAACAGGCTACATGCAGCACTTGTGGAGCTGGAGCTCTCTTTATAATATTTTGTGGAAATTGGTGAGGTGATTGATTATTATTTGCATGTGAAACAGGGAGAAGAAAGAGGCTAAAGACCTTGCTGTTTACTTGGGAGAAAAATTTCCTTTCTTCCACAGTACTCAGTGACATTTGCTGTTCTAAGATCTTGCTACTGCCTGCCATGGCAGTCTTGAGTTGTAACTCATTGGTTGGTAGCAGAGCCCTCTGTCTGATTTTTCAACTTTTTGTGCTTTATTACTAAATATGGTTTTCATTTAGATTCCACTAAGCTCAGAAATGTAGCCTTTCCTGCCCCCTTCTTCCCCTCCCCCAAGTGATTTTTGGCATTGCATTAGCTGCATTGGTTTGAGCAACCCCCCTGACCTCAAATGCTGTTCCAAAAACAGACGGCTGAAAAGCATATTTCCTAATTAGGAAATGGTTTGTCCAAAGCAGTCTGTTCATTCATGTTAGATAACAGTTGTACTCCATTCAATAAGGATTTTAATATAAAGAGCCTGTTTCCCCAGGAGTTTAATAATTGAAAAAAATTGCAACTTACTTTCCTTCCACAGTTATAATGATAAAATATCAGGAATACAAAGTTAGGATTTCCCCATCCTTGTCTCCTCTGCCCACGCAGCCTGCAGGAGCAGGGCTGCAGCTCTGTCTCGTGGCTGCCTGGCTGGGCAGAGATAGATGATCTCAAATGAAGCATTTGGGAGAACTATCTGTGCTTGTTCCATCCATTGTAGAGGCTAAACAGATTGTGGCCTCCCTTGCCCATTGGCCATGGCTCTTGCTGACCCTATTCTCATTTCTGCCTGCATTTCCAGTATTCCTGCAGCAGAAGGTTTTGGAGACTGCACGTGGAGCCAGCTGCTCCATGGATGACAGCTGTGTCCCTTAGCTGTTAACACATTACAATTTGTTGAACTCTGCATGGAAGCCCCGGCTCGGAGTGGGCCAAGTGATTCTCTACCACACTATAAATTATGAGCAAATAGTTCTTCTTGAGTCCTGGTATTCAGTGCTTGTTTCTGTAATTGACTTTAATACAAAGCCTTCAAAGCATTTTTATTACCCATATTATCTTCCTGTTGCCAGAGGAAGAAAACAGTTTTTTACTGAGCCAAGGAACCAACATAAATTGTTCTGTCACTCTACAAATGTAGTTTATTAGCTGCTTTGAAATGATGACAGAGCAGACCTTATGGCCGGTTTTTAACACACATACTATCTCTGGCTTAATTTTAAAGGTGGGTTTATCTTTCTCAGTGATTAGGGGAGAACTGGAAAAGACTTGCTTCTTTCTTTTTTTTCCCTTATTTTTGGTTTGGAATATTTCTACCTTTTTAAAAAGTTAAATGTAAACTTAATTGACCATCTTCAGCAGTGGATTAATATCTGCATCAGGAAAATACTGCATGTACATGCATAGCATTTAATGTAGTTAGTTTTTGGGAAGACCAAGACTGGAAGGAGGAGTTGAAGTGCTCTTACCTTTAACAGATATCCATGTGGCAGGATTTTTTCAGGGCGATAGAAAAGCAGGAGAAGTTGTGCTGAGTTTAATGCAAATGAATCTGTGTTTTTGCAGCTGTCAGTCCAGCGTTCTCTTTTATCTCCCTCCCCCAGCCGTGGATTTCTGTGACCAAATTTAGATAAACATTTGCTGCTCCCTGATCTCTCTGCCTGTGCCGCAGGGCTGGAAGTCTCCTCTGGAATTCCCTGGATAATCTCTGGTGCACAGAGCCCTTTGGCAGGCCTGGTTGGAAGCTCTCACCCTTTCAGAAGGAAGCCTGTTCCCTCTCACAGCCCACACTCCTTGTGATTCCCAGACCAGGGCCGCACCCCTCCTTACAGGTTCTCATTGCTTCCATGGAGCCAGGGTGGCTCTGCTACCTGAGTGTGATTGTTGGTTCTGACTTAATTCCTCCCTGCTGTGTTCACAGGGCTGTTTTCTGTCCGGAAGGCCAGCAGACACTGCTGTAGAAGATGTGTGAGGAGGAGGACAGCACTGCCCTTGTTTGTGACAATGGCTCGGGGCTCTGTAAGGCCGGCTTCGCTGGAGATGATGCTCCAAGAGCAGTTTTCCCATCCATTGTGGGTCGTCCCAGGCACCAGGTGACCAACTACTATGGCCATTCTTTACTGGGTTTGTAGAAGGCTTTGCTGCCCTGTCCCCAGCTCTTCAGCCAGGGCCATCTGTGTCTGGGGCTAGTCCAGCCTAGGGTGATCTGTGTAACACAGAATTTCCAGGCAAAATGAGTCTAGCAGAGCACCCACCTGAGTCAAAGGAGGTCTCTTGCCTTGTGAAAGGAATCCTTTTAGAATTTTTCACTCCCTTCTATGCCATCTTTTCCCTGCTCCTTAATTTTGAATCACCCAGAGAACTTAGTAATACTGGCTTAAAGAAACCCAACGCAAAATCCAAATAAGCCTAACACAGGAACATCTGGAAATTCTGACTGCCCTTAAAGCTGATAATAGGTAATGTGTGGAAGACTAAAGGAGGAAGCAGAAGTTTTCCATTAGCTTTCTCCTATCCTTTCTAACTTTATTAATTCAGCTGTATCAGAAATGGACACCTGTCTAGTGTTGGGTTTCTTTAGCTTCAAGGTTTACATTTGAGTATATGATGCCTTCCACTATATTTTAATAGTTTGCAAAATACATTTATTATCTGAGCTGTTAAATGTAGAGAGTTTATGAGACAGATCCCATTAGCATGAATTAGAGAGGCTTGTCTAGATCACAACAAACTAATCCAAGTAATTAGCAGATCCACCTAATTGCTTCTATGTCACCCAGGGCCCTGGTGGAAAGAGACAAGCTCTTTGTAATATGTAGCACTTTATATGCCAAAAAAATGCATTCTAACTTCTCCAGGATTGGAGAAATACCTGTCTTTTAGTATAGAAACTAGGACTGGAGGGCTAATTGAGGCCTTTGAAAACTACCATCATTTAAAAAGTGTATTCAAATGCCATCATCCGTAGCTAGTGTGAATTATATTAATTGCTCAAAACCAAGCCATAAAATTACAGTGGAAACAAATACAGATTTCTAGAACCTTTCTTCCCTGATTGTGTAGGACGGATCATCCCATTAAAAACTGCAAATCTGGAATGCAAATCTGGGTTTTTAAGACACAGATTTAGAGATGCCAAGGTTTGGAATCTGTAATGACTACGTTCTGATAGGAGTATTATGCACCTAAAGGATCCTACTTAAATCCCACTGTATCCTATTTTGTTTTCATTATTTCTGACTTCAACATAGAGACAAGTTTCCAGCTTCTAGTCCTTTAAAAATTTCTACAGGATCTATGAAAAAATCTGTAAAAAAGTCCATACAGTAGATTTAAATTGTCCATCTCTAATGACAGTATTATGGCATTCAAATAGAGGATTAAAAATGTTGCAGCTTAAGCTTTGGGAAATGTAAAGCGTGTATCACTCCATCTTGACCTTTAGATGGCACAATATCACTTTCTGCTTTAGCAAACTGTTCATCCCTACAAAATAATAAACATTAAAACAACTCAATTTTTTCACTTTACCTTGATGCATTTAATATGGTCCCTGTTCTGTTTATTTACCTGTAGTGGAAATATGAACTCCAAAGATTTAGTAACCAAACATTTAATATTGGCAATTTAAGAGCAACACATCATTCTCCATTTGTTAGTATTAGTAAACTATGTTGTAACTGGCAACTGGATTTATTTCACAGCTAATGTTCTGTCTACTTTATGACACTTTTCCCTGAGAGACTAACACAATTTGTGTTATTTTATAGGGTGTGATGGTTGGTATGGGTCAAAAAGACAGCTATGTGGGTGACGAGGCTCAAAGCAAGAGAGGAATCCTGACCCTGAAATACCCCATAGAGCACGGCATCATTACAAACTGGGACGACATGGAGAAGGTATTGCAGCTTTGAAAAGCTAATGTGTACTGCTGGTAAACAGAACTACTTGAACCAAACATTCACAGAGTATCCGCTAAATTTCAGATGGAAGTGTCAGGCTATCCATTGTGGTTCAAGGAGAAGCTTGTTAACAGCCAAGGTTAATGTGCATGTAAAGCTTGAGTATCAGTAGGAGTACATCAAAATTGTAATTAGGAGTTCTTTTACTCCAGCCTGATCTTTGCTAGGTACTGAGAAGGGGGAAGGGGAAGAGAGAAGGGAAAGAAGAAAGAACAGGAATACATCAATTTGCTAGTAAAAAGTGGAATATAAGAAGGTATCTGTTTCTGCAAAAATGCAAAGCATGTATGTGACTCTGATGTAAAGGGCAGTGGTTATACACATACTTTTTAATGCCTAGCAAAGCATTAAGATTAACAATATTGCAGTGTGATGCATCCATTTCAGAGCCAGTATGTGACTGAAGGCTTCCAGAACCATGTTTATAGTCATAGTCTGTACAGATAATACAACTTCTAAGATTCTAAAATGGTATCTCCATTTAATGTTGTTCTGTGAAAATAGGGCTATTTGGAACAGTCTGGACATCCCAAAACACTGTAAGTGCATGGAGTCAACCAACACTTAATGAGTCTCAGTATTGTAGAATTTGCTTGAAAGCAAAATCTTTTGGATGCCAAGCGTATCAACCAGTCCGTAATCACCACCATCTTGAAAACAAGCTTACCAAAAACTTCTTGGCCTTCAGACTAAAATCTCTGATTGTTTTACTTCTTATCAGTGTATTAACCTCCTCACTGCAGTCCACTTGGCCTCAGATTTTTACAACTTGTAGGAAGTTGTGTGGAGGTGATAAACACAAATTGACTTTCAACCTCACAAACCAGTTATCTTCACCACTTTTCATGAATTCTTGGGCTGGCCTGTACAAATCAAAAGATGAAACTGTCAAGAGACCCATTATCTATTGAACTTTGTGTATGTTCTCTAGTTTTTCTGGAACTGTTTCCCTTTCAGTCATTATTGAAATAGCATTGCTGGAACTAAGTGTGTCCTTGTATTTCCTACTGTAAGAGTACAATATTCATTTTCCTTAGCTTATGTGTCCTTAAAGTAAGTCATATATTTATTACTGGTAGTAAAGTCTGAGGATAGTGCTTTTCTTTCTACAGTTATTCTTGTAGTCTCTATGGAGGCAGTAAGAACAACTGCATGAGAAACATCACCAGCCTATATCTAGAGCTGTAAGCAGAGTGCTGGAGCTCAGTACCCGTCTGGAAGTGATGTTGAGCTGATGACTGATGGTGTTTCTTTCCCTTGGCTTCTCTCATTACCCTCAGATCTGGCATCATTCTTTCTACAATGAGCTCCGGGTTGCCCCTGAAGAACACCCGACTCTGCTGACCGAGGCACCGCTGAATCCCAAAGCCAACCGCGAGAAAATGACACAGGTAAGCTCACACTGAAGCTGTGCAACAATCCAACCTTTCCATTCAACAGCATGTGGATGTCATCATTCCAGTTAGTCATGCTGTCCAGCAGTCTGTCTCTCTCAGTTATGGAAAATGGAAAGTACATAGTGACCACCTGTCATATTTACATATTATTACATATAGTTTAGAAAATCATTGGATCCACGTCGATTGTGAGCACTCCAGTCTGTTCAAAATTCATGTCCTCTTAATCTGTTTTTATGCCCAGGCCTATTACAAAGTTATCTTTAATATGTGCATGTGGCTTTATTAATATGATAAAGATATTGGCCAAATATAGGGAGATATCTTACAGGACAAATATTTTTGGATTTAGATTTTGTGTTTTCCTTTCTTGTTTTTACCAACCATAGAGAAATATGAAAATCTTGTACTCTACCTCTTTTTCAGTAAATTTCTTCAACTAAGCTAAACCCTCTAGTGTTAAAACAACTATTCTAATTGCATTTCAGATTATGTTTGAGACCTTCAATGTGCCAGCCATGTATGTAGCTATCCAAGCCGTGCTGTCCCTCTATGCCTCTGGGCGTACCACAGGTAAGCCTGAGGGGAACATGGCGCAGATGTTTGAAGCAGTTCCGTGGGTATGGTGGGAATGAACCATGTCTTATCTTCTCCAAGGGATCGTGCTGGACTCTGGGGACGGTGTCACCCACAACGTGCCCATCTATGAAGGCTATGCCCTGCCACACGCCATCATGCGCCTGGACCTGGCTGGCAGAGACCTGACAGACTACCTCATGAAAATCCTGACAGAGAGGGGCTACTCCTTCGTGACCACTGGTAAGGACAGGCTGCTGGCTGAAAAGGACCAGTGCTCATGGGCAGTGTTTCTGCTGGCCTCAGAAGGATTGTCAGTGGTTCTGCAGCTGAGGAGCCATGAGCAGGTCTCCAACATGAAAGTCCCTTGAAAGACTAGCAGAGGATTTGTTTAAAATATGGGGAGGGTGTTGGAGGATGAAAGGGAGCAACCAGTCAACATGTCTGGGTCCTTCCTGCATGCCATTTTAAAGACTGAATCCTCTTTGCAGCGGAGCGTGAGATTGTCCGTGATATCAAGGAAAAGCTCTGCTACGTGGCCCTGGACTTTGAAAATGAGATGGCCACTGCTGCATCTTCCTCCTCTCTGGAAAAGAGCTATGAGCTTCCTGATGGTCAGGTGATCACCATTGGAAACGAACGCTTTCGGTGCCCAGAGACCCTCTTCCAGCCATCCTTCATTGGTAGGTTCAGGGACTGTTCTGCCTTGGTAAACTGTACAGAAATACCAAATCCCTACTTCCTTTGGCTTGTGCACAAGTGTGTCCTAGCACCCATTATAAAACAATCTTTTAGAACAAGACTATTAATATGGTTGGAAGAACTTCATGTTAAACAATTAGCCAAAATGCTTTCCCAAAATAAACCCACAATGTTTATTCCTGCCTTCTGGCATTGGGCCTATGCCATTTTGTATGTTTGAATGTGCTTGCCAGGAGTGGAAAGAGGTGGGAAGGGCAGGCAGGCAGCAAGACCTACTTTTATTTTTCCAAAAGACTGCTCCAAATTTGAATCCACGGTTCATAGCCTTTTCAGAGCAAAGCCAAGATGATGCCACGCTAATCAACATCCATGAAGGCAGACTTGCAACTAGGTCACACAGAAATCCAGTGTCAGTTCTGCCAATAGGCAGAATTTCAGCTCAAAGATAAAGTAGTTGCATACCTAGAGGTATTAGGACATATTTTGACTCTTCTGAGTTGACTTAATTTGAAAAAAAAAAAAAAAAAGAAAAAAAGAAAAAAAGAAAACAAAATATTCCAAGACCATGTAAGGAATTCTTAGGACAATTGAGGTTGCCTGCAAAATCCTAGTGGAAAATTTACTATTCCACACCCCCAACTTCCTTTTTAAGGAGGAGTTGCGTAAGGGGGAGAGGAGGGCTGTACACCAAGCAACTCTTAAGCAAATAATTTAGGCAACTGCAGAATGACTTTCCAGATTTCCAGAGCTCTGAGACTGATGACTCACTAAAGAGTCACTAAACAGCATGACAGTTCCACATTAACAATTTAAGTCTCTGTATGGAGCTGGTTCCTCAGTGTTCTTCTGCACCTTCCCCAGGCATGGAGTCTGCTGGCATTCATGAAACCACTTACAACAGCATCATGAAATGTGACATAGACATCAGGAAGGATCTTTATGCCAACAATGTGCTGTCTGGAGGCACCACAATGTACCCGGGTATTGCAGACAGGATGCAGAAGGAAATCACTGCTCTGGCTCCTAGCACCATGAAGATCAAGGTATGTATGGTGAAATCTTTTGTAGACCATATGAACTGGCATTTACAAAGTCCTCAAAGATCTAGTGAAACATGCAACACTTTACAAAGTAAGTGCTTTTAGCATATTTTGAATCACATCTGGATTATCTAGCAAATAATCACCAACTGGTAACTTTGGTGCTGGAAGAAGAGAGCCTTCTCTCATTTCCTTGTTCATGTTGATTTCTGTCAAATGTCCTAATGTAGCCAAAGAACACCATGAACCCAGAAGCATAAATTTTCCTCTGGGGCTGTATGCAAGCTTCTTTAGCCCTGCTAGTCTGGTGGACATTGGAGAGAGGAAATGCTGGTTTTGTCTTTGGCTTACAAGTTTGAAAAAGAAAGAGACCCTGACAAACTAATCTTCATTCTGCTGCTTCAAATCCTCTGTTCTTTGCTTTACAAACATTTTATCAGCTATACCAAAAGGAGTGCTCCATAGGTCATTGATTTTTTCAAGCCCACCTGGACTGTCATTATATGTTTCCAGAGCAATTATCTCCCCTTTTCTCATCTGTGCCCATGAGTACATGAATGCAGCACGGGTCTGGGCTGCTGAGAAGGCTGAGTCAGGCAGAGAATTTGAGAGTATAGATTTATTTAACAAATTTTAAACTTTCCTGCTTGAAGCAATGGATAGAGCTAGCACAGATGCAGTGCTTTTGTTACTATCACATATCACTGCTTTAGTGTTTTTGTATAAAAATGTATTTTTTTTCACAGTAGACAGTTGTACTTAATGCTTCTGTTTCTCAATAAACAGATCATTGCTCCTCCCGAACGCAAGTACTCGGTCTGGATTGGAGGTTCTATTCTTGCTTCCCTCTCTACTTTCCAGCAGATGTGGATCAGCAAGCAGGAATATGATGAAGCTGGCCCATCCATTGTTCACCGCAAATGCTTTTAAATTGCTTTTTCTTTATATGTCTCCTTAGTGTGAATGTATTCAGGGAAATACATTCTTATCATTTCATTCCATAAATCCTTCACCATAATTAATCTAATTAATTGGATACTGTGTATTTCTTAAAATAAATTTTAAAATATGCTATGAAATTGCTGCTCCTATTTAAAACAAAAACAAAAGCCAGGCCGTGCGTGTGTGGAGATGCCATCACAGCTGGCTTGAAGCTCCATCTTGTGATAAGAATTTATTATTACACTGTACTGGGCTTAACAGAAATGGTGGTACTTCAGCTCGATAATATGAATGCCAGAAGATGCTCATCTGTCAGGCTGCATGTTCTCAAAGTTTAGCCTCAGAAAACATTTCAATCTGCAGCCAGAACCAGCTGTGGTTCTTACAAAGTTCTAGGCAGTACCAAAGGAGCACAGCATCTCTTCAATATGAGGATGAGCATGGGCATGCTGCTTTGCACCTGCTCTATCCAGAAATATTATCTATCCACATCACTTCTTACTTCACAATTGTTGTTCTGGAAAAGATAATTTCTTACAGTGCCTGGCCCAGGGGTGTATGATGTGTACCACAACCATTCTGTGTTTTCTTTAAAGAAATAAAGCTTGTTCCTTTGGGAGCATATCGAAACACTAATAGTAGGTCAAACATATGACTTTCCTATTGGATGCCCTCAGGATGAGTGCAGCTATTATTTTTATTTTGTGATTCTAGCAAGATCTAAAGGGTAATTAAGCTGGCTTAATATACTTTCTCTTCAGAACTTTTTTTTTTTAAGAGGGGGGGAGTAATGTGTTCAAAGTAGCTAAAAAAATTTAGACAATTTTCTTTTTCTGTGATTTTTCTGATTGCATTTATAATCTTAAACACATCAGCTAGAAGTATATGCATAGAAGCCGAAGCCAGTAATACTGTCTTAGAAATATATATATATGAACAAAGAATTCACTGAGACAGACCTGGAAAAGGCCACTTCTAAGGAACTTGCTGCAATCTGTATTCATTAGAGTTCAGGTTAAAGAATGCTATTTATTTTCGTTAACCTAATTTCCTCTCTCAATTCAATAGTTTACCTCACTTGCCTGTTACTTGGTACCTTTCAAACTATAAGCTCTTTGCAACAGCACCTGTTATTTACCATGTCTTCATAACCCCGGGGTTCCAGACCTTGTCCAGCTTCTGACTGTTAGCACATGTTGCAAACCTCTTTGTACTAACTTTATTATTTAAAGTACAGGTCATCTAGGTTCTTGGAACAGTTACTAAATAAACTCTTGTAAAAGCAAATAACTTTGTATGGTTCTTCCTTCTAACTCTGTCTAGATATTTTTATCTAACTCTACATAGATCCAGGGAGTCCTTTTCAGGATAAGAAGTTTCTTTCAATTTAAAGTCTCTACTGTCAGGTTGCTGAAGAAGACACATTTCTCCAAGGGATTCTGATGCATCCCTGCTATCCCAAAATGGGGAGGATCAGCTCTCAGGTAAAGGATTTGGGTATTTTTAAGTATTTTCTGCTTAATACCTGAAACCCGAGCTATAGACGTTGGACTGGAGAAAAGGATGAAAAAAAAAATCACATCAACTGATGGATTTGCCTCTAGTACACATAGCTTAAATTTACTGAAGCTCTAAGGGATGTACAAAGCTGGAAGTCACAAAAAGCCAACCACTGTTAAAAACATCTAATTCTCAGAAGGCAATTAATGCAAACAAGCAACAAAAGAAACATTACTTATTTCAACACAGTTACTGTAGTTTGAAGTTCATTTTATTGTTGTGTTTTATGGGTGAGATTTGTTTACAGATTCAGGGTTAATGCCACTGAAATCCATCTTGACAGAGCAACAAAAATAACTCCAAAACAAGCTAGAGCAATAAATATCAAACCATTCAATCTAAAATGTATAAATATAAAAGTAATTTCTGAAAATGTAGGAAAAAACAGGAATCCATTTTTCTGTTTTGGCCTTTTGTGGAGTAGCATTGATGTGGTTCATCCGTATCACCTCAGATCCAGCACAATTATCTTTATGTCTTTCCCAACCACATGGGTACATGGCTGCAGAAGAAGTCAACCCATTACTCTCAGAAATCTCAGTAAAATACCCAGTAACTTCATCCATGAACTATGTCTGTAAAAGACCACTGAAAAGAGCCTGCCTGGAACAAAAAATCTTAACTTTTTTCAGAGCTGGACTATCTTCTCATTATCCTTACAATCAGTGATGAAAGAACAGAGCAAAACAAAAAACTCTGACCCCTCCTTCTTTGAGGACTAATGCTGACATTCAGAGAGCCTGACAACACAATAATTTCTAATGTCTATCAGCATGACTTCTTTGTATTGGATAATTTTATTTTAAGCTATTGAAGATGCTTTTGTATTTGAAGTGAAGCCCATTGAAAAAAACCCAAACCCTTAATTAATCAAAGGTGAAGACTCTTATCAGGAATGTCAGTGTTAGCTGAAGACATTTCTCACTGGCTGTACTGCTCAGCCATACATACACCATTACATTAAAACATCAAAAGATACAGCACATACAGAGAAATGCTCAGAGAAGGCAGGGCAATGAAGGAAATAGGGCTTAAACTTCTTATAGCTGCATTTTTAAGCAGCTGGAATATCTTGTTGGGACACTAAAACTGGAGAGATAAGCTGATTCATTTCTTAAAAACTAAAGAGCTCAACAGTAACTCCCATTTAAAAATGTGGGTTTTACTCCTTTTGAAAGCAGGTAAAAGTGGTGGCTGAGAGTAACTACCTCTGGTTAACCACCATTTGAATGGCAGCTTGTAACACTCACCTTCTGGCTGCTAATGACTGCTTAAGCAGTCTCCTGATGTCTACCTTGGTCAGTGAACTAAGGGTAATGACTTAGTAAAATGGAGAAAATGATTAAGAAATGTAATCTCAAGTTTCTGTTTACAGCAGAACCACGGTCAGGAGCTTGAATAGTAAAAACTGTGTTGAATTATATACTTACATTAAATAACCTGGGGTCCTTTGTATGTGGATGGAATCCCTTCTTTCTACAAGCAGAAACTTCTAGCATGCCAGCATTAGTAAGTCTGAAGATACCAGTGCTGAAAAGCAGAACATGAAACTCCTGTTACACACTGCTCCCAGAGTACACATCCAAGGTTTCACACACAAACTGCTGCCTAAAAATGGATAACAGAAAGGTGCCTGGTGACCTTCAACACACAGGAGCCCTGGCTGAGCTGGATTTTTAAAGGTATTTTAAATCAGGGGGAGTTGTATTGCTGTAAAGAAAGAGATGATGAGGGGAAGGGGACAAAAAGGATTACAGTACTGGTGCTGCTCCTGCTAGGCAGGTCAGGCCACTGAGGGATAAGGCTGGTTCACACAGGAGCAGATGCAACCATAAACTCACATATTCCAGATTGCATTTCACCCAGGGCAACTTAAAAGAGACCAGCCTTTAAACCAGCTATGTAAATGACTCGTAGGAGTGTATCCTCCCCACTCTTTTAAGGTAATGACATAACACAAAGCATTAGAAAATGCACTGCTGCAACTCTTCAGGTATTGAATAAAACCTTACAAAGCCATCCTCCTGTAAAGAAGAGTGATACCTATTAACTACAGGGCAGCATCTGACAACATAAATGTTCCAGGTTAGAGCTGGTTACAGGGTATCATCAGCATGAGGTGTGAGAGAGGTTTGTGAGAGCAGAATTGCAAAGGCATGCAGGCAGGCTCAGAGTCAGAGAGCCTGGTGCTTGTGCCCTTGCATCTCAAGGTGTGTCCACAGCTCTGCTGCCTGAAGGGCCCATTTGGGAAGCCAGGCAGCCAGGACAGGATGCACATGTCAGAAAGCCAGAAGGAAAGAATGAAGAACTGCACACTCTAAACAATGGAGACAGCCTTGGCACCCTGAAATGCCAGGCACACCAAAGGAGAATCACAAATTTGTTGAGGTTAGAAAGAACTTCCAAAGACTGTCTGCTCCAATCCCCCTGCTCTGGCAGAATCACCTTGAGCAGGTTGCCAGGACCATGTCCAGGCAGGTTTTGCATATCTCCAAGGATGCAGACTTCCCCACATCTCTGGGAAACCTGTTTCATTACAAACCTGCACATAAATATTTGCACTATTCTAGTTTTTTGGGTTTTTTTCCAGATACAGAGTTTGTGATTTATGAAACACAAAAATAGATCCTTATTATCCAAAAAAAGTGATTTTTACCCTTCTGCTTTGCAAACTGCAATTTTCATATCACTCTAGACAAATAAGCCTAACCTCCCTCCACATACTGAAGCAGACAGAACGAAGGCAGATCTGTGGTAGGGCACTGGCAATGAGTACTTCAGAAGAATACCTCCTGTAATTATTACTTTGTTGAGCAAAATATATAAAAAAATAAAATTTAAAATCTGGGTTTGTGAAGGGAGGAGGAGAGAGAAGCCAGAAACAATACTAGGCATAGAGACTGACTGAAATGCAAGTCTAGGCAACTTAGAGAAAACAAAGTCACAACACAGTGTTCATGCCCTTCATCTGAGTTGACATGTAGCCTTTGCATTTGATCAGATTTTATGATAAGAAGGAGGGAAAAATACCAAAATATTACATAAAAAACAGAACTTACTCATTATGCTTTGGTGAACAAACAATTGCAATGGCCTCTGGCAACATTAGCTGATAAGAACAATGAGTATGAAGATCAACACTGGATAAGAATGCAGTTTGGGTTGGATGTGTCTACAAGGAGAAAGGGAAAACACAACATCAACATGAAATATTTCTTACAGATCAAGGTCAACATACATTCAAGAAGGAAAAATAATTTGTTACAAGCAAAAGCATCAGAACATCCACAGGTTGGTTTCTAAAGTTCTTCTTAGCCCAGATTCTATATTGTTCTATATTGTTCAGCCTGGAGAAAATAAAGCTTTTCAGGATGAGATTCATGGAAGCGTATTCACAATCAGATATAGAAGCAATTTTCTGGTCATGGAGGGGAAAAGGTGGAATGAAGAAGCACAAGACAAATGGAAATTACTTAATTGTTCAAAATCCCTATGAGAAGAATTAATATAAAGTTTAAACAACACAGTACTCCCCTCCCTGACTTTTGAATATGGCATTAGAAAGTAACAAAATACCCCTAAATCAACATTTAAAAAGTTGCAGCAGCAAAAGCAGGCCTATTGTGTCAACAGGATGTCTCAATTGCATTAAGGAGTTTCTGTGGAGAACATGAGTGCTTATTGACATCACTACAATCTGAATTAAGTAAGCAAATTTGTATTACTCCAGCTGTTTCTCTGGTTTATTTGTTTATTTTTTTTTCTACATAGTATGTAGAGCCAATATAGGAAAACCAGAATCTATGAGTCATACGTACATGGATCCAACCCAAAGTGAGGAGATCATACTGATCCTGAATACCAAATAACTCTTCCACATTCTCCATGTCACAGTAGTCTGGTCCTGCAGTTTGCTTTGGCACTATTACATGTGTAATAGTAAATTCATTATGAGTCTGCAAAACAAACATTGACTTAGGGTGGAACAGACAAAGTAAGGAATAAATGCCCAATCAAAATCAAAAGAAAGATGTCAGCCTATCAGCTGAAACAAAATAGTACAGCTCCAATGATTCCAGCTCCACTGATTGCAGTGCAGCTCTACCAAAATATTGTACCTAAAATTATGTGTTTAGCATTTTATCATGAAAACATACAGGGTAGTATTAGTCACAACACAAGATTGTTGTATTGAAACGTTCTCAGAGATCAGTGAGAAAATACTGTCCTTTAAAATAATTAAAGAGCTTTGAGAAAACAATCACGATTTTATGTGAAACTTGGAACAAGACTAATACTGCTATTCTTTCTCTTCATGCAATTCAAATACACTTGGGATCATCTCAAAAATTCTGTGTCAGCATCAGCCATGACATCTTTCCCTGCTCTCAAAGGACATTAATGTTATCTAGGTCAAAAGAAAAAAAAAAACCAGCCTGAAAATCAGATGTTCTACAGCTTGATGGGAGGATTTCTGTTTTGTTGTGCCATTCTTAATCTGATGACTCCAGTAGATTCTGGCAGTCTTTATATTTCATTGTCCTGTAACTAAACCTCACTCACCTTAGATGAATGCCAGAGAAAGTACTCGAAAAATCCTGCATTGTACAGCATGCTGAAAAACTTGCTAGGCTTTATAACAACAGCAGTGTCCTTTGGGCAGATGCTTCCCCAATAAAGCAAGCCCACAGTGCTGAATTGACCACTCAGGTTATAACATGAAGTTCATTACATGGAAGGCTAACCATTTATATCTGCTTTTGCTCTGAGATCAATACATCACAGGATAATACAACACTATCAAATATGTCTTCCCCATACAAA
This sequence comes from Brachypodius melanocephalos, assembly GCA_013398615.1. Lineage (NCBI taxonomy): Eukaryota > Metazoa > Chordata > Aves > Passeriformes > Pycnonotidae > Brachypodius > Brachypodius melanocephalos. The sequence goes on along the minus strand of VZSR01000257.1, from coordinate 1,668,497 downwards.
CGTGAGGGTTAAACTGTACCAGTTTTCCACAGAGAATTCCACATGTCTCTATTCCTCTTACTGTATTTGCCTCTGCCAGCAGCAGAAATTTGTGACACAGATCCCTGGGCAAAATGACACCTCTGAGTGCTTCGGCCAATTGAGCTAAAACCAAGAATAAAAAAAAGAATTTAAAAAAAAAGAGAGAGAGAGAGATGAAAAGGCATTTATAGCTAACACAACTAACACAATGAAGATCCCCAAAATAAGGAAATATACACAGTATATTACACTATATTACTACAAGTGGAAGAATTATCCTTACCACATCATAGATTTCTAATGAGAATAAATCTACAGCACAATCCTTTCATCTAAACCGAAGCCACCAGCCCACAAAATACACTTACTAGCCTGCCTCTGAGGTGACAGTGAGCTGGGACCATCTCCCAAGCCAGGGCTTTCCAGGGAGAACCACTGCAGGTTCTGTTTCTGTTCCCTTGAAGCCCACAGCATGATTCAGACTTCATTTCACAGGAACACTAAATCTCAACCTCTGTATCCATCTACTGGTACTCAACTGGAAAATGGGAAACCTCGACTCTCCCTCTTAAAATGGAGGAGCTCTACGGAACTGCTGCGTTTGTACAAACCCGTCCACTTCAGTATGGCAATCCTCACAGCAAATAAAGACATATGCAGGTAGATAAAGTGAAGTAGGGGAGCAAAGGAAATGTCTGCACTCACTCTGCACAGCACTTAGAGTAGCTGCTGGCTTTAGGGCCCGTTCCACTGGCGGTGAATGTCCAGCACAGCCAGAGGTGCCGCTCCTCTCTTTTTTCTCCAGCAGAGCTGCAGATAAGGAACTGTTCTCTGGTACAGAAATACAAGACAGCATACTCCCATCTATCTGTTCAGACATAACCACGCTCTCTTTGATTCTCTGATCTCGAGCTAGTTCTTGCTTCTTGAGCTGATCCTCAAAGAATTGAAACTGTTCCGATTCGAGCTGCTGCTGCCGCATGTGCGCGATCCGCTTCTTCTCTGCCTCTATCAGCTTCTGGTGCTCCAGTTTCTTCAGGAACTCAGTTTTACATTTGTTCTGAAACATACATGACAGTGACATTCTCAGAACAGCAAAAATGCTACAAAAAAAATGGAAGGATAGGAGCAATCCAACAGTTCAATAAAACCATAAAATCCTGTCATTAAAAATGAAGTCTTTTGGAAGCTGGTTACTGAATTGGAAAATTTAACTCTATCCCCAAAGGCAGGATAGAAAATATAGTACAGATGGAGGGAAGAACAAAAAAGATGCTTTTCCCTAGACAAGTTTTTAAGCTACAGATCCTGTTTTCAGTGACTTCAATCTCAATTCAAATTGGAGCACATTTGGTGGCAAGGGACCTTTTCCACTTATTGACATAAATATAATTTTCATTTTCTTTATATGGCAGAATCTGAGCACACCAAAAACCCATCTGGATCTTTTTAGACAATTATTAAGTAAATATGGCAGCAAATGTATTTCCTAGCACATGCTTGCATTATTTATTTTTAAATGACCAGCTGATTCTGAAGAAAAAATGAAAAGTCATTCCTAAGCAGCTTAAGTTCCTGTAAAACTGACATTTTACCTCTTAATTTTTGAGTTTTGTATGACAGAAAAATATTCATGCCAACATTCAATAATCATATAAAACTTACTTTGTGTTGCATGTATTCTTGATATTCTAAGTTATATTTTTTTAAAAGATCTCTTTTCAGTTCATCTGTCCGTGGAAATGCAACCTCCTTCAATTTCTTTGAGGTGGGATGGGGGAAAAAGACAGGTAAGTTTACTTTTCACTTTTTAAAAGAGCCACCTGGAAAACAAACTCAGCTGTAACATGGATTTTTAAAAAATTCAAAACAGAAAAGCAACCTGCTCTTCTCACAGGGAAAAAAAGCCAAAGAGGAAATACAGACTAAATCATCAGTTTATGAAACTTCTGTAGTACATTGGTTTCAATAAAGATACTGATTTATAGTAGTGAAACATGTGAAGTGGCTACTTCTCATCTCAAGGAAAGATTAGTCCTTTTACTAGGAGTCTGTTATCTCTGCCTTATTTGATCAACAATGATCAAACAATGATCTTGGTGTGTGATCCCTGATGTTTTTATTGTAGCTGTAATTCAGAAAAAAATACTAGGGCCAACTTAGAGAGTTTCACGTAGGATCATTGCATTTTTCTATAGAACTTCCCAGTCAGAAACACGTCTGAAAATGCCCATTTCCAAGTTGGGGAAAAAAAAAAAAGTTATTTTGAAGATATAGTCATACCTGTAGCTTTTTGTCACGGACCTGGCAAAACAACATCTCTTATAAAACAAAGCCAATACTGAATGCTTTCTACTCATGTGAAGGCTACTGCAAAATAATTCAGAGGCTTTAGGCAAGGGAGGGAAAGAGACCATGTGCTTAATCCCACTGAGTGCCACAGGAGAAAGCAATGTTAGCTGCCCTTTCCCAGTAGGGATGTTGTCCCCAGTCAGAACTTTGGCCTGAAACTTTTGGTTTTGAGTAAAACATTCAGTTTAACAGTAGAGAAAGCAAGGAAATATAGGGGCATGGAGCAAGAGACACTCATGGTCCTACCAGCAATTCTCACTGGGCAATTCCAGCTGTTTTAAGCTCAGTATAAGGCTATATTTAAATTTATTTAGGATTTATTTTCTAGATGGAAAAAAAATAGTAAAATTATTTTGCATAGAAGTGGAGGGGAAAACCTGGTAACAACTAAGGAAATATATATTTGGTAATAAAGAAAAAATATACTTTATTTATATATTTTATATTTTTAGCATATTATTTATATATTTTACTTTATTTAGCAGAGTAAGCAAATACTGCACAGACATCAGTAATGCCACACATTTCTCCTTCTGTTTGCAATAGTCAGTTTGGACCATTATCCTTTCACATAATTGGGACCAGAATCAAACTAAGTACTGTTAACATGTGCACTTTAATATGTAAACTTTCAGAAATAGATGCACCTGAGCTCCCAACAGCCTACCAACTGACTCAGAGACCATTCTCATTCATGTTTTAGATCAATAATTTAATTTCCAAAATAAAACACGTATGAGTAGTGGAGAAAAGTGTCAGAAATTGAAGCTGTGATGGCTGCTATGGGTGCTCTGGGAAAAGGAAGCTATGGCCTAAATGTACTGGGAAAAACAAAAAAGTTCTGAGCAAACTATTGCACAAAGACCAGGAAACCATAACCCTACCTTAATAATATCTTGTTTTTCTGGTACTGCACATTGGTGATAGTCTCGGTGACTGGGCAGCTTTTCTACAAACAACCTAGAAAATCAAAGACGCATGTGTTTGCCTTAGTAGTCAGAGGAATATCCAAAATAGCTTTCATGTTGGCAGAAAAACCAGTTTCACGTTACTGTTAAACACTGAATTGCAGATGATTTGGGCCAGGGTTCTACACACATGTTTAAACTAACACATTATGGCATGGACCTGTATGGGACACACAGAATAAGGACAGGAGATTATTTTTCACATCTGATATATTTTGGTTTCCATGAGCACTGGGTTAGGTTAAAAAAGAAGGGTTAACTAGCAGGCAGCATCTAAAAATATCCCTCAAAAACACCCTCCACTCTAGTCAGTGGTTATAAATTCTATTTCTCCTCTCTTTATCTGTTCTTAACTAAAATGCTGACTCTTCAATGAAGGACAAGAATGCAGCACTACCATTAAAGCAGGTATTTTTACCAGACCAAGCTGCACATCTAACTGCAGAATTATTAACCTACCCCACAGATAAATTATGGCAACACTCAGCTGCAAAGAGTTTGTAATGCACAGCTGCTATCATTCTTTCAGTAATTTGCACACTATTCACCTCCAGACCCTTGTTTTATAGAGATAAATGCATTTAAAAAACAGGTGGGCTAAGAAAGGTTTGGTCTAGTTCTCAGAGTATGACAAAAATAAGGAAGGATGAAGCATGTCTCCTTTAGAAAAATTTTAAAATATGCACATTAAAAAAAAATCCCCAAACCTTGCAGAAGTAATAAAACAAACTAATCAATCCCACAGCAAAACTAGCTAGGTTAAAAGTTTAAATCTGCCAGTGATATATTTTTCAGCTGTCTATTTTGAGAGTTATAATGAAAGCTGGCCAGATTTGTTCTTTTGTGGTGAGGAGAATAATCATACAATGAACATACATCGTAAGAACATTCCTGTAAGAAACAATAAATTATACTTAATTCTCTTGGGGGGAAAAAAGTAAAATGGAAGCAAAAAACCATTTCTCTCCTGCTTTTTAAGTGTTGTGAAATACTACCATCCCTAAGATCAGCAGATGCTCATAGGCCATAACTACTAAAGGCTCAGAAAAATCTAATTTAAATACTGCTTTTAAAGTCAAAAATTGTATTTAACCAACATGCTGACATATAAAGAATAATCTGGGGGAAACAGCGCTCACGGTATGGCCTGGCAGAGTAAACTCAAACCTCTCTATGTTAGGTTGATTCATGCCTGGCAGTTCATACATGGATAGAACAACCACATGAAAAGGTGAGAGGAAGTTTTAGCAAAGCCCCTGCTCAGTGTAAAAGATCCCCAGGGGACAAAGCTGTTCTGCAAGAACACATCAAACAAGTTTCTCCTTATCTAAAGGGGTTCTGAGTGCAGCTCTCCATTTCAGGTCACCCAGAACTCGAAGCTGCAGTGGCACAGGTGGCTCCTCACGTTATGAACTTGTTGTAGAAGACGAAGGCGTTCTCCAGGTTGCCCTCCTCCATGTACACCGACGCCATCCGCTCCATCTCCACCCCAGACCTGAAGTAGCGCCGGGGAGTGATGTCCTCGTTGATGGTGATATTGCTGCCGAGCTTGCTCAAGGCACGCACTCTCTCCTCTGGGCTCACAGAGATGTCTGTGTGGTCAGGAATAGCTACCAGCTTTTTCTGAAAAAGAACAGTCTGATCAGCAAGGAGAATATTCCGTCTCACTTGCAGTAAGCGGTCTCGGTCAAGCAGCTCGAGGGAAACCTTCAGCTGGTTTTTTTCTGAAATTAGGCATTGGTTTCCCCACCTCTAGCCACAGTTGAAACATTCCAACATATTTCTCAACTGCAAGTAAATTGTGACCAAAAAAGAAAAGTGATCTTATTCCCTCCGAAAACCACAAAAAAAAAGGATAAAATTAGGAAAATACCTGTAGGAAAAAAAAATGTGAACTGCTGTAGAATTTACCAAAGGCAATGTAAAGTGTGTCCTCTTTAAAAGCCCCCACACAAAAATTCTACAAGTCCTGTCTTAAGTTACTGAAATAATTTGTTGGATGTCCTGAATACTCAGACTCCTATTACATGATGTATAGCATTTGACTGCTAGAAATAGTTCAGGAAACAAAGAGCAACAAGTTCCTCTGTTCAGTCAATAGTTAATTTCAAGTCTTCATTTCCAGTTTTAAATGAGGCAGTTAAAGACTAAGAAGTTAGAACTAATTTCTGAAGAAGAACCATAGCGGTTTATTATGGTCATTACCTGTTTGTTAATGAATAAATAAATAAATGCAAGTTGTTTCCACTTACTTTGAGGAAATCTTTACTCTTTCTATTCAAAATGCTCATTTCAACTTCTTAAAACTCTGATTGCTGAGACCCCATAAATCACACATACAGAAATACAATAAATTCCACCAAAACCATCAGGCAGAACATGGGAGCAATGTGCAGCATGCAGGAAGAGACCCATGGAGCTGAGAGCCACCACTGCTAAACAGCTCTCTTGAAATTTTTCCTAATTGAAAGAGGAGTTGCTCAGCCACTGAAGCATTTCTTGGTAATACATACCAATGAGCTGACAGTGAATGGTTGCTCCATGTTGTTGTCTGCCTGAAAAGCAAGGAGATTGCTCTTTTCCTCCAAAGTCTCCATCTGACTGAAAAGGGCAGTATCAATCCTCAGCTCAATATTTGCCACCAGTCGTCTCAGGGTTTAATAGCCCAAGGGAAACTGGAATATAGACATGCTGATTGTGGTTGTTTGCTGGGAAAAATAAGTCATCCAGATTAGAAATATATTCAAATGTCATGTAACTTTGCATGCCAGCACCCACTCACTGCTTTGGTAGCACAGTACTTACATATTTAATAATAATTTAAAACTTACCACGTCTCTAGGATTTAAACTGGGAATGCACAAGGGCTTACAGTGCAGTTGTGGACTAGCTGACCTGTACTAAGGTGATTTCAGTGGATTTGAACACAATAAATTATTTTTACAATTTTTATAGCAGCTTAAAACCCCCCTAAACTTTCAAGTATTAAGTGAAAAACATGAAAGTTGAGGACTGATCACAGAACTTGTGCTTCCTTGAGCATCTGTTTTGACAAATATTTTATAAGAAGTATGAATCCGGTATCTTTATTTTCTGCTAAGCCTATAATGAGAACTAAAACTTTACACACAAATTTGTATCAGCCATATAAAGCAGAAAAAACACTCCAAACACCATGTGTTCCACCTTCACAGCTTGCTGATTTTAACACTCAAATTACAGTGAACTCTGGTGAGTCAACTGATAAAAATTCCTCCTTGCACAGCTTTGAACAAGTAAAGAGAAAAATGTAGATATTGTGATGTTGTAGTAATTAAAAAAAAAATAAAGGGGAAACTAAACCAAAACCAGAAACCCCAACTCTGAGAGAGGAACGAAATGCTTAATTTTCACATTTCCTATGTAATTTAAGTTTCTAATATCTTTTTTCACTGTGGTGTGCTCAATCTAAACAGATTCGATCCTGCATGTTGAAGGCCCTTCATAGGTTGCAATAAATATGTTTATGCCTTTTTAAAAGTATAGAGTGGGTTCACCAAAGATATTTTCTCAGCACACCTCTCTCTAGAGGCCAGAGGACTCTGGGTTGAAGAAAACAATCCCAATGTGTTTTTAGATGGCTGTATTTCTCAAGTATGGATTTTTGTGTTTGTGTCTTTCTAATTTTTCTTCCAAAAAGCAATACTATCTATTAGATCAGTCCTTAATTTTAACCATTAGTGCAATTCGATTTCAAGAACTTTTTGCTAATTAAGGTATTTCAAACTGCTTGCACAATCTGTAACAAAAAAAAAAAAAAAAAAAAAGAAAGAAAGAAAAAAGAGCAAGGCTTATATATCTGAGAAAAAAAACCCCTTAGTTGTGGTTGCAGTGCTAATAAAAACAGTTCTCCAAACAATTTAATTTTATGTACATGGGGGTCTGGTGTAAATGATCAGCTTGGCAGGAGAGCTTATTCATTGCCTATTCACACACTGTGGAAAGGCCCCATGGGACAAGAATAATGAAATATTTTTGCTTTAGCCTACTCCAAGAAACATTCTGCTTTAGGACCTGCTCCACCTGAAGCCCTTCTTCACTGAAGCACTGTAGATGTGGCAGGCTGTGAAAGGGGAGAGCTAAAAGCTTGGCCAGTGCACAGTTTGTGTCTGGCCCTGCAGCCCAGACTATACGCAGAAATAAAATCTTCACATGCTTTGTGGAACTCAGGGACAAAAACCAAAAACCAAACCAACCAACCAACCAACCAAAAGGGACCTAAAAGGCATACATTTTACAAATATCTATCCATTCACTTAGCCATCAGTTGTGAGTTTTTTATTTTATTTCCCCTAGAAGCATCTGGGACAGCTAAAATACCTGAATGGAAGAATGGATTTGGTCTAAAGTATGCATCCAAGAATAACAAACTGCAAAATGTTCTAGTCACTCATGCATATTAAAAAAAAAAAGTTCAAAAGTAAAGGTGCAGAAATGTATTTCTGTCCAATTTCTTATTTCATTTAGCAGCTTCTGGCAAAGAAAGCTTTTCTGTAGCAGTCTTTCACTCTGCTTTTCAAGGCTTTCTCCCTAAACAGTCCTTCTGCAAAGCCTAGAGAGGAAATGCACATTTAGGACAATGCTCGTGAGATGCTTCCCTCTGAAGACATGGAATATGGATCTTCCAGCTGTTCTCACCCCTTGGAGACCTTTCAGTCTTGCTAGTAGGCAAGGGCAAAAGAGTTAGTGCAGAAAGTGACAAAAAAAGAGCCACTAATTAGGGGTTTGGTTTGTTTTTTGGGGCCAGTGCTCCCAAAGAAGTCTTTGTTAAAGGAACTCCTTTGTTAAAGGTATTCCCCAGTCAAAATCTCTCTGGAAATGCCACAGGAAGACATCATGGAACCCTTTACTTGCAAATATTTCTCAACTTGGCTGGCTCTAACAATATTGAAGTTATAAACATAATCCAGTGAACTTTTAACCTAAAGAAGCATTCGTTATAATAATTTTTTTAAGTGTAATACCAGGTATTTTAAAGAGGAGACATCTGGTAATAGCAGAAACTCACACTTCCTCAAAATTGTGTTAAAGCCTGGAAAAGATGAAGAAGCTCTGCAAAAAATATAAGACATGTCACAGTTCAAGAGCTTAGCAGAAGAACGCCTGCAAATAAAAGAAGAAACTGGCTTTTTAAATTTAGTTTCAGGAACACACTAAAAACGAGACACTGCAAATAAAGAAGAAATACTAAGATGAACTTGTATCCCTTTTAAAAAAATGTCATATAAGACTCAAATATATTCACTATTACAGGTGGCAGCGTAACTTAAGAAGAAAGAAATCCTGTAAAGAACATGGGCTGACTTGTGACTGCACTCCATTATCCTTAACACGTGGACACAGTGGCAGAATTATGAATAATTAAAATGCAGAGAGTTAAGCTTTACTAAAAACACCACCAGAGGCATGTCTGCCAGCTGCCTGGAATGCCTCTGTGCATAATGTTCCTCATGGCACAACTGCACAGTCACCTTCAGCTGGCTGAAGGGCACAACGAGGGGCTCTGCTCACCCTCATCCTCATCCTCATCCTCATCCTCATCCTCATCCTCATCCTCATCCTCACCATCCTTCTTTGTACTCTCACCTTGCTGCCTCCGCTGACTTCAAGGCAAGTTGTAGCTGAGCCACATTAAAATTAAATGGACTTTTACTTCCTTCTCAAAACCAAAATGCAAAGGAGGAGGCAGAACCATGAAGCCAGCCAAGCAGACAGATTTGCCACTTCCTGAGGCTGTGCCATCCTACATTGATACAAGCTGGTTTTGAAAGGGCACCCTAAGAGCTTGCAGAGTGCCTACAAAAATTGCCCAGTTCTGGCAAGTGACTCTGTTTTCCAGAAATAAACTTATGTTTCACTTTACGAGCGTAGAGATAAATTCAAATACCAAATCTCTCTGTATAGCTGAAACTAATTATACTCATGCTAATACAGTGAACTACAACCTCAGCCACAGGGGATAAATACAATGCTAGCTTGGAGCTGTTTTAGTCTATTAGACTCTAAAGCACTCAAAATTCTAAGAGGAAAGATGCATTTTACTACTTTACTATTTCAGCATTCCAGTTAACTTAGATGGACTTAGGTAATGTTTCTTTGTGGAGAAATTCCAGGACATTTAGCATTCAAATTAAGGTCTTTTTCTAATTATGAGTTTTCTGATAGTCATTACCAGAACATAATAACCTAACAGCTGTTCAATGGTTAAGAAACTGTTCTTGATTTCATTGGGAATAGCACTTCTCACCAAATCCCATTTCCTCCTCAACAAGGATTTGTTTTCCTATATGTGCCATCTTATCATCGTATGTATTAATCCCTGAAAATTCCAGATTTATTAAATCAAAGCCCTTCAGCCACAGGAAATGCAGCAAACTGAGAAAATCAGCATTTTAAATGGCATTGAAAGTTATTCTTTCTGTTCAGGCTAACAGGCATGGTACCAAGTACCAGGGAAATGAAAAGCAGAGAGAGCAATGTTAAGTGAAAGCATATGCCAAGAGTAGAACGTGAAGACA
>VZSR01000257.1:1613735-1643106 GCA_013398615.1 Brachypodius melanocephalos | reverse complement strand
TCCTTTCTGCACTTAGCATAAGTGGGTTACAGATTCCTCCCAGTTTTGTAAGCCTTTTCCCCAAGCAACCAGCATGGTGGATGGGCAAAGGTGACCTGTGTACTTCCAGCTTTGCTTCTGTATGTGCTGACTCCAGGAGAGCCTGTCCAGATCAGCAAGCCAATTCCTCCTTATGACTTCCCTGATATGCCCAGGAGTGGCTGCATATGTGGAAAAGAGTTTGCCTAGTCTCCTTAGATGTTACATGTCCTACTTGAAGTCAGATTATATGAAAACACTACATGTTTTCATATAATTTAGAAGGGAAATTTTTTTCATATAACCAGGAGGGGAAAGGGTCTGCATTCTAGCAGCAACTGCCTCATCTTGCTAGCTCTCTAAAAGTTGTTTTCTTCAGAAATTCTTTCTCCCTGGAGTACCTGAACTGCCAGAACTCCTTCTGGCATGGTTTAAGGGTCTTGTGTTTTAAAGACCAGGTGTTCCCTCTGCTGTTTCCCAGCCAGACATCATAGCCAGCATCTGCAAGGATGAAGCCCAAGCTGTTGTTGGGCAGGTTGGCAATCCAGTGAGTAGCATCTGATAAAATACCATGATGTAGCAAGACTGCAGGCTTCTTCCCTAAAACAGAAGAGATTTTCTTAGGCTGTAATAGTAACAGGTAGTGTGTAGTTAAAATTGGGGTGCAGAATTTGGTTTTGCAGGAGTGTTTTAACCGATATACAGAATTCAGGCTGCATTCTAGGCTGAATGACTGGCTGCCCTTGCTGAGATGGAAAGGTATGGAACTTGCCATTGCATATGCAAAGGGGGAAGATGGGGAATCCATGTAAGAGTTGGCTCTTAGGTCTTCCTTATATCCTATGTGTCATACCTGTATTTTGGGTGTTCCTTCCAGCAGGAATTCTGAAAACACCAAGAATGTATCCATCCTCTGTTGTAACTTCGTATTCCTCGCTGGGGAATCCATGGTATCTGACAATTTCACTCTGTGGAAAGCCAAAGGAGAGTTTTTTTCATGCATTTACAGTGTAGATACTGATGTAGGGACTGTTCAGAGGCTGCTTCTGCCCAGGAAAGTGAAGCTAGCCAAGAACATCCCAGGAAGATAAATATGAAAGCATATTGCTAGACTTTCTCTACTGCTCTGTGTTCTACTGCTAGGGAGGGACACCAAAAGGGATTCCTGCAGGAAAACAAACCCCAGGCCTCTTCTGTGGATGATGCTATAGCAGCTGAGCTGTAGCCATGGAGGCTGGAGGATGCAAACAGCAGCAGAGTCGGGATGTGTTTGTGTGAACTGGTTTGTGTATTCTACTTAGTGCTGTGTCAGTCAAAGTGTAGTAATTGCTGTAGCTGTGGCACTGGAGCACTACACAGACTTTGAAGAGTAGCAGGATGCACTAAAATCTTCTTCTGCTTAGATGGTAATTGTCTGGTATTTGATTCCCTATTATGGGACAGAGTGAGTGACTAACCTTTCTGGACATAGTTAATCCTGTCTTGAAGGCTGACGCAGGTCTGTAGTATGATATTATGACACACACAGGTCTGTAGTATGATATTCTGCCTTAGAATGTGGTCAAACCACTCAAATAATGTTCTATTTTGCAAACTGTTGGTGGTGGGCTGAGATGGAGCATCATGTGTTCCTGTTGGTGTTCAGTTATGCTAAAACAGATCTGACACATCAACCTGAAATTAGCAGCCTGAAAATGAGGCAAAGATCTGGCAAAGGTAAACTGCTAAGCCAGCCTGGAGACATAAGTTTGTAGTCAATCACTTTATATTATCAATGTCCAGTTCATTTTCTTATAGTTAAGTTCTCCTAACATATCCCTTCTTGGAGTGTGTATGAAGATTTCTCCTTGGGGTTGGGACCCCCCTCAAAGTTACTCCTCAAGGCTGAGCAAAAGAGATTTTGCCCATCATTGTTGGTATGGGTGAGTTACATCAGTCTCTACTTTAATAATTGTTTCTTTTTGCTAGCTTTGATGTAATTGCTTTTATATGATTGCTTTGATATAATGCACTGTCCTATACTATCTTATACTAGCAGTTTTAGCTACTGTTCTGTGTAGTAAAAAATTCAGATTAGGATATTTTTGTCTAATCAATAATTACAATAAATAATTCTTTTTAAAATATAAATATATCTGGTTTTTCATGGTTAGTCCTTCAAGGCAAAGTTGTAGAATGATTCAGTCACACCTTTATAATGCCTTAGCCTTCAGCAGTGAGAGTCAGAGGCAAGACTGGATTCAGCTGCACCCAGACTTCTCTTTGAGAAGTTTAGAAATCAAGAGGGTCTTTTCAGCACCTCAAGACTCAAGAGCTTCTCTAATGAGCTTTGTCTGAAGCTCCCACTCTCCCCCACAACAAGGTTGTACCTTTCTGGATGCAGCAGCATCTCTCTCTGGTCCCCAGTGAATCCTTTCCTGCAGAAGTGTGGTTAAAGAAACCGTGTAGGGTGCATCTCCTGTTACAGACTCACTCACAGCACTACCCACTACACTGCTGCCATGGTGGGGATATCTTTGGTGATTCAGAGCAAGGCATCTCTGCTGTGAGAATCTGCTGTTTGAAGAAGGGGTTCAAGCACTTTGTTTCCAGTGCAGGGGAATTCTTCTCTCTAGCTCAGACTGTTTGGATAGGAGCACCAACATTTCCTCTAGGGCTGTGATGCTGGAGGGACCCCTTTGAAGGGAGCTTTCTTTAGCCTCCTGCTAGACATTGTTATTCAGTGGTAGTGGGAGAGAAGCTTCAGGAAAAGACAGGAGAGAAGGTGAGCCAGCTTACGACATTCATGAAGCATTCGGGGTTGCGAGTCTTCTTGCAGCGGCTGGTGAGAGCCCCTGGAGTGGAGGCTGCTGTGAATCCTGCTGAAAAGGCAATCCCTGGGCAGCAGAGCAGCACCAGGAGGCACCACATCTTGGGGCTGTGGGGAAGAGCATATGCAGCTTGTGTTAGGAAGAGAGAGCTGTGGAATCCCACAGGAAGAGCCAAGAGGAGAGTGTCCTGAAGGTTCCCAAGGTCTGTTCCCCAGGGGCTGCCAGGATAAGAACCTGTGTGAGGACAGGCTGTCTACAGCTTTTCCTGTTTAATGTGGACCACAAACGAACCAAACGCTCCAGGATGAGAAAGAACCAACCTGGGGGCCCTGTGTTAATTTGATATCAATGCTACTTTGTGATGAGTGCCTTCCTTTCTCTCTACATGTGGTCTTTCCTATTGCAAACCTGTCCTTCTTAGAGAAAAAGGCTCAATCTTCCTGGATTTTAGGCATTGTCTGGTGGTCACAGTAAAACTTCTCTGAGCAGAAATCATAGTGCTCCCTGTGTGGTTAATGTCCTTTTTGGCTGTGGCCATCTTTGTAATCAGCATGGATGAAACAGGTCATAAACCCAGAGTGTCTTATCTCAAACACCACGGGGAAGATCATTAAGATTTGGAGAGTGTAGAAAGGATAGGTAAAATATTTATTTGCTTCCTCTGAATTTCTTCAGGATGGAGGGAATTGTCAATTATTGAGAGAGTTGAGAGAGTTGTCAATTATTTTTCATTTTTAATTAAATCTATCATATCCCTTGAGTCACTACAACATTAGGATTAAGCCACAACTAGATTATGGATAGATAGATATAATATAAAACATATATATTATTATATATTATCAGAATATATATAGTATAATATTATACTTTAATATAGAAATCCAAACTTATTCTAATCTATCCATTTTGCAGGAGAACACTCCAATTCTTCTGTCAATGCAAGAGAAATCTTTCTGCTTGTCTGCTCTGGAAGCAGTTTCAGAGTAAATATTCCACTGCTTTCTGCAACTTTATTTAGTTCAGACAAAAGTAAAAACCACATTCCACTTTTTCTGCATGTGGAGCATTGTTTGGGAAAAAATCTGAAAAGTTCAATGTAAGTCACATTTTGTACTAAAGATGAAGCTGTGGGGTAACTAAATTATTACCTTTTTTATGGTGTGCAATTTTCTATATAGTGTACTGAATGTGAAGGTTTTGTGTATCAGACATAATGCACCAATTAACTCCAAGACTTGTAGTTGGAACACAACTTTCTCATTAATTTCAAGGGCCAACTCATGGCTGTAGGAGCCTTAAACAATAATCTAGTCTTCTTATGCAATGAAACAATGCCAAAGAGTGACATTTATCTTGGCAAACTGGAAATAACTGAAATATTTTAAAAAAGAAAAAAAAAAAAAAAAAAGGTAGAGGAAGGTGCCTGAAAGATACATTAAAAAATGCCGTTTCTGATGGTTTTTGATATTAATTAAAACAAACCTTAAACCCTCTAGAAATTCATCAGTGTACTCTTGAGGGAATCATAATGGCTTTCACATAGATCATAAATAGGACAGAAAGGCTAGCAGATGTCAGAATCTCTGGGTTAACTCACAGGGAAAACTCAAAAGCTTTTGAAACTACGAGAACAAGATTTATTTCATTGATGTGCACCTTTTCAATGCTGAGATTTCCACAGTGACATCCCTGGGGAAGGAAACGAGGACAAAACGGAACCATCAGTCACTCCTTCTCCCCGTTTGCATGGGTCAGAGGGTCTTTGCTCTCCCCCCTGGCAAACCTTCCCTTTGATGCACAGCAGGCAGAAAGGCTGGCTGCTCTGAGAAGCAGCTGCAGAGAACCAGGACAGCACATCTGTGTGGAGACAGGCAGGGGAGAAGGAGAGCATGGATGCAGAAGAACAAGAAGCCTACCTCTGCTGCCTTGCTTGCACCTCCTGCTGCAGCTCCTGCTCTGCCTGCCTCGCTGCCAGCAGCTCGTGGCAATGAAAGGAGCAGCAGCAGAGTTGTGTGTGAGTTCTGCATGCATGGGAGAGCATGTTTACCTGCTGCTTGTTTGGCAGCACGTAGGGAGTGAAGGTATTCCGTGATAAACAGCGCCGTTGCACGGCGTTCTGAAAGAACAAATTGCACCACGGGTCTGGTGAGGTAAAGAGGCATCTAACCTGTCGTAAGAACACTTAGGAGGATGTTAGTTATTCTTGTTCCCTAAGGCTGTGACAGATCTTTACCTGACCTTAGTAAGTGCCGTAGCTACTGCATTTTGGGATAATCATGAGAAAAATCCAGCTTTTGTCCAATCTCTCTAGCTGTGAGTGTGATCTCTGCTGCTGTGGGTAGTACAAAAGCTGTTTTGGTCACTGCTACCGCACTTGTTGCTCGTTTTCTGAATTGCTGGTTGCTTGGGGACAGTCCCTTGTTAGATAATCTGAGAATAAAAACAAAAGTGATTTGAAAGGTGCAAACACCACAACATAGAAAAAAGAGTTTGCTCTGAATTACCCCGCTTTTGTAGGGATTCTCAGGAGCTGAATTAAGTTTGAAAACATTGTTTAAACTTGGAGTCAAGAGAGGGTGCTAACTCTAATTCTTATGATTTCCAAGCCATCTCCATGAACTCTGTGAACACAATATATTGGAGACCCCTGCCTAACCACTGAAATAACTCTAGTCAGCCTGGGGGGCTTGATCCTCACTGAAACTGTCCTGGTTTCTTAATGCAGCAAATTCTTTAAAACGTGGGTGCTAATGATATGCTGCCTTGCCTGGGGAAATGCATGAAGTAAGTATTTGTTAGTAAACAAAACCGGAGAGTCACCACAGAAACAATTCTGCTTTATGAAGTAGGGCACAGTCTGTGGAAAAGTGAAAAAGGTGATTTCTCAATGAAAAGCATCACAGCTCAGCAGGTCTGATACCCCTGCTTAGTGAGAAATATTGAAGAGTTTTCTCTGCTCTGTTCCCAGCTAACACCATCCTATATTTTTTGTTTTATAGAATTGCCAGCTGGCAATGACCTGCAACATTTTGCCTGTATCACCTTGTGGTGGCACATGGCATGTATGATATATTTTGTGATACTGGTGATGAGAACCAAGTGAAGAGCAAAAGGTGTGCTAGCCTGTCTGAAAAGGGAGAAGAGAATGAAAGTAATGCATATAAAAAGAGAATAGAAAACACAAAGCCTGGAAACAGAACCTTCCCAGGATGGGCTGTCTTTCCTTACAGAAGCAGGACAGCTGTAAGTATTCTGTTTTAAGATGCTGTGGCAAAACTGAAGCCCAGGTGGTCTGGCCTGGGGCTGGACATAACATGAACTCATAAATTATAAAGTACAGGCTCTGGTCCACGCCATGGAGGGGTTTCTTTGTGCTTGTCAGGTCTGTTGAGTTAATCCTGTCCTGCAGCAGAGGTGCAAGGGACCCTTACATCGCTACAAGGATGTTGTATAAATAGTTAACAGTCTTTTGAGGGAAAGTGTAAGGGGTTAGTGTCCCTCTTGTCCAGACACTGGCCGTTCCAGGACTGCATTTCTTGGGAATATGCATTTCAGAGAACTGTTCTGCACACATGACTCACTGCCTTCCTGAGGGTAGTGTAACTCCTGTGAATTGTAGCACTGCAGACTCTAGTGCTTGCAATTTAAAGAGACAAATGAACTTTGTGACTTTTATTGAATATGCTGTTCCTAAGCTATTGATATCTAGTTTAAAAAATTAGTTTACCTTATTATTGCCCTGGTGAAGGCCCTTCTGAAAAATATTTAGTTCCTTATGGCTCACATGAAACTTTTGAAGTGTTGTTGTAAGGAAGTAAGGATTATGTTTCCTGCACAGAACTGGGTAGCTGACAGTTTGTCCATGCAGAGTCTTGGCATTTTTTAGAGAAAAAACTCCTTATTCATTAAAAAAAAAAAAAAAACCCAAAAAATCAGGATTCTAATCTTCATTTACAAGCATGGCAAAGTGCACTGAGGCAATAGGTTAAGCAGAAGTGAACCTGTGACTGTATGCATTTGCATGAGTCTCATACCTCATCGTGGTTGGGCTGCTGAACTGTTCTTCAGTTGAAACTGATCAAAGTAGTCACTTCAGTGCTTTTCCAGAGGACCTGGGATGTGATGCTGGATTAAATGGATTAATTTACACTGTCTTGGGAAACATGTTGCCTGAAGTTATTGCTCTGCTTTGGAGAGGATAGGAGGATGGGCTTTTCTCTCTCTCTCTCTCTCTCTCTCTCTTTTTTTTTTTTTTTTTGTTTGTTTGTTTGTTTGTTGGGTTTTTTATCAGTTTTTCAGATTACCATACATTTACTCATTTTTCTCTAGGAAAGGATTAATTAAACCACTAAGTTGTCTTATGTAGCATCTTAATGATCCAATATCTCAACAAGTTGCAGTTTATAAATTCCAACAAGCTGGTCTGCAGATGCAGGAGGATGGGAATATCTCAGGATCTTGATGTGAAGAAATATTGGTGAGGAAGACCTTTTCACCTTTTAGGGGTTACTCACTCTTCCATGTCCTTAGTCCAACAGCATATTCACCACTTGCTGCAAGGCTGACAGATCAGCCTATTGTGAGGATCCCACTGAGTCTGTCACAGGGAGGGGTTGTGTCTCTCTCTGTTACATGCCAGCCTGATTTTCTTCAGATAAACAGATAACCACTGAAGGGGTTAGAACTGGTGCCAGCAAACTAACACTGCAGCCAGTGATGTTGTACTGCTTTAATTGGAGAAGGCTGGAGATAGAATCAGTAATTTTATATGGTACTCCACCTCGCTGAGAATGAACAGGAAAATTACTTGGAAATAGAAGTTCTCAAATGTGAGGCAGAGGGCTTGGATTTAAGATGCATGTTTCCATGTATATGTTTTAAAACTTGTAAAAAACTTTGCTTGAAATATATAAAACGTGATTTAAACTATGAAGGGAAAAGATATTTTTGAGGTGAATGCAGACATTTGAAATACACCTGCCTTGCTCAGGGAGACTGAGTGTAGTACAGAAATGCTGTTAGCATCTTATCCTCAGGGCCATCAGCAATAGTTCCCTTCTCAATTAGCATGTAAAATTATCAGGTTAGACATGAATCATATTCATTGGTTGGGCTGGGCTAGAAAAAGAAGACTGAGCAAAAATGATGAAAGCGACTGGCTTGTTTAATTAAAGAGTGAGAGGCTAATTATGCTGGGAGCCTCCATTAAAGGCGTGGGATTTAGTTGCTTCCCTTTTCCTGACAGGCATTTGGGGTGTTCTTGCAGAAGGTTTGGAACGTATTTTAGTCCACGGTAGCTTGGGTGCCAAACTAGGTACAATTCTTCATTATTTTAAGTTTTAGATTTCATGTTGTTTATTCTTTCCCATCCTCCATTTCTTTACTTGTGAAACTTTCTTCCCTTCTCTCTCCCTCCTCTCCTCAACCAGTTTTGCTACTTTCCTTTTTAGGTAACTGGAGGATATTATTGCAAAAATGACAAAGGAAAATGCTTCTGTGTTGTAACTTGTTCCGTCCCATAAGCTGCTGTTCTCATATTTACCTCCCTGGGTTGGGTTTCTGAAGACAATTGTTTCATGCTACTAAGTAGAAAGCACTGAGAGAAAACCTAACTTAAGAAAAAGTGATATTTTTAACTTAAGGATTAACCAGATTCGAGCAAGCTGGAGCACATTTCAAGTGAGGGTGGCTTGTTGAAGAAGAAGGAACTGCAGAGTGAAGAATAGGCATGGGGATTCTCTATTCAGAGGTACGTGACACTGCTGAAGGTATGGATACTCACTGGGCTTGGTTTGTTCCCTTCACAGCCTCCCATACAAGGGCTGTGATAGAGATCTGGAGGTTTTTTCCCTTTGGAAATGTTTTCATCTGTCTATTACAAGTGTCAGCAGTATTTTTTATAGAAGCAAAGAAAATGCAATAACTGGCATAATTACCGTGGCTTCACAAAGTATGCATTCAACACTGTGTTGTTCTGTGTTGAGATCAGAATGATTCTGTACATGGTGCAAGCAAGGAACCACTTTGTAAAAAGCAGGCAACTTCTTGGCTTACACCGAATCCGGTAATAAAACTAATACCTAAGAAAACCTCCCACTCCACCATATTGCTTTAGGAAGGTAAGATATTTTTTCTCTTATCCTTACGGGTTTGTCCCCAAACTACGATTTATTTTACATTTTTCTGTACTTTAGCATAAATTCTACCTAAACGAATTCTGTTACCAATTTCCCATTTGTACCTGTGGGAACAAATGAGGATTTGGACCCTTTGTGACTGTGAAAAGAGTGTGTTGCTCTGTGTTTCTTTTTCTGGAGATAGCATTAAATAGCTGTTGCTTTTAAAGGTGACATTTCTGTGCTGAAAGCCACCCTTTTATTTTTAAAAAGCTGTTCAATGAAATCAAGAACCTTCTCCTATTCCAGTATTACAAGGAGCTTGACTCTGCATTCATAAGGTGATGGGCTGAAGAGACTGAAACTTATTCTGGAAGGGTTTCTTGCCTCTCTCCAGATCTGCTACTCTGAGAGTATTGCAGTGAAAATCAGTGTCATCTGGCTTAATTACACAGATGTTTAAAGAATGTTCAAATGCACTCCACATTTTTCATGCTTATTAGTTAACGTTTTCATATACATTCATTTTCTCTCTTTACACATTTTGAGATGTAGATTTCTGGGTAGATTATGATTCATTTATACAGGATAGAAAGCTAGGGAACTAAAAATAAAGAACTGCAAGTTGCCTTTTCTGAGAAGTATGTATTAGATATTATTGTATTCCTCAGCATCCTAAACATAATTTAGATTTTCCTGTTAAGTTCATGGCATGCTTTTGGAATAATTTCAGTGCAAAGGAAGAGGCTATGGATTGGTTGAGAATATTTTGACATTACAAAGTGTCTTCCTGTTTTCTAAACAATTGCAAAGAGTTGATGTAATTTAGGCAATCCTCCGGAGTTCTAAAGGAGGAAGCAATTACAAACTGAAATTGCTCTCTAAGTTGCAAGACAGGCTTTACCTTCACCTCCTCTCTATTGGTTGAATGCTTTGTCCTTTATACTGTGCCTTTAACCTTTACTTCATGTGTGGCAGAACTTGCTAAATGGCTGGAGGTTTGTCAGTAGCTCAGCAATGCTAAACTGGGAGTTGTGCAAGAAACTCTGAAAACATCAGGGTTCAGCTTCAGATGTGGTGGTTCATCTGGATATGAGTAAACTACTGACATCAATCATGGTCCACAACTGATTGAAAAAAAAATCAGAAAATTGTTTCTCTAGTTTTCCTTCCTGGCAGTGAAAGTGTTGTTGTTTTTCTTGCACCCCTTATTTGGCATTCTTGTACTGAGTGCTCTCAGCCATGAAAACCCTTGTGTGCCCTGTGAATACTTCTCACCTTTCCTGAAGCCTTATACACTGAACAATTAAATCCTGGCCTGATAGGCTTGCAGAAGAAGTAGTATTGTAGAAAGAGAGATTTTGAACACTCAGTCATTGGCATATCTAATCTTTAAACCCTGCTTTCCATTCTCCAGTGTCTGCCCACTGCTTTTTTTTTTCAGCTGGGCAGACTGTGCTGTAGTTCATGATGAGCCCTGACACTATGGCTGGGAAGAGGCACCTCTGGTGAGGGTTAAGGGAGTGTTTAGTGCTGTGATTCTCTTTTTTCCCCTCCCTTCCATTGTACATTTTGTGCAAAGTCACACTGTCAGGTTCATCCTGTGCACCTTGCCTGAACGCTGGGTGCTGCTGAAGTGTGAATGAGAGCACAAGTGAAGGGCTTTGCTGCCAGATCCTTCAGAGAGGCTCTCTCTTCCTCTTTGCCTGAGCTGGAATTGTGGATCCTGTTCCCCTCCCTTCAGCTGAGCCTGTGTCTGTGCTGGCTCAGTGTTTGCTGTGGCAGGGCTGGCTCTGCCCTGCTGCTCTGTGGAGGTGGGTCAGGTCTGCTGTGAGTTCTGTGGGGCAGTCAGGACACTGGCATTTATAAATGCTGTGGTGTGGGCAGGAGTAGCCACTCTGTGTCTTGGACTGCAAACCACTCCTCCAGAAGCTGAGAACTCAGTTCCCACTGGTCCTTGTTTCAGAATTTGTTATCGTGGGAGCTCTCTTCTTCTCACACACCCCTAAAGGAGGCTCCACAGACCTGTCTGTGCTCCAGTTTTTCCAGTGCATCTCTGGGAACAAGGGAAGCTGCAGGGGCTCTCCTGGCTGTCCTCCACTGCCATCAGCATTCTGCTCTCAGTCCTGCTCCTCACCACAGCTGAGCAGGAGCCCAAGGCATGAACTTTGCATTCTGTGGGTCTGGTTTGCACCTTGCATGAGGTGCTCAGGTACTCTGAGTACTGTCCCACAGGTTTATTTCTCTCTTGTGTGTGATGGGTGGGTAAAAATAACACAGCCAACAGTAATAACCATAACACAGACATGAAACATTGTTCAGCTGTGTCACTGCTGAGGCAAGCTTCTAAACACTGTCGAAAACTGAGTCTCTTTTCCTCCAGGCTTTTCTATAGACTTGAAGGATTCCATTTCCTTGGGTTTTGGATGGAACCTACTGTTTGTACCTAACACTGCTCTAACTCCATACTTGGCCTCCCTGCTGATCCTCCAGATAGGTGCTGTCTATCTGTTTGTAAGAAATTCCATTATTGTCCTGTGAGCAAACTCTGGAAAATAGTTTAAAACAGACTTAAGCACAGTTAGTCCTCCTTTAGATAGGGTTGCCAGAGTGACAACCCAAAAACAAGTGAGAGGTGGAAAAGAGATTTGTGGCTGAGGCTTCCCAACCACAGAAATCCTGGCACATGCTCAAGCCCCAGCCTGGGGCCAGGCAGGTTTTGTGTCCAATCTGTTGCTACTGGAAGCCTGTTTTGTTACTTTACTCTGCTTTATGAATCTAAATCTCTTTCTAATTTTCATGATAAATTTCTTGGCCAGATGTATCACCTTTTTCGCTGTGTTCCTTGATATTAATTGCTTTTCTTTAACACTGACCCTGTAATTTATTTTGGAGCATTGACAGTGCTGTCCCTCCCTAGCCCAGTTAAGCAACCAACCTTTCTTCAGGCTCTTCATCTTCCTCAGCTGTAGAGATGTTTCATGCTCCTGCCATGATCTGATCTCATTTTAGGACCTGAATGACAAGAGCTCCAAACACAAGCCCAGTAAAGTGTCTCCTACAACACCTCTTTCTGTCAGACACTATTTAATACAGCATTTGCCTTTCTTGGACAAGGGAGTGATTGACACCTATTTGT
Source organism: Brachypodius melanocephalos (assembly GCA_013398615.1). Taxonomy (NCBI): domain Eukaryota; kingdom Metazoa; phylum Chordata; class Aves; order Passeriformes; family Pycnonotidae; genus Brachypodius; species Brachypodius melanocephalos. Next base: position 1,631,020 of record VZSR01000257.1, on the reverse strand, counting down.
AATTTTTCTTATCTTTATACTTTCCTAACACTTTTTTTTTTTTTTCGGAATCCTTACTGTTATTGATATTAATATTGTGAACTTATGGTTGTTGGTACTGCTTTGTTCCTTTACTCAAACATTCTGCTGGCATGTTTGCTCTTCCAGCCATGGAGTCATGTTTGCCAGTTTGGGAGGTATATTACGAGCTTGGTCTGTGGGATTTTTCACCTTTCTTTGACTGAAAGGTATTTTCAAGAATACAGACCAAGAGAATGGGCCTCAAAAAAAAAATCCCATACACATGGGAAAAAAGTTTGTGTTGCTTTGTTGTTTTTTTCTTTAATCACAAATGGAACGTGTTAATGCAGAGAGTATAATTTCTACAAAGAACCCCCACCCCAGGGGAATAATAATGATTCAAAAGATACTTTAAATACATCAGTTACCCAGGTATTAGTTGTTGGAATGGATGAGAACTGCTTCCTTACATTCTCTGTGCCCTGGATGTTTTCTGAGGACACCTGGTTTCAGTAGGTGAAAGAGCATGTGTGGTCTCTGTGCATGACTTCAACCCCAAATTCTGTGGTCTCTTAGGGAGTGGCCTGTGTGCCACCACTCTTCATGGCTCTAGAACCGAGTCCAGCAGTGGTGAAATGTTTAGAAAAAGATCCCACGAATCAATGAGAGCATCAGTCAGAAATGCCTTGGGTTTAACCACCTAGCAAGTGAAAGTCTTGAAGGCAGGACAGAAAGAAAAGCAAGAAGACATATCCTTGAGCTGCTGAGTGAGCAAAACCAGCCTAGAAAGGAGTAAATTTTTATGGTAAAGGACTGGGGTTTGAACAGATGTTCAACCAAAGAGCAAATCTCCCACATCTTTAAATAAGCAAAGCAATACCTAAAACCAAGAGTAGCAGGGAAATCAGAGGTGCAGACAGACTCCCCAGGAGCTTCTTTTTCCTGGATGTGAAGATACGATACTGGACACCAACATGACAGAGAGAAAAATGATCTTTTAGATGGCACCTGTGCACAAATCACAGCAAAAGGGGTTTAAAAGAGGCTGTTCTCCTCAAATTCATGAAAACAGTTCTGCTTCTGGTGAAATGCAAAATACCAAATGTAGGCTTCTCTAGAAATACAGACAGATGTGCAAATTTAAAATGTGGCATGTGCTCTTTGTAGATTTTTGTCTGACATAATAAAAACAAAATGAGAAGTGGTGCAAGGTCTGGTAAGCATGTAAATACTTTCTTTGGAAACAAATCACTTCTCTCACACAGCTGTCCAGAAGCAGTGATTATGCTGGAGATAAACCTCTGTTGTAGATCAAAGTTTGGGTGAAAAAGTGTGAAGAAGATGAATGTTTTTAAGGTGGGAAGGTGTGGGGGAAGAGGGGAGGACAGATGGGAGGGAACTACACTGGAGGAGCGAGGAAAGAGCTCAGAGTTCAGGACTAGATCTCTTTCATGTAGATTATTTAGCATGTTAAAAAAAAACAAAGGAGAATGGAGAGGAAAAATTACAGCTAATATTTAAAGAAAATTTCTGTTTTGGAAAATGTTGGGTAAAATCCTCAGTATCAAAGAAAAGAAAGATTTATTCTGCTTTTGACTGGAGTACTCAAATGCCACCAGTCTGCCTCCCCTTGTAAATGTTAGTTTCTGCCTGTATTAGGCTGTTAGAAACTGGTAATACTCCTGCCCTTCTCAGCTTCTCCTTAGTCTGAATTCTCGCTACTAGAGAGGGAAGGAATTGCAGTTTAGGTCAAGGATGTGTAGAAATACCGAGTGAAAACCTGCCCAGCAAGCAGTTCTCAAAAGCCAAGCACGATCTGAGCTGTGGGCTCACTGCCATGTGTTTATTTAGGTATTTCAAGGTCTGGAAAAGAAACATTGGTGGGGGCTTGGTTTTTCACCTTTCACCTGCAGTGTGGTTCTCCTCTGGGAACAGATGAGTCAGGAGTGGCTCCTTCTGTTTTTCTGCTCAGCCAAGGGGAAAGCCTGATGTAAGCCAGGGTACCTGGGCTTGTCCCTGCTTGCTGCTTAATACAGTGACCAGCTCCTGGGAGAATGGAAGCAAGGGGTTTTTTTGTGGGTTTTTTGGTTTTTTTTTGGTATTTTTGTTGTTGTTGTTGTTGTTTTTTGTTTTGTTTTTGGTTTTTGTTTTTTGGGGATTTTTTTGGTTTTTTTGGTATGGTTTGGGTTGAGTTTTTTTGTTTTTGTTTGTTTGTTTGTTTTTCGTTTTGTTTTGGTTTGTGTTTTTTGGGTTTTTTGTTTGTTTTTTGTTTTTGTTTTTGTTTTTTTTTGTTGTTTTGGGGGTTTTTTTGTTGGTTTGGTTGGGGTTTTTTTGCAGTTTTTTTGTTTGTTTGTTTGTTTTCGTTTTGTTGTAGTTTTTTGGTTGTTTTTTTTTTTTTTTTCCCTAATGGCTGCAAACAAATAGGATTTATTCCCTGGATTATAGAAATAGTATCCAAAACGAACAGAAAATCCGTTCCACTGTGCAAAGGGTGTGACTTTGGGGCTGGGAGCTGTGAGCAGCTGCAGGAGTGTCTCCTACCACCATCTCCTGGAAGGCACCAAGAACTACAGCCCCTGTCGAGTATTTTGGGGTGTGTGAGCAGTGAGGCAGAATGGGAAGTGTGGGTGCTTCAGTGAAACACATGCTGATGAGTGTTGTCCTCTCCCCTCAGCCCATCTGTCAGGCAGCTTATAACAACGATGTCAATAAAGTTCATCTCCTCCTGGAGCGCAACAGCCGCTATCTGAACATCCAGGACAGCTTCAGCGGAGACACCCCTTTAATCTGTGCGTGTAGACGAGGAAACAACGGGGTGGTTAACTATCTTCTTAGAAAACATGCTGATGTCAACCTCAGAAATAAGGTAAGGGACCACCGACTCTCCCTTTGTGGGACCGTTCTTTCGGATTCTTGGAGTGTCCGTGGGGACGCTGGCAAGCACTGACAAACCTCAAGTTTGTTTCCTACTGAGGAGAAACAGGGGGAACAAAAAGCCTTCTCTGCTTGTTTTGGGGCCTTGTGTCCAGCCCCATTTCGACAACCTGTAACACATTTAACACTACAGCACAAAACTACAGATCTGCCCTTTAGTTGCTTTGGTATATTCAAAGATTTTTTTAAAAGCTCTGTTCAATAGGAGCCTGTGAGGGTTATTGCTACTTTCCTGTTTTTCTCTGATGTCCCAAAAGAGATGTCCTGAGGTCTCACATGTCCTTGCTCCATAAGAAGGGAGGCAGTGGTGATTCCTCCTGCTGACTTATCTTGCTGTGTGCCACATGAGATACCCACTCCCTCCTTTGAATTTCTGCAGCCTGGTCCAAGTCTGCCAACACACACATGGAATCCTTCGGATCCCACATCCTCCTTGCACGTGCAGCCTGATTTCCATGACCCTTTAGATGTTAAATGTGCTTCTGCTTGAAGGAAGCAATACTGCATGTGTCTATTTCTGCTTGAAGATCACAGGAGATTTTCCATGAGATAGTCCAAAAGAAAGCTTGTGGGATTTAAAACAGTCTACCCTTGTCAATGTTGAACAAAGTGAGGTCAGTGACTCGGGCACTAATCGGGGTTTCTTTGTGTTCAGAAGGAGCGCACTTGCCTCCATTACGCTGTGAGGAAACGCTTCACCTTCCTCGACTATGTGCTCATCATAATCCTCATGCCAGTTCTGCTTATTGGTTACCTTCTCATGGTGAGTCTGCATGGAAGCAAGGATGACCCTGCATCTTTCTCCTGAGCACATTTCCATGGCAGTGTCTCAGGCCAGGAACAGAATATGGGCTGCTTTCCCAAAGCAAGGCTGAATGCACAGCAGAAGGAGCAGGGATTTTGCCGTGGCTGCAGCTGGTGAAGGAACAGATTTTTATTTGTACTGCATCAGTCTGACATTTCCAGAGACCACGCCTCTTTTTGGAAAAGACATGGTATTTAGCACAGATACATTTAAGACTATGTGCAGATGAACTGTTTTACTGTGTTACTCTTTCCCTTGCACCAAACAGGTCTCAAAGACAAAACAGAACGAACACCTGGTCAAGATGTTGCTTAGAGCTGGAGTGGATGTGAATGCTACAGACTCTGTAAGTGGGTTTATACAAAAGCAAATGTGGCTCACATGCAGGAAACAACACTAAAAACAAACTACAGAACCTTCTAGCAACACAGTTGGGGTGGGAGCATCGGGGACTGACCTGACTGATATGCCAGGAGGATTCAGTGTTTCTGCTTGGCACTTAGGCAATAGATTTGTAGTGTATACAGAAAGAATTCCCCACCAATCAACTAATCCTCCCTTTCTGAACAATGCCCTCATAAGAGAATCCAGACAAGCTGGGCTCAGCTACTTATGCATTAAGTACCCAATTCTGTAAAGATTCTGGTGATATAAGCATCTGAGTTTATCAGCATTTATAAGATTTTGAACTGGAACAGATTTTTGGGCTACAGGGCAAGGCCCTGTGTCTTCTCTTGTTCTTCAGAGTGTGCTGATCTGCCCTATGCAGAATTATGTATCCACTGGCCTACCTGGGTGAGGTGGAGTTCCTCTCCTCTAAGGCAGAGAAGGAGAAACACTAATTTTATCAGCAATGGAATTCTAAAACACTGAAATGCAAGCAAACAGTATTGTTCAAGATGGAGTTTCTGGGATCAAGCTTATGTGATTCTCTGAAATGATTGGCTTCCTGCTGAAGCATCAAACCTGTTTTAGAAGTTGCATTCCAGGGAAGGAATTAATTTTTTTTTGTTCCTATTTTTCTCATGTAAGGTATTTGTTTCACTGTGTAGTGTGTTGTGACAGGAAATGGCATGTGTGTTTTGCATCCAGCTGTTAGGGGGAAGCTGATAAGGCTACACATAGTTCTACTTACCTAAGGTCTACTAAAGAAGTCACTGAAATAAAATTAATCTGCTTCTGTTTCCCTCCAGTCTGGCAGCACAGCCCTTCACTATGCTTGTGAAATGAGAAACCAGGCAGTCATTCCTCTACTGCTTGAAGCTCAGGCAGACACTTCTGTAAAGAATCAGGTAAGAAGGTGATTGATAAATGTGTTTGCTTATCACGGTGGTCAGCCAGTAAATCCATTGTGGGCCTTGGCTGGTGCACAGCAGTTTAAAGAAAAGGGTGCACAGCAGTTTAAAGAAAAGGGTGCACAGCAGTTTAAAGAAAAGGGTGCACAGCTTCCTGGCAGCCAATTTCTTTCCAGTTTGGCATGAAACATTTGCTCCGTTGCCTTCGTTGACAAGAACAACTTTAAGGTATGAATCCTTCCCTGCTGGGTTTCCACCAGGAAACGCTGCCTGCATGTCTGTCCCCTGCCTTAGCACACCTCTTCATTACCTTTATGGTGCCTCCTAGCTCAGAGCTCCTCTTTAGTTGTTCCTAGGGTGCAGGCTGCAGGGCAGGGATAGAAGTCTTCCTAGGTGGTTTTTTTTGCTGTTGAGCTCCCTTCTGAGTGGCCAAGTCAAGCTGCTTCTGTCACCAGAGCAGCTCGAGTGCTGCCCAAACCAGTACTGACCTGGGAGTATCCACACTGCTGAGCTGAGATCCGCAGTGTATGACCTGTGTTGCTCTTGAAATCAAATCTTAGCTCCATACATTTGGATATTACTCCCAGGAAGCAGTGGAAAGGCTTTCCCTACTGCAGGGGAGGTCTTGTTCCTTTCCTCAGCCAGAGCAGGATTAGGCCCAGCATGGTCTGAAACCTTTATTTTAGAGCAGGAGTGACAGGAGACCATACACAGGTGGCAAAGCTAGGAAATGTTTTTGTACTTGACCCATATCTATCATACTGCAATGTATTTCGTGTGTTTCTTTCAGGATGGGGAGACTCCTTTGGATATAGCAAGAAGATTACAGTTCCACAACATTGAAAGCATGATAAGAAGAGATTCTTAGCCATCAAGGACTCTCAAACATGCAGAAAATTACCTCATCTGACAATCCACCTTTCACAACAGCAGAAGTCCTGCAGAGGATAAGGGTGATACTTGATAAAAGCTCAGCCCTCATGCACCCATTCCTTGTTGCAGGCTTGGACAATTTTGTGTGAGATTTGTCAGTACCCCAAGGCCATGAGTGGGCTGAAAGAAGTTCATTTTATTTTACTAAGCCATGAATTACTACAGTAGTGTTCAAAACATTGCCCTTCCCATCTACTTCATCAGTTTTATTACTTGACTTCTGCAGACTATGCATTTTGAAAGCTAGCTATAAAATGTCTGGAAGCCTAAGCATTGCATATGATGGTTGGCAGCCAATGCAAAAATAAAATATCCTTTAGAGTGTGTGTTCCTTGTTCCATAGGGGAACTAAACAATGCGCTACAGCAGTTACAAAAGGTCTGGTGCCCTTATTCTTAGTATTTCTCTTCCTACAATGGGAGGGGCTGGGAAAACATCTCTCTGTCCCTCTGTTGAGCCCTTCCTCCTTCCATCCCTCCTACAATTTTCACACACCTTAGTTCTCACTGTGTTGCTATAAGGGTAGGACTACCCTTTTTTTTTTTTTTTTAAATCTAAGAAACAGCAATGCCTTGCAGGAGACCATAAAGAAACTCAATTCCCGAATCACTTTAATGAATTAAGAAATAGTGAAGAAAATATGTTTGGCTCAGTAGAGAAACAGGTCTCTTGACTACCTTTCCAATATAAACAGTGTACTAAAGAAAAAAAGGAGTCAGTAAATGAAATGCTGTTGATGGAAGCCAGGTGTATCATTCCTATGGGACTGGACAGGATAGCATGCTGTACAGAGTAGTGCATGCAGCAGGGGATAACACCAATCATCATCATCATCATCATCATAATAATAATAATATATCCACAAGCCTTCTCTTGCATAGGTGAAGGCAGAAGTAAACCTGCACTAATAAGCAATGTACTGGAGTGGCCCAGTGCTTTGTGATTTAATAATGCAGTGATAAAAGGGAAACTCCTTTCATAGGCTGCTGTTTTGTGCCTCCTTGGTCTAATAGATCTTTATTTTTGTTGACAATTTTGGCCCTTTCCTGTAAACTGTCAGAAGTGCACTACAGCATTGCTAATGGGTGCTACAGTAGCCGTGTGGACAAGCTAGTGTACTTCTGTGTTGCAAAGACAGATATATTTTCAGTGTACTGTTGGGTTGGATGTCAACTCCGACTACAAAGGGACTTGGCTGGACAGGATGAGCTTGAGGCTGCAGCCAGGAACAGCCCATGAAACAAAGCTCCTTGCTGGAGCCTGTAGTAATGAACATTTTGTGTGCAAGCTGGGGACAGACACTCCAGATCAGCCTGTAGGTGAGAAGAGGGGAGGCACTTGCATGGATTTTTGAAGGCACCATCTCTTAGGGCGAATGGCCGGAAAGGGAAAACATCCAACTGCTTCCCCATGTTTTAGGAACTGCCTGAATGAAGAATGGCCCAGACACAGAGCTGTGTAAAAGTGAATGCTGACAGCTCAGAGTGCTTGCAGCAGCTTCATTGCCAGTGTGAACAATAATTCATAGGGTGGAAGCTGTACTGCCTAGAGTGCATCTTGCTGGATGGGTCTACATCTCCTTATTCCACAGCTGCCACCCGTGATCTTTGAAACTGTGAGGAGTTCAGGGTGTTTGAACAAACATTTGGGGGATTTGTAGGCATGGAGGGTAAAGGAATACTTCTATGAGGTTTTTTTTTTGAGGTTGGATTCCTTGATGTTTATTAGTCATCTATCATCTGCTCAGTTTCTTGTTCTTGAAGGTCTCTTGCTTGTGTTGACATTAAAGAATAATTTGAGGAGGGAAAAAAAATAGGTTCTCTGTCAAGGGGATCAATAAATTAATTTTAACAAAATTGTTAATTTCAATAAAGAAATGATGAAATCACACTTTTGGGTCTCCATAGGAAGACAAAAAATGGGCATGAGAATGCCTAAATCTATCTGAGAACAACAGAATTTAGGCTTAGGAAAATTAGTCTGGTAGAAATAAAAACTATCGAAATTCAGTGATCCCTGCAGTACATATTCAAATATATTCATGTTTTCAGCTTTCATTCTTATATAACTCAGACTTCTCAGGAAGACAGCAGTCACAGGAACAGCATGGAAAAACTCAAATTACGAGGAAAGCAACAAACGAGTAAGAACAAATAAATACCCACAGAAATATCCATATGTGTGCCTGTGTGTTTACCTCTTCCCCAGATACCACCCTTATTGCCAAATAGAATTTTTTTTTGCAGGTTTTTACAATCAACACTCTGCTCACGGTTTCAAAAATATTTTTTTAATAGTTCAATGATTTTCAGATACATTTTCTCAGTTGCATCAAGGCCCCAGATGAAATCAAGGTGTCCCCACGCAGGAAAATGCTCGTGGTAAATGAGATTGGTAATCTGAGGAAGCAGCCTTGCCATGTCCTTTGGATCTGCAAATGTGTCCTGTCCCCCGCTCCAAACAGCAGTTGGTGTCTTTATCTCCTCTATCTTGTACACAGGAGGAGCAGTCTGTAAGACAGGGAGGAGACCTGAGTGCATGCTGCTCTGTCAGGAGCTGTGTTTAGAGCAAGGTTTCTGTGCAAGCAGCTCTCTTTGTCTGCTGCTTCTGCAGTGCCCACAGTAAAACCATGAGGATGAAGGCCACCCTCTTATTGTTCATTGCCCTAACCCCATTCCCTGCCTATGGAATGACCCATCCTATTCCTGTTCTTTCTATAAAGCATAGCTGAGGGCTGTTTTGCAGTTTGGCCCCTGTTTGTGCTCCTCAGAGGTGTGGGCATGGAAAGAACAGTGTCAGGATTTACCAGTCAAGGACTGTGGACATTTTCCCTGTGTGTATTCAAGTTTTTTGGGGTGCAAGCAGTGCAACTTCTGTTCTTAGTTTTCATGCTTGGAACTGAAGTGGGAAGGAAATAATTTGGTTGTTTATGATTTCACACTAGAAAATTTTTGAGTGTGTGTGACAGAAGTGACTGATTACAGCTCTGGAGCCTTTGTGTTTGTGAAAAACAGCATTTTGGTAGAGCACAGGACACTGCAGGTCAAATGCACTGGTTAGAAGTGAAATGATTGCCAGTCCACTGGAGAGGTCACCGTAGCTGTGAGATCCACGTCCTCTCTTAAACCAAAAGTAGGCTTTGAGGATTTTTGGGCAAGTAAAGAGCTCTGTGCTCACCCAGTCCTAGGGCTTGGATGGGGTTCTTATCCATTTTTGGAATGACATGTAAGTTGACATGTCATTGAGCACATCCCAGCATCAGTAGGGGAAGCAGAATGAACTCCTGTTAATTGTCTGTAAAGGTCTATCTCTGCCTTGTTTGTGAATAGACTTTTACACTCGCATGTGACTCAGCTGAAACATCATCTGAGACCACTCTCCCCCTTGTTAGTACTCAGAGGTGCTAAAATTTGAATTTTTCTCTTGCTGGTTTTACCAAGAGCCAAGGATAAGTTCTGGGGGAAGGCATTTTGCCTTACCTGGTTGTATTTCTTCAGGTTTTCCTTAGAGCCATAGTCGTAAGCTTGAAATTGATCTGTGTGTGCTAGCTGTTAAAAGAACAGAAAAAAGAAAAGAGATGAGAGATGAAGGAGCAGAGTGCAGGAGGAGTATTCCTGCCTGTGAGCTAAGTCAAGGCCCAGGCAGTGGACTGTAGTGACTCCCACACCTTCCTCTGGCTGCAGACTTCCAGGATGCTGAGGCTGGATCACAGGGTAAGTGGCATTTTTGCTTTTTCTCTTGCCAACTTTTTGTCCTGATCCTTATCTTCCACCCTCAGGATGTTTTGTTACTTAAAATTTTGTTTTACTACCTTAGGTAACTTAAGTTGGAGTCCCTGTTTGTCATGCAGGGTTGGGCTCAGCTGTCACATGGAAAGAGAACCTGAATGTCTATAATATCTCAGGGCTATCACAAATCTTGTGTAATATGCCTTGCAGAACTTGTGAGTGAATATCTGGAGTTATTGGTTTTAATAATTTAATTTTTTGCACAAACATGACAAGTAATTTCGCTTGTGAGTGGTGTGTAATAAAGGGTGAGAGAAACCTAGTGTCTGCCAATTTAGAAAACTTTTGCTTCCAGGGTTTAAGTAGCTGGGTATGCACTAAAAATCTGCCTGGTCCATTGTCTTTGCTGTTCTGTCTTCCTGTGTCTGTGTTTGCTTTGCATCCACTTGATTTTGTTAGAGGCTGGCAAAATAGCCCATAGGGTCACTGGCTGCTCCTGGTTTGTGTCCATTCCCTGGCTGGTTGCATCCTGTGGGACTGACTGTTGGCACTCTGTCTTCAGGAGCACATCTATATTCTAGACCACATTAAATGTGCAGGTGCTCATGGCAGTAGGTGAGAAGGTATGCTGGCCAGCTCCCCAAATCCAAAGCCCCTGGATTGCCCTGTAGGCTGTCATAAAAAGCAGCAGTAAGGGCTCGTTTACACGTCAGTGCACAGTTATACCTGTTGCCAATGAAGAATGTTCTGTACTGATGTTCCAGCTGGGGAATGTCCTACATAGGTATCTACACGGCTCTGGAGAGAAAGCAGAAATTCCATAAAGACAGAGATCCAGTGCTGTGACAGAATAAAGCTGTGAAGAAAGTGAGTTTCTAATATTAAAGAAGCCAGCTTACAGAACATTTTTATAGTTCTGTTAAGGAGATGTTCCAATTCCATCGCCCTGGATCCTTCCTCAGCTGTTATCTTGCTCTGAGAACCCCATTAGTGACTCAAGCAAGGCAGGAGATATCCTTAATGGTTTAGCTCTGCAATTCAAAAGCTGCAATTGATTTTGCATTGAGCCTCTGGGTCTAAGTGCTTTCCCATGTGTGCTTTTAAAAAGGATTATAGACGAAAAAATGGGCCCAGTTGTTACAGGCACTGCAGTAATAAACATTATACAGGCCAGCTTCTGCATACTCTGGCCACTGAAAAGGGGATTGGCGCCACAGCATCCATCTGTTGGCAAGCAGAGGGAAAACTCTGCTGTCTCTCCTGCCTCCTCTGACTGATGCACACAGTGTTTGTGAATCCCACTGTGGCTGTGCTGCACTCCCCAGCACAGTGGAAGGGCTTTCTGGAGCTCTACACCTTGTGGATTGAGCTGTTGGGCCCAGTTCTAAGGTCAACAAACCCAGGAAAATGCCTCTTATAGTGGTTCTTTGGGACCAAGTTTTGGTGCAAATAGTCTGAAAATTGGGAAGAAGAAGAGATGTTTTTCCCCTGTCTTTTAGCTGTTTCAGTGCTCAGAGGACCCTAGAATCTGTATGCCAAGGAAGGGAACTGGCAACTGTATTGCTGAGAAGTCTGAGTCCATCACTCATTGTCTCCTTTTAAAGAACATCTGTGTGTGACAAAAATCTGGTTGGCTCAGCCCCGAGAAAGGGCACATCCTGACTTTGCAATACAGCTCCAGTTTGAGCTCAGCTCCTTCTCCCTGGCACTGGAACGTGCCTGTGTGTGGTTGGCACCCAGCACCATCCGCAGCCACGGTGCCGGTGCTGGCAGTACACCGTGTGCTGCCATTCCCCCAGCCCGCTGACAGCCACGCCGTGGTTTGTGCACGCTGACACGGGAGCTGGCAGGGTACAGGGCACAAGAGGAACTGCCAAAATCCCTTCAGTGTTGCTCTGAGGAGCATTCCTGCATGCACTTACCGTGTTGATGTTTTTTACGCTGCCTCCAGCTATGTAACAGAGAACATGGGCACAGAACTTATCCAGGGTTGTGCAGAGCTGGGTCACGGGGCCTTTCAGAAACTCGATCTGGTGTGCAAATCCTTTGCAGCCAAGTACTACCTGAGGGAAGGGAAAAGTGCAACACGTTTTCTTCTTGTTGCAGAAGAATTTTATGCAGAAAATTGCTGATAGCCTAGCCTTCATAACACGGTATTCAAGGGGTGCTGGAAGAGCTTACCCTCACTGTACCCCTTAAAACACCCTCTTCCCCACAGCACATCCTTTATTCTTCCTCCCTCCTATCACTATCAGCAATCCTCAAGGAAGCTATCCTTCCATTTCTACCGTGCTGACCTCAATGCCTACTCATTTTTAAAGTCCTAGAGGTTGTCATGCCTGTTATTGCAGGTTTAGCTCCTCCTGCATCAGACCAGCAAAATTTTAGTTAAATAGCAGGAATCCTAAAACAGGACAGAGTTTCACAAGTCTCCTGCTTCATTGGGAGCTGCTGCTACAAGCTCTGTGTCCCAACTGTTTCCACCACGGGTTTGGGAACAGTTTTGTCCAGGGCACTCAATGCATCCCAAGCTCAGTGTCAGCACGTCACATGTTTGGGAACACTTGATCCCAGGCTAAGGAAACCCTGGGAAGATCAGCCAGGCACTGGACCTCTTAGAAGGAAAAAATGACCTACCTTGAGCAGAGGTATAGGAAGATTTGTTATCTTAATCAGAGGGCTTGTGGCATGTGGGCATGCAGTTACTGGGCCCAGAGCAAAGAACACTTTCACCCGTTTAGCCAGCTCAGGGTTTGTATAAAATGCTACGAAGCCTGCAAACACAGAAGAGACAGCCTGAGTTAGAGAAGATATCCTCCCCAGACAAATTAAATACATAAACAGCAGACTGCAAACAAGACATCATAGTGGATTTGCAGCCCATTGTCTGTTGTTTGTGTTTGTGCTGCATGTTTTACCTAAGGAAAGTGTTGAACTGAAGTCCTGAAACTAATTTTATTTGAGAGGCAAAGTTCCTTTTAAAGATTAAAGCATGTCTGGGCATTGTCTTTATCAGAACTGTTTTTGTAGGAAACATGTCAGTGAGGTTTTCAAGATAACATCAATTCCCTCTAAAGTTCATAAAGCTCTCAAAAAAATTGAGTTTTTCAAATTAGAGTCTCTAAAGATCTATGCATGTTTATACTTTGATGAGACTATAGAATAATTAACTAAATACTGGGATCTTTAAATATTTTCAACTGATTGCTTGCATCACAGGCAGATGAAGAAAGCCTGGATGCTTATTTTGTTTTGCCATGAGGGTCTTAAAATACTCTTATGAGAGGCAAAGAAAGTAAAGGTCAGAATTTGTGACAACACATGATTTTTCCACATTTGCTTCTTTTTTCTAGCTTGTTTACACTAATAACTGGCAGTGGCTCCTTTCTACTCGATTTCCATTCATGGATCTGACACACAAACCATAACGATCAAGAATTTTCACTGATGCTAAAAGGAAGTTAGCTGCATTTAGAGGCCATGAAATGAATAATGACAAAGGCTGGGCCTAAGAGAAAATAAACTATTAATATTTTTGCTCTTCTGACTATGTTTTTAAACAGCAATGTGGCCAGTTATAGTCACTTCAAGAATTACAATTTAAATTGTAAGATTGATACTAAGTCATGACTTAGTAATATTGAGGTGATTTTTCCTTGCCTTCAAGAAATTTTCATTTAAATTTAAATTAAATAATTGTATTTGTTGAAGTTGTGTGTTGTGTGGGCTGTTTTATCTGTTTTAGTTTTTCCATCCTGTTCACAAGAACAGGGGCCCCAGGGTAGTGGTCACAGCACCAACTCTGCCAGAGCTCAAGAAGTGTTTGAAAAATGCTCTCATCACATGGTGTGAATGTTGGGGCTGGCCTGGGTAGGGCCAGGAGCTGGACTTCAATGATCCTATGTCTCTTCCAGCTGAGGATATCCTATAATTCTATGATTCTAATTGTCTGTCTTAACACAAAAGAACTTCATGTAAATTCCCATTAGTGAGAAAAAAAACCCTGTATAGCAGTACCAGAAGTACCCAGTAAATGACCAGTAGTATGTCTGTAATTATTTAAAATTTGAACTATTACTGCGTCTTCTATTAAGTTTATTTGCTTTTTAAGGGCAAGCAAAACTGATTTTAGAAAATTTTTTGCATATTTATCAAATCTCAACGTGGAAAAATCTCTGTGTTTTTCTAACTGTCTACAAACAAGAAAAACAACAGAATCAGTGGGGAGAGTCACCTGCTGGTCAGATAGGAACACAAATAATTCTCCTGACGTTACCTGCAGCTGAGCCTTCAGAGTGACCAATATAGTAAACATCCTTCTGCCCAGTTTTATTCATGATGAAGTTCAGCTCTGCTGGAATGTCGTATTTACCCATCTCATCGAAGCTGAGGGCAGAAACACAAAAAGCTGGCAGACAATTTGACTCTCACAGTGTGAGTTAGTGACTGTCAGGGCTGTTCCTTGCACCAAGCAGGAGCCCCTGCAGGAGGAGGTTGCAGAGTGTGTGTGCATCCTTGCTGTGAGCTGGGGAGTGGGCAGAGGGGTGCAGCTGTGCAGCCTTGGCTGCCTTGGGCTCTGTGTGCATGGGGCAGTTCCAGCTGGCAGCTGCAGCCCTTGGGGAGCTGGGTTTAATCACTGCTTTCACCTGCATGGGTTACAAAACACATTTCTCTCCTGGTTGAATTCAACTGTGAGGGATCAGATTTCTAGACAAGCCTGTCAGTGTGTTCCAGCTGAAGTTCTTGCTCTCCCTCTCACAGTACAGACTCCCTTTTCCTCAGCACCCTGTTTCATTTCCCAGTCTCTGAAATCTCTTCCCCAGCCAATGCTCCCAACTCTGACTAGGACTGAGCATCCCTCTTTGGTTCTTTATTCTCCTGGGTTGGTGTAGATCCTGATCTGATGCTGGTTTAGGTAAAAGCCATCAGCCTGAAGCTGTCTAATCCCCTTGGAGTTTCTCTCTCTGCTGAGTACCTGAACTGCCAGAACTCCTTCTGGCTTGGCTTAAGGGTCTTGTGTTTTAAAGACCAGGTGTTCCCTCTGCTGTTTCCCAGCCAGACATCATAGCCAGCATCTGCAAGGATGAAGCCCAAGCTGTTGTTGGGCAGGTTGGAAATCCAGTGAGTAGCATCTCCTAGAAAAGCATGTTGTAGGAACACTGCAGGCCTTTGCCCTGAAAAAGATTAAAATGTTCTTTTATTGGAGCAGCAATTAATGTGTATTTAATATTGGAGTGCAGTTTGTGAGAGGTTTCCTCCTTCTAGAAGCTCCCAGGAGAACTATTCATAGATATTGGTTTGAGAAACCTGAAGGATTTTTTTTTCTATGCAAGCAGGAATCATTTAATGACATTTCATAACCATTTTATGACAAGTCTGGCAAATAAGAATTTACTGAGGATGCCTGTCCTACCTCCTCTTGCACTGGAAAGCCAGCTTACCATGTAATGGTTATGCTGAAACCATCTACCCAAAGCTGAAAACTGCTGAAGGCATAACAGTGTATGGAAGAGAAAAAAAACATGATCCAAAGAAGGAAATCCACTCTTTGGTAACCACTGAGCAGGGCTGAGAGGCTCCTGATCTAACTTGGGTAGCCTTACTTTGAAATCAGGCTGGTCTAAATGATCTCCAAAGGAGATCCAGTTAGGGGAAGGCATCCAAAGAAATCATTCTATGATTCTATCAAGGACAAAGTAGCAGTACCCAGGGTACCTCAAATTCCAGCTAGCAATTTCTATTCAATTCAGAAAATGTGGTGAAACTGATGAAATGCATCGCTGACAACCTGATTTCTCTCCTCCTTCCTTAAGAATATCTCTGTCCTACAGAGGCCTGGAAACTATTAATATGCCTAACCTCAGCAGCTTGTCAGGCTACTATTTTGTATATATATTATTTAGGTTGTTAAGGCAAAACCTCCCCAAATCCTGTTTACCACCCTGCCAGACCATTTGAGGGAAAAAACCCTCCAACCCTGGGATGTAACAAAATTACTGGGAAAGTCTGAAAAAAGGACAGAGACACTAAATGTGTCTCAGTATTCAAGTCACACTTCTGACTAGGTGCTCTTGTGGCCATGGAAGGCTGTGGAACATGCCATTGCAGGTAAAAAGGGGAAAGAGGAGGAATCCTTGTCAGAGCTGGCTCTCAGACCTTCCTTGTGTCCTGTAACTGTGCCACACCTGTATTTCGGTCATTCCTCCCAGCAGGAATTCTGTAAACATCAAGAATGTATCCATCCTCTGTGGTAACTGCATATTCCTCGCTGGGGTATCCATGATATCTGATAATTTCACTCTGTGGAAAGCCAAAGGGGAGTTTGTTAATGTGGCAGGTCTGCTGTTCTGGAGCCTACCCCAGATGAGCAGTGCAGATGTGGGATGTGCTGTGATGGTGCTGCAAGGCCCCAGCCACAGAGACCATGGCTGAGGAGAAACATTGCAGCTCTTGTGGAAAGATGAAGCAAAGTCCTCTCCAGACCTGTTCAGATGGTGGTGGTCTGGAATTTATCCCCCCGTAATGGGACAAAGCAGAACTGTGCTGTGACCAACACCCTGCTGAGAGATAACCCGTCATGTTCTAACAAGGCTTATGCAGATTGCACCTTTCTGCAGATTAAATACGCAGCCAAATCTGTATCAGAGAATCCCAACAGCTGTGGGGATGCTCCATAATGAATCCTTTCTTGCCAAAATGTGGTTAGACAAGCTATGCAGAGAAAGCAAACAAGGGTGGAGATCTTGTCAAAGGAATTAATGGGACCACCTATTTTCACATGGGCTCTGAGGAAATCTTTGGCGACTCAGGGCAAGGCATCTTTGATTGTTTTGCATTGTGAGAATCTGAATGGGTTTAACCTCTCTTCCCACTGTTCTGAGCAGTTTGTTATGGAAGAGCAGGGCTTTACTTCACTTGAGATTAGAAACCAGCCTTTGCCTCCATTGCAAAGGAATTCCCCTCTGTGTCAGCCCAGATTGTTTGGCTAGGAAAATCAAGGTTTTTTCTAGGCTAGTGCTGAAAGATGCTTTGTTCCCTTGCCAGGTTTGCACTCCTCTGCTTATGCAGTAGCCTGAAATACCAACATGTGCTGAGAAAGCTGACTGCAAACAGGTATCATGAGCCATGACACAGCTCCACATTTCTCCTATGTCTGTTGGGCTTCACCCTAAATGCAGGCAGCAAAGCCTGTTCAGTTGGGTATGGTCTGGAGCATGTAGTCTGTGCTCTGTCCACAGTCCAGGGCTGAGTCTGGCCACTAGGATCAAACAGACATAGTCTGGATCTCTAGTGGTCCTTAGGAGGCTCCTAGCCTTGGAGGCAAAGGGTTAGGGTTAGGGTTAGGGTAGCAGCCTGCAGCCCACATTGCAGCGCTGTGTGTCTGTCCTCATGCCAGAGGCACATCTGTCCCTGGCCAGCCCTCATTGTGGGAGCGACCCTAAGGCAGTGGGAACAGCAGGCTGCGAAAACAGGAGCTGCAGAAGGAGCTCTGCTTAGCTCTCCTGACAAGGACTGTTAGTTATGCAACTGGAAGGGAAGCTTCACAAAAAGGGAAGAAGGTGAGCCAGCTTACGACATTCATGAAGCATT
>VZSR01000257.1:1602474-1613635 GCA_013398615.1 Brachypodius melanocephalos | reverse complement strand
TGCCAGGATAAGAACCTGTGTGAGGACAGGCTGTCTACAGCTCACCCTGCTTAACAGGTAGGGTTGCAGAACAGGAGAGGAAAGCACCTGGGGATACCATGCAAGAACATACCTGAGTTCTCTGCAGATTAAAAGGGAATTGGGGTTGGTGGACAGAGCCAGGTCTTGCCATGAGCTTAGCAGAAGCTTGACAAAGAAGTGTGAGCACCTGAGATGACCATCACTTGTCTGCCTCTGTCTCCACCCTTCTGCCAGCTGGAGAGGTGGAGGGGGAAGAAAGCACTGTTTGTTTCCTGTCTGCTCAGGAATGAGGTGAAAGAGGTTCAGGATGAGCTCTCTTTAAACCTGCCCTCTCTTCCTCCGGGACTGAACGCTATTCTTGTGTCTGTCAGCGGTGTGCTGGGGTGATGGACCAGATAATGAGGCTCAGGAAGGGGCCAGGAGTAATCCAGGCACTCTGTGAGGAGATGTAATGGACCTCAGGCAACGTGCTTGCACGTTCAGTGCCAGTTTGTGCTGTGCCCGTGGGGTGATGTGCCCCAGAACATGATCAAGTTCTGTTTGAAATCAGTTCCTCTGAGAATATGGAGCACACCAGGTGACCATGCTCAGCTCCCCAAAATCCCCATGAGTCAGTTCCCAGTCAGCCTTATCTTTTGGCCACCAGGCAAGCAGCCATGAGGAGTGAGCAACAGATCCTGAGACTGCCTTTGTGCTGCCAAGGGCCAGTCATCATCACCTCTTAGAAATGGTTATCCATAGTGCAAACCTTATATTGGTCATGGCAAAGTGAGACCTTGCTCTTTCCCGGGATGATTTCCTGGGATAATTTCCAGATTAGCATTTCTGAATAGAAATTGCAGAGTGCAGTCCATCTAGTACCTGTTTATGCCAACTCCTTGTAAGATAGACATTAGTCTTTATTTTCTAGAACCCAGGTCAATGAGGGCAGGAACACTGCTCTCTCTGAGCTCCCCAGACTGTTTTTTCGACAAGATAATTTTGACACGAACATCCCTAAGAAAAAAGAACAGATTCTGTGATCCAGATAGTTACTGAGTGTGGAATTATAGGTTAAAACTGTGTGGAGAGCCAGAGCTCACAAATTCAGTGCTCCTTGCTTCCTTCTGAAGAAATGCACCAAAAAGATCGATCCATAAAGCTGTGCTTATACATTCAGGAAAAGCCACATCATAAATCAAATTTTTGTTTTATGGTGTGCTTTAATGTGTGGGGAGAGCATGCTGCCTGTGAAGAGAAGAGCAGTAGTCATTCTGCATGTGTATTAAGACCATAAAGATCAGCAGGAGACCCAAATGTCCAAGAGTGGAACCCATGGGACTGAATGCAGTGCAAGTCTTCAGCTCATCACAGTGTTCTGTAAGAGCACATCACCAGTGTGTGGGGATAGCACTGCTCTTGCAGGCTGGGCTTCCTCACAAGAAGAGGACACATTTCTGTGACCAAGGTGTGTTTGTGTTAGTTCACCCTCCTGCCCATCCCGTATTGAGTTTTGATGTAATTGTCAAATATCTGTGCAGCACTGTGATACAAGCCTGCACAGTGAGGGGGTCACAGCAGTTCCTGAGGACTCTTTGGCAGGCCAGGACAACTCCAGAGGGTCCAGCCATGCTGGGGGGAAGGCAGGAAAAGGCAGCTGCTCTTATGGTCAGCAGCAGCCAGCAAGAGAGAGATTGTCAGCCCTTCAGAGTCCATGTAGCTTCACAGTAGCCATAGCACACAGCGTTTGGGAGTGAATTTCATAGGAGACCTGCCTGTCTTACAGGTTTTGCTGGGAGGTTAAGCAGGCTCAGGGGGTGAATCTTTTGGGAACAAGGCATTAGACATGGAGAATGCAATTTTTAATGATGAACAGAGGTTCTCATGTTCACACGCTTCTTCAGTCTGCTTCTAGCATAAGACATCTGCTGTGATGGGATATGCTCTGTGAAGTCTATTTGTACTCAGGAATGTTCAGTGTGAAGATCCAGAGAAAATAAGGAAGTGTTCCCCATGAAGTAACGGGGAAGAAGAACAGAATTTGCGGGATGAGAGAGAGGTAAACAAGGAAAATGTGTTTTGACTTCTAGTGATCTTCAATTTAACCTTTAAATCTGACTGAACAAATTTAAAGAAGTCAAACCTCATGAGTCATCAAACAGTTGAAATGAGGCAGCATTTGGAAACACCCAAAACTTTAAATTTGGCATCAAAACACTCTTCACTAGATTCCCTATGTATGTCAAATACTTCTTGATTCTTTTTTCAAAACAGGAAGCCTCACAACTATACACTCAGGCAGTGCAACACTCTGTTTTGCTTCCTGCTGT
This sequence comes from Brachypodius melanocephalos, assembly GCA_013398615.1. Taxonomy (NCBI): domain Eukaryota; kingdom Metazoa; phylum Chordata; class Aves; order Passeriformes; family Pycnonotidae; genus Brachypodius; species Brachypodius melanocephalos. The sequence goes on along the minus strand of VZSR01000257.1, from coordinate 1,611,305 downwards.
TTTACTCTGTTCTAGTGGGAGTAAAATATGCCTGCCTCTCCCTTCACTGGGAATCTGAATTTGGCAAGAAAAAGTTCTGCTAATGTCTCAGCTTGTTTTCAAATCACTACCAACATTAGCTGAGGCAATGCAGAGGCTTAATTATTCCTTTTGTTGAGGTAAACCTTCCTCAGTGCACTCTGTGATCCCTTGGCTTAGCTGACATGGCTTCTGGGCTTCCAGTTATTCACCTTTTACTCAGATGCAGGGGACCCAGCAGCATCAATCTTGGCAGGACACTGCTCCCTTAAACTCTAGGTATAAAGACAGGAGATGAAAACAGCTGTTTTCATCTAGTAAGATGAAGTCACAAGTAACTATTGGGAATGGTAAACTATCATTAAAAATGTGCTTAAATGGAAAAAAAGATCAGAGAGAGAAACGTCCTTGAAAGTTCTTCTACACACTTCTAAGAATTAGTGAAGCTAAGACACAAGCCATTCCAAAATTTGTCCTCCTATCCTTGTGCCTTAAGCAGTCTAAAACTATTTCATAGGAGCTGTAAGGCATGAGCACACCAACCAGAAGAGCAGCTATGACTAAAACATGCGTGAGAATTTGCTGCTTTACTCACTAACAAAACATACACGTGCATCATACAGAAGGAACAGGAGCTCCAGATCACACATTGTTGCAATACCTTCACATTCGTTCCCTTATTCTCAGAGGGAAGAAAACATGTAGGAAAAAAAATCATATAGTTGCTCTTTTTCTCCCTTTTGTACAGGTCAAACCTCTTTGTCTTCTAGTTTAAGCAGAGAAGCACTTCTGTGCATAGCAATAGGCTTAGAGATGAGAGAGGAAAACACCGCTTATTTTTACAACCAACCCCACAAAAGCAAGGCAGCACATCTTTATGGAGGCAGGAAACAGAGAAAGAGACCATCAGCATGTACAGACAGGTAACTTACCTCTGCTTCGACTGCTCTGCTTCTGTCCTGTGCCACGGCCACTGGTGTGTCTCCAGCAGCAGACTGATTCACTGGCAGGAACCTGCCCCGATAAAAGGAAGTCAAAACAAAATGAGCACTTCAGGGAAGCAGCTGTGAGTGCCATGAGCTGGCAGCACGTATTGCAGAGCGTGCTTCAGTGCTGATTTGGCAGTATTTCAGAAGTGAGGAAATCTTGGTGATGAAAAAGATGATCTGGTTTAATTCACCACCCCAAAAGGCACCGTGGATCAGCAGAGTGTAGAGACTATCTGTAAATCAGTGGTTAGTGTGTTTAGCTGGGACCTGGCTGTTGCAGTTCACTGGGGCTGTGGCTGACCTTGTCTGTACTGTTGCCCAACCGAGGGGCTGCTTCCAAAGTAATCTTTTAAGATGAAAAAGAGAAAGTGTCCAGCTTTTCTCAACACAATGTCTCAGGAACACTGTCTCTGCTATTGCTTTTCATTTGGTTTATGGACTTTAACAACTGCAACTTTAACATTGCAGACTGACCTAAATCTGTTTTCCAGTGAGCAGCACAACTCATGGAACCCACCTTATTCTGCATTAATCACACTCCAGTGCCAAAGACAGCTTGAATCCTACAGGTAACCTTTTTCCCAGTGAGAGAACAAACATGGGTTCTTGTTTATCCTAAGCCATTTTCATCACCTCTGAAAACACAGTATCTGGAGATCTTAACGGCTGAATTAGCTGTAGTCAGCCTGAGGGCTCAGTCCTCACTGAGATTGGCTCAGTGACCATGGGCAGAAGGACTCGTTCTGTGTCCTTGGGCAGCTGGGCTATAGACTAAGCAGAATCCTCCTACGTGAGGATCAGCCTGTTCAGCCAATTAACTCACAAGTGTCTTCAGGAGAACTTGAGTTTCATCATGGACTCATGGTAAGCGTTTAGAAGAGCACCAGATAAGAGGGATGTTTTTTTGGGAGCACCTTCTCAAATAGCCTTTGATACTAGGGGAGGGAGAGGAGTGCAACAGGATGGTGGTGACAGACACGGTAACAGTTCTGCTTTACACACAAAGTAAAAAACATTGGTTGGGAGAGTGGGAAAGGCAGTTTGATAATTTCTCAGTGAAAAGCATTATAACTTGACTTCTCTGAGATCTGTAAGTGACAATAACTATCATCAAACCATAAATTGATCACTCAGAAGGACTTCTGCAATGTCTCATCCCTTCTCCTGTCCCAAGGTGGGATCAACAGTCCCCATGATGTGTCCAATGCTGTTTGCTCAACCTGCTTTCCCTGCTTTTCCAAAAAATTCAACTCCCTGCCTCCTCTATGGTGTCCCAGGTTGCAAGATAGCTGCACAACTGCAATCTCTTTTCTAGGTGACTTTATGGAATGCTCTGCCTACTCTCACGTATGATGCTGTTGCATTTAGCATGGAAAGCATTGAAAAAATCATAAAGTAGGTCTCATGTCCTCATACATTTTCCCTCCAAGCAGTGAGTTAGTTGACAGATTGACTCTATGAAGGATATTTGTCTCCAGGAATTTGTGTTTGATGGAAGGAATGTCCTTGTCTGGAGGGGAACTGTTTTGTTTGGATCAAACTCTAGTTACATCTGTGAAACAGAAGGAAACAGGACAGCCTTCAGCAGTGGGCTCAGGAGACAAAAAAGGCCTGTTGTTTCTCTTGGAAGCGAAAGGTGCAGAAGTGGTAACAGCCATGGTTAATTTGTTTGGCTAATGAGCCATTACTCAGAGTGAGACACTGGTCCTTTGGTCATAGAGTGTCACCAGTGAACTGTCCCACAGCTGCACTGTGCTGGCTGCCATCCCAGACTTGGCCCACATTGACATTTCATTGAAAAGGAGAATGGAGGTGTCAGGCTGAGAGGAAACCCCTAAATGCTCTGTGCTTCTTTTCACAGTGAAGCTAATGGCACCTTGTTTTGGAGGAATGGTGACCTACAATGCTGTAACCTGATGACCACAGAGGTTATCCTTCAACTGAAGGGTTTTGTGCAGTAACCACCTATTTGAAACAAGATTGGTAGAGTCATAATTGCCTCAGGAAATTAATAGGATGAATAATTCTCTAGCACTGTTTTGAAACCAGCTCTTTCGAGTAGTGGTCAAAGTGCTCTAAGTGTACATGGGATGAAGATGATGGATTCTTTCTAGCAATCTTTGGGTACTCTTCATTTTAGTGTTTAAACTCCAAAGAGGCTGCTCAGAGCCTTGACAAAGGTTAGATCCTCCCAGCTCTGTGATAGCCAGTAGCTTACATGTGAAACAGCAGGAGGTTTCTGCTGGGTTCAGGGTGTAACTTTGAAATAAATGGTCCCATGGAAGTGCTGCCATTGCCAAAATGATTAAGGTCGAATCAGCAAGAATTTCTCTTTCTCAGGGTGGATCTTGAAGCCAAGTTTCCCTGCTTCCAGGTGCATGCCTGAGCCATGATGCTGGTTACTGTTTTCTGTTGGGTCTACCCTGTGCCCCTTGCTCTCCCTCATGAAAACAGGGAGCATTCCTGTTTCAAACAAAGACAAACCATCTTCTTTTCAGAATTGAGGTGATCTTTTGTATTAACTCACTTTCTTGTTTAATAATCTTGTTTAATAATAAAATTATACAATACCACGACTGTTGGAATAAGATTTTGATTACACTGTGTCTTTAAATGACTGCCAGTCCAACAAACTGAGCAATAATATGAAGAAAGGAAAGCATCCGGAGATCACAGAATGTATCCAGAGAAAGGAAGTGCTTTCATTACTGTTACAGTCTAGAGAAGAGAGTAGGCTGGAAGCAAACCCTGTCTCCTGTTAGCAAAGTATCGTTATTGCAGAATCGAAGATGTATGAAGATGATCGATTGAAAAAGTAATACAGATCCACAGGGTTGCCAGAAAACACGAGATGTACTATTGGGATGCAAAAGGCAATGGAGTGGTGTGTAGTGTGCAGGAGGAGCCCTTTCCCTGACTCCAGATGCAACAGAGGGGATTTTGTCCCCAGTGAAGCTAATGTTGAGTGAGTCAGGTAAGGCTTCTGGTTGTGTGTTATGGATGCTTCTGCATCAGGTCAATAATTTCATTGTACACGTGCAAAGGTGCATCCAACCCCCAGATGAAATCCAGGTGTGCCCATTCAGGAATCTTCTTGTGATAGACAAGCTTCTTAATTTTAGCCAATAAAATGGCTGCATCCTTGGGATCTGCGAGCAGGTCCTGCCCCCCAGTCCACACTGCAGTGGGTACAGTCATCTCTTCCACCTTGTAGAGAGGAGGAGAAATCTGGAAAACAGTACAGGAGTGAATGTCCAGGAGAGCACTGCAACTTTAAACATTCATTTGGGGCTTTCTTCTGTCATTGCTCAAAGCAGAGGTGTCTAAACCAAAGAGGAAGTTCCCTTGTTTGCCTTTTCTGTCTGTGCTCACTGGGATTACTCAATTGATAGCACAGACAAAAGTAAAACACCTCCTGAGCTGACAAAGAGTTATTGTTGGGTCTTTGCCCTCTCAAGTGGGAATCTTAGGGCAGGAGCCTGAAACCAGACAGAGATGTCAGAATGCCTCTGGATAAAGCCCCATCATGGTCCTTGTGAGGTACTGGTCAGTCCCAGGAGACAGGGGCTAGAGAGAAAACACAACATGAGACAAGGAGGAAAAGGATCAGGGAATGGCTTCTGTAGGAGGAGAGGGAAAGAGGCTTAGGACTCCTGTGTTTGGAAAAGAGACGACAGAGCAGAGAGAGGAGACAGGTTTATACAACCACAAATGGTATGAAGAAAGAGCACTGGAGGTAATAATCCCTAACACAAAACCTAGAAGGCATTCTGTGACTTTCCAGGAGCAAGCAAATTCAAGGCAAACCAAAGGAAGCCGTGTTTCATGCAAGTCATCATTAAAACATGTAATGACAGGCTGTTGTGGAGACCTGAAGGGTGGGAGGGTCATGGATGGGATTAGAGTCTTGAACGGAAAAGAAGTTCCTCAGGGTCTGCTTGAGGGCAAAGTCCTTCTGTCTCTGGCTGCCAGAATCTAGGGGTGGCTGTTAGTTTTCCAGTTTTTCTATTCCTAATGTTGCCATCTGTTTCAGTTACACTAGTAGACACGATTTTTTGTTATTTTCCGTGTACTCTTCTTTTTCAAAAGTTAATTTTCTATTTTTTCTGCCCTTATTTCCTCTTATTCCTATTGATCATTTAATTGAAAAGTTTTTCTCTTCCCCTCTCTCTCCTTCTTTTAAAATGTACAAATTTATTTTCGCCACTTGTGCTTGCATGCTTTCTCTGTTAACTTCCAAACTGGGAAGCAATAATATTTTCATTTATTATGTTCTGAAAATGTGTCTCCTACTACATCTCTCTTCCTGTGTGTTTCTGTGCTGTCCAAGGTTGCTTCACCAGAACATACCTGTTGGTATTTTTCCATGTTTTTCTTTGAACTGCCCCAGTCATAGGCTTGGAACTTCCCCGAGCGAGCCTCCTACGAGGAGGAACAGGAGAAGAGTGGTTACAAAGCCATAATTTGGGAAGTTTCTTCCCCTGATGAGTCTCTGGCTCCAATCTAAAGCCCCAGAAAGAAATCCTTCGAAGAGCTCTGAAAGAGCCAATAGTAAATTAATCAAAAGTGTCAAAAAGTGAAAAGGAGTCGAATGTTTTTGTCATAAAGAAATAAATTCACATCTTCTGCAGACAGACCCAAGGATGTCCTCGCAGGAAATTTGTTCAAGTTTGTAAAATTGCTGTTAAGGACTGCTGTCAGCAAGTTCACCTCAGTGCTGCTGCCTCGTCCTATTCTTCAGTTGTGTTGCCAACACTCAGCTCTGTGAGTGGCTCCATCTTATGCTTTCTCTTCCCACTCTGTTTTGAACACAGAAATTGCCACTTTTAGTTCTTCTCCTTCTTGGCTTTATCTGCAGCATGGGTTGTTACTACTCTGAGAGACACTCTCACCAGAATCTTAGTATTGAAATTCAGTTAGTTGTAATAACAGCAAGGAAAACAAAGATTTAGGAGTATTATTTCTGCATGTTTGTGCTTGCAGTCTGTGGTTAGATGCTGAATTACATCTGAGTAAATTTGCAGAACTCCCCCACTCTGCTTTTGTAACCCTTTTCCTTTACTGCTCTGGGTCATGATTACAAAAGCAACTTCTTCCAGCCTACTATCTAACACAAACTTACAGCCAAAATGATAATTTGATTTTGAGTGTCTGTGCAGGTGTCACTCAAACATATCTGTGTGTTTGCTTTGCTGAAAAGGGCATGACCACTCCTGCAGACCCTGTGTGCTCAGAGCTGCTTCCTGCACTGCTCCAGAGCCCTGGGGCTGCCAGGAGACCTGCCTGGCTGCAGAGCCTCCTCCAAGGGAGCTCTTTGGATGCTCACAGTGGGAGCCCAAAGACAGAAAGGCACCTCCCATCAGCACTGCTGCTGAAGAGGTGCTATGGCAGTACCTTGTAGGTAAGGGATATAAACCTTCTACTAAATAAAGTATTTGTTATTTATGGTTCTATTGCTGTCCAGGCGCTGATGGCCTTGAAAGTGAGAGAAGAAACTGCAAGAGTTAGTAAAACGTGACAATTTATGTGGCAGCCTAAATCCTGCTCATTTCTTGACACTGCACTGGAAACATGATTATTTTCTTAAGGTAAACTCCCTAGAGAATTGTGGACATAATTTATAAAAGGTACTGGACACACAATAAGAAGAGTGATGTGTACACCTGCACACGTGGCTTCCAGCCTATGTATTTTTACTCAAATACAGCACTCCATTGTTGGCTTCAAATGTACCTGTGTCACACAGGGCATTTCTACCCTGCTGACAAAAGGAGGAGCAATGAAAAATCGTCTTCTGAACTGAGGTTTCAGCTGCAATCCACAAACTGCATGTGTTTCCAACAGGTTGGCAATGGCTTCACAGCTGGTTGTTCCTGTACCTCCCTATTCAGCTTGAGGTGAGCACCTCTTTATCCTTCAGGGGTTTGCTCATACCTGACTCCAGTGGACAATGTTCTGCACAGAAGTTCCAGCAGAGGTTTGGGCAATATACACATTGATTCGGTTCTGAAAGAGAATATTCAGTGAGCATTCTCTTCTTCCCTTCTATGCAGATGTACATCAAAACATATGCTACAGCAGCGTCATGTATCAATAAAACCAGCAGAAATTGGAGTGGCACGATTAGAGACTGCCTCGGATTTACTTCACACCTGGCAGTGTGTCAGACTAGGAGTAGCACTGAAAGAGCTTTCCCTAACAAGAACATTTTCCAAGATGACTGAGAATCTAAAAGAATCTAGAGGTGAGAAGAAATGAAGAAACATAGCAATTTAGACCCCAATCTTTGTGATGTTTTTCAGAATCTGTATATCAGACTCTGTGTGAGAGAGGATCACTATTGGACAGAGCAGCAAAGGGAAATGCAATTCCCTGATGAATGCATGAATATTTGAAATAAAACCCCAGCACTGCAGGGGTTTTTTTAACAAGCTGCTGTGCGATCCTTCCTCAGTGAACACTTTCTGAGGCATTTTTTGAAAAATGCTGGAGCAAAGTTTTGACTCCCAGATGCTCTGACCTACAGCTGGACACAGCATGATGTGCCCAGGTATGTCCTAATACTCTCCTGCCCTGATGGTCCAAGGCTTGGAGAATGAGGACAAGGAGGAATATGTGTGCTCCTTTCTGTGCTGCAAAGAGAAAACACGAAGCAGGTGGGCTTTTTATTCCTTCTTTTTCAGTGTGCCAGCATGTGAAATATCTCTGATGTAGCCACAGTGTGGACCACGACACGGTAGCCTGGGTGAGGTCTGTCAGAAGGCAGAGTGCAGAATTCTGGGGGGCTCTGAGCAGCTCTCAGCTGCAGAACTGGTGCCAGACGCTGAGGGGAGAGGCAGAGCTTCCCTCCTAGAGACAGGGCAATCAGCAGAGACTCTGCCCAGTAGTGGGGACTGTTCTCTGCAATGTGATGCTAATAGAAAATCAGGATCCACGCTATGGGACAGAAAGTGAATTTGGGGAGCATAAGCTTAAACTCCCAGTAGAGCTGGTAAAAGTTATACATACCACATCAATGTTTTTCAGGTTGCAGCCCCCCAAGTTGAAGAAGACACTCCTACAAAGCCTGCCAAAAGCTCGGTGGCTGCAGACAGGGGCTATGATCCTCGTTAGACACTCAGTATGGGGAAGGAATTCCCTGTTGCCAAGCATACCCTGTGAAATACAAAGGTAACATTGATTTAGCAATGTAAACATTTCTCCAGAAATTTCAGTGGTTCTTACTCGCCTTTTGCCCATTTCTTAGACGATGTTCCCACAACCGAGTGAGAAATTCCTTGGTTTTCCATTGCAACAGCCTGCTTGGGCGTTACTCAATCCAGGTTGCATCACTTGTAACGAAGAGATATGTTAAATGTTAACTCCAATTCATAGTTTAAGCTTTTATATCTGTTGTGGCTTTGCCTGGGGGTATCTTGGAAACCCTCGAGGATCTGCATCTTTGTGCCTCTCTGGATGACCTGTCCCCATGCTGGGCTCTTGCCTTGGACTGAAAGCTTTTCTTATTGCCCACTCTGAACTTTTGAAGAAGGCATCACCACAAGGTAAACCTGCCCACAAGCAAATAGGGTTTCACAAGGCCCTATACTTTCTATTTATCCATTTTAAGAGCTGAACAAACAAGTGCACGGTTAAACAGTGAAAACCAAGATATCACACACCCTCAGCATTTTCTCAGGAAGGTAGAGGAGTTTTGTTGCTGGTCCTTTAGCATACTTAATAGCAGTGACAGGTGCCAATGCAAAGTAGAGTTTGATCTTTTGAGCCAGCTCTGGCATTGTTGAAAATGCAATGAAAGCTAAAAAAAAAAAAAAAAAAAAAAAA
>VZSR01000257.1:1557144-1602464 GCA_013398615.1 Brachypodius melanocephalos | reverse complement strand
ACCCCATGATTTTCACATTAGACTGTTTTCAGTATTAATATATGATATTCTGAACTTTCAATTTATGAGCAGCCTTGTTCCTTGTTCAGAGACTATGATACGGGCCAGATTTATATGAAATCCCTCTTCTCCATAAGTTACCAGCTTGTAGTGTTTTTTCCCTATTCAGAGAAATTTCTTTCTATATTTTGCAGCTTTCTTCCAGACTTGATTAAACATAGATGTACATTTCTGATGTACATTCATGTATTTCTTATATTATTGGGAGGAAAAGTAATTTTTCTTCTGGTCAATCCAATTTTGTATTTTCTTTCTTCATGTGTACATCTGGTCCAAACTGGCCAGCTTCTCTCTCTGTACTCTCATCTTCCTGTTTTGTTCATTTTGGTGAACTGACCAGCTGCTGTTGGGCACACCCTTGCATTTTGGTTAGAAACATGGCCCACACACAACATTTTCAGTAAAATTCTCAGTTGACACATTTCCAGCAACAATGCATTTGATCCATTCTGCTTCATTACTTTTCTAATAAATTTTAAATGCCTACATGTTGAAAATTGCTTATACTAACACAGTATTTCATAACTACAAAGAATTAATGAAAACTTCAGGTACATTCAGTTACTCAGTATCTTAAATCACATTTTACTCCTGTTTTCCAGAAGAATTCCTCTCTTGTGTGTAACTTACCACTAGTAGTACCTTGTGAATAGCCAATATAGTACAACTTTTCCTGTCCTGTTTTCTCCAAAATGAAATTTATTGCTGCTGGAAGGTCAAACTTTGCCATCTCATCAAAACTGCAGGCAGGAGATTAAAAGAGAGGCATGCATAAATTAAAAAAAACAGACTTTAAATTGAATTAATATTTTTATTAATAGCTGGTCAGCAGAGAAACAGTCTGACTGATTTAGTGAACCATTCAGTTGTTCTTTGTTTTTCTGGCACTGGATATGGAAGATACCATTCAAGATTTTTTGAATATTTTATTTTTTATTATTATATTACACAGTGTTTCTAAGTAGGTGCCAAGGCTGGCTCCTGGGCTGAGGAATGGCTTGGAGATGGCCTGTGCAGGTTCCTGGGAGTTGTTCTGCTGCTGTGTCTCTAGTTTGAAGAACCTGTTCAAGCAGTAATTCAGGTCATCTCCATTGCTATTACAGTTCACACGCATTTATAGGGGCACCTCAGCAAAAGTGAATGTAAAGAATGCTTACTAAAAAGCAGCATAGGTAAATCCCTGATTTAGCCAGCTGAAATAAAGATGTAAGGATGGGATATGGATACCCCCTTCAGTGGTTCTGTCTACCTGAAAGCCCAGAATTCATCTTGATCAGTGGAATACTCTTGATGTTTTCTTGACCAGCGATTCCCTCTGCTATTTCCCATCCAAACATCAAACCCAGCATCAGCTAGGAGGAAGCCCAGGCTGTTGTTGGGCAGGTTTGTGACCCAGTTACTAGCATCTCCCAATAATCCATGCTGAAGAAACACAGCAGGTCTTGGAGCTGTAAAATAAAGCCAAACCAAAACAGTTTATAATTGTTTTTATCTTTTCACTTCCTGGTTGTTCAGAGACATTATTGTCTCACATTCAATACTGGGATTTTTTCCTGAATCAAAACAAATCATAAGAACAAAACCTCTCTTTCTGTAAGACACAGCTTCTAAGCTTCTGAAAGAATTTGTGGAAAGATCTGCCTGACACCAGAGCAAACTAACTTGGTACCCTCTGGTCATTATTTGTACAGCTCAGACACATCAGTTTGAGATTCTCAACTCTGATACAGAGATGAAGGTGTGGGATTGTTTTCAGAGGTTTCCTCTACCCAAAATATGAATCAGACACTGATACTAACCAGGTGTAAGCAAAAGCAAAGCAAAATTAGAAGCTGAAAAAGCTTTTGTAAAACAGATTGATTAGGCAACCTTTATCCTATTTTTTAAAAAATCTTACTCATCAACTCTTACTAGGAAGCCTATGCTTCGTATTATGGTGGATTTTTATTATAAATATGTGTGCTTGACATTGATTCCATAGATCTTGCAGGTTGTTCAGGGCAGCCAGAACTCTCCATTAAAATTTCACTCACGTGTCCAAGCTTTTGGTGGATGTTTTAAAAACGCAAGTTCTCTCTTTTGAGAAGATGTTGTGTCATATTAAATAACTGTACCTGGGCTTCCTCGGTTGTGAGTACCATAAGGGATCCTGTTAATGGTAATGGTATAACCATCTTCTGTCTCCACTTCGTACTCCTCGCTGGGGTACCCTTTGTAAGTGATGAGCTCATTCTAGGGGACAAGGTACAAATGCATTTGCTTGCACAAGTCCATTTCATGCATTATAAGACAGTCACAATGAAGAAATGTTAGAAAGCAGGTACAGCCGGCGATTTAACCTACATACATTAAGCATCTGAATGTATGTAACCCTAAAGCAACAACAAATTTCCTTTTTTTTCCTTAATATTATATCTAGGAGTTTACTACCCAGTTAAAATATGTCATGTAAAAGCTGTATGGCACCCCTGCCATACAATCATCACAAGCCCTTCCATTCTGGTGATATAAGAACCCCTGTAAGCTCACAGCAGGACTTTATGAGCTGACATGAGGTGTGTGGCTGAGACAAGGAGCTGTGTGGGTGCAATGCTTCTGATTTTCTTAGACACAGCCTGGAAGCAGCTTGTTGAAACTACCTCCAGAGAAATCCAGACAGCTCCACAACCACGGTTTGGTGAACAGCACAGATGCAGGGAGCACTGCTGAAAAGCTGACTACATTAGGGGGAAAAAAAAAGATCAGGCATTTGCATAATTGCAAGGGAAATCCCTAGCACAGCCCATCTTAAGTAAATATTACTTTTGACCTGTAACATTTCATCTGTTTTGTTACAGAAGAGGATTGGTTTTTATAACTTTTGATCAGAGAATTACTCAATGCATTTTGCCATGCAGGACTGAACCCCCAAGATTTTAACAAACAAAAAAAAAGACCTAAGCAAGCTTGTTAGGGGTGTTTTTCTGAAAATCTGGCCATTTCTGGTCTCTGCTGTCCCCACCAGTTGTTTATAGACTTCATTGCTGATGAAATGCCGACATTCCAGACAGTCATTCTTTCAGATAGGCCGGTAGTGCCAGCAATAGCAAGCTGGTAACTGATATTTAAAAGGAAATTAAGTCTGGAGATTTACTATTTACTTTGATTTCTATCAGAGGGAAGATGGGCTGTTGCACATGCATGCAGAAGAGAATAGAAGAGAAAGCAGTAGTACATAAAATAACTAGAAAGGACAGGTTAAATAAAGGCAGCTTATCTATGCTGATATTTCTAACTCTTAGAAACCCCTCTGCTGCAAGTCCTGCACAGCATCCACCCTCAGGTCACTCCATCACCCAACTTACAATACTCATAAAGGCTTCAGGATCCACAGCTCTCTTCATCCTTCTCAGTTCTTCTGAACAAGTAACTCCCTGAAACAAATACGTCACAGCAACAAACAGCCATATCTTCTCCCTGCAAAATCCAATGTATTCATCTGTCAGTAGTTCTCCTCTGCCCTTGCAATTCAGGCAGGTTCTGTGCTTTTCTGATGAGGAAAGTGCTGGCTAATAATGAATGGAGCCAGCCTGGTACTCCCTGCTTGTTAATTAAATGGAACACAAATGACTTCAAACACCCATCTGAGGGTGATGGGCAGCAGCCTGGGCTCTCTGCTAAGGTTTGGACTGGGATGTTGCTCTAAAACAAAACTATCAATGAATCCAAGAAAAGGAGCAAAGCTTCTGGAGGAATGAATTTCACTCATTTGTCTAAGAAGTAGGTCACTTGCATTACCATACCATGCATGTGATCTGCAGGTGAATTTGGAAACATTTCTGGCCAACTCTGTGAAACACAGAGTTATTGGGTAACTTGTAAGTAAATTAATCATTGTCACAGTGAAGCTTCCAAAGTGGAGATAACCAAGTTGTGGGATAGTTAGTGGGAAAAAGCAAATACAATTGCAAGTAAAAATAATTAAATACTTATAATTTAATTAAAAACTTAGGAGCCTAAATAAAGCAGTTCTTTATGGTTGCAAAATTCATACAAACCTGCCTAATGACAAAAATTTATCCACTCCATGAGATGAGAATGGATAAAGGAAAAGAACACTTTGCTAAATATGATGATAGGTAGGGACTGAGTGCAGGGACATCCAGTTTTGTTAAGCAAAAAAGGAACAATTAAAAACGTGGCAGGTAGCAGTCCTGCTTAGATGAACACAGAGCAGCTCCACTGTGTGTCAAGACCTACATACTCTTGGCCCAAAGAAAATGCAGTGTTTGTATTAGCATCTTCCCTACACTATATAACACCCCCAGAGTCACACCTAAACTTGTCCCAGTGATAGATCTTTCAGTCAGACTGATTCAGCCAAAAAAAATCTATTGCATTTACTGTTTTCCTAACCAAGAAGATTTTTAAACCATTTTCCCCCCAAATAACATGAATAGCACTATTTTTCATTCTCACAGAACAGTTTATGCACTCTCTTCCTAGCAGTACACTCTGGTACAATCTCTGTGTTGGAAATACTTAGCTCCTTTTGTAGAAAAGGGACATTTAGGGACCTTTGTTTTACTAAGCTAGCACCCTTTCTTTTGGTTTAAAGTCACCACTTTCGGATTCTCTCGCCATCTCCCCATACCTCTTCAGCTACCCCAGAGTTCCCTAAATTCAGGCTGGGTGAGCCAGGCCTGGATCTCTTTGGTCAAAAGGAACCTTACAAGAAACAGCCCTGCTTTCACCTACTTACAAGCAAAACAATACAACTAAATACATTTGTTCCCAAATAGTAAGGCAACTCCTCAAGCCCAGGTTTCATACCATCTCTTGCAGCTCCCATGAAGCCTTCACCAGTTTTGGATCATAAATTAATCAAAGCATTACTGACCTTGTGCCCCAAGTCATGTGTCTGGCTGAGCAGCTGCGGCTGCAGAAGAATGAAAACTCAATTCCTGGCTCTTTGGAAGCAGTGCTGGCAGTGACAGGAGGGTCATGCACTGTTTTTTTCCCCTATCATGCAGCAACTTGACAATGACCCTCTGTTTCTTTCCCACTACTCAGTTCTTCTCCTTTCACTTCAGCTTTTCCCCGCTGCAGCACCAGAGAGGGGTGACTCCTTTTATTCTCAAACCTCATGCTTTTCAGCTCCTCAGCCCCCACAGCTCAAACCAGGCTCTTCTACTATCACAGATTGCTGGCTTTTTAAGGAGAATACCAGCCTCTGTAGAGTGGCAGAGCAGGATCAGGAATTTTGAAAACAAATATATTCACAGATATACCTTATCATATCTAAGGAAATTGTCAATAGACCTGCAACAATTTTCTCTTTTACTAACAACCTATCAATTCCAGCTTCTCGTGTTATCTGGAAAGGAAGGAAGGAACTCTGATACATCTACAGATGTTACTGCACATATTTTTCATTTTTTTAAAAATGTTTGTTGCTGTTCCATAATTCTACATTGTTGCTGGAGTAGTTTCAGGAGATTTTCCTCTGTATATATTTCACTTCTTAAATGGCCAGAGAATTTAATGGATGTTCCCTAAATGAATAGTTACGAAACTAGAAGGCTTTTCTGGCATCTGTATGGACTCAGAAAACATTTCTGACATGGGCACGGATGTGTCAGTGGTCTCAAGCACACTCTGAGTGGGCCAGAATTGTCCAGCAGTGGAAATTGGGTAGACCTGAATAGGGAGCCCAGACAGGTCCTTTTTAAGGCATTCAGGACAGAGACCTTTTTTGAAGCCTCTTCTCTTTGTGGAGGACAAGCCCAGTGCTGCTGTGTTCCACCACGAGTGGTGTCCTCACTACACCAATACAAGCTTTGCAGAAGCATCAGTGAGGCTCTTGTTGGGTTTTTTGTCACTTGTGTACTCTGGTATAAAGCTGGTGAGTTTTTCATTCTGCATGTTCCAGGTATTTTTAAATCTTGAAACTAATTATTCCTTCTTGTTCAGTTCCTGATTTTTATTCCTTCAAATGTTCTCTCTGTCTCACAAATATTGTTCATCCACATAGAACAGATCAGCTTACACACTGAGATGAACATGCACCAAGGTTTTGAGCAGGATTTGGTATTTCTATTTATATTATAGCTTGCATGCTTTCTTCTGGCAGTACTGCCTGTGGTTAGGATCAGAAATATTCAATATAACCTCAGAAGTTATTTTCTTCAATATTTACAGATCAGAATGAAATATGAAAGAAAATCTCAGGAGAAGACTTGTTCCTACAAGACTTGTTATTAGGCCTTCAAAAAGAAATAGAAACATCTGAGTTCAGTTTCTGGCAGCAAATTAGGAGAGGAAATGATTTTCAAAGATCTGGTTTAGAACATGGAGTGTTTTCAAATATTGATTCAATACACAGGATGGGATTTTTTCTGAATCTTCTCATTATTTCCTTTATACACTCCAAGTTCTTTCATCTTTCCTGTAAGAAAAGCAGGTTTCCACCTTTTAAAAGTCTCAATGTTTTCTGAAGCTCGACGAGAATTTCATGAGTGAAGTGATTGTGTACTTGCCTTTGAGGACCTCATGCTATTCCAAGTCATTAAGATGTCCTGTTAACTCCCTGTGAACAAAGCCAGCTTCATTCTTTAGTGCAAAACAAAGCTCTAATAACAGAAAACCCTCACTAAAATATTGCCTGAACATGGCATAATACCATAAATAGCAGATGACTGGATAGCCATTGCAGGCAGCACGTGTTTGAAGTGTTTGAGGTGGGTAAAGAAGGTGAGCTAGGATGAGTGTTGGGCTGATTTTTTTTAAAAAAATCCAGACATGCACACTCTGTTGTAAATTGTCAGGATTCAGTGGAAATTACTCACACTACAATCAGGTGTGGAATTCACTGGAAATGCTTAAAGGTTGAGATGTTGCTGTCAGAGCTGTGGCTGCATCCTCACAGGTGTGGTCATATGTAAATGAACTTTAAACTGGTCAGTCTAGGTGCCCTTACATAAATAAGAGCCTTTATATAAATTGTTCACTACCTGCTCAGTTTATGAAGCCTCATCTCTTTCCAGTGATTTTTATGGATAAAACCCCCAGCAATGTACAGAATATAATCCCCAGCATTTTCATGTTTTCTGTAAACTCTTTGCTCTCCCCATTCCCTCCTGCTGCAGGGATTGGACCTGGCTCTGGAAATGACTTAGGAATGGAAGATATTTTTATACAGCCGAATATAGCAGTCCATCAGGGATCAAATATGTCCTTTTGGCTTCTTCACTCAGCTAGTGAACGTGGTTATCAGAAATGTTCGGCTATTTTAAGTATGTTAAGGAGGGCCTTTAAGGGGAGGCATGCTCTATTGAGAGCAGCCTTGTTTTTGTGGAAGTTGCCATCCAGGAGTCTCCAAGGGAACACACAGCAGCCAAACCAGAAGGATCCCCTTGTGCACTCATATGGCTTTAAAAACATTTCATGCCATAATGGTGTAAACAGTCGCTTCCTGAGAGTGAGGAAAACACTGAGAGCTAAGCACAGGGTCTGACAGTGGCTCTCCCCTGGGCCCCTGGGGTAATACCTGGATCCCAGCAGCCTGAAACAGCTGCCCTCAGCCAGCCAGCCCACACTGCTGCCCCAGCACAGACACATTCTGGGGGTGAAGACAGACCCTCCCTATTCAACACCAGACCCTGCATCCCCAACCAGCAAAGGAACTGCTCTCAGGGCAGTCCACACACACAGACAGAAGTGCAGAAGCATAAAGCACTGAAGAACAGGCACTGCTTGGGTGACAGATTCCTCTCAGCCCTGTCAGGCCTGTAAAAATATTTCTGGTGGTCATCATCAAGATCAATGGGCTTGCCTGGGGATTACCAGCAGCTGGGCTGAGCGGCACAGTATTTGTAAGCCATGAGTTACTCTGCTCTGCATTGGCACTTGGATAATTATGAATCTTTCGAGTGACAAAGGCAAAGTGAGAAGTGTCAAAAGGAAGGGCACCTGAGGGACACAGAGGGCTGCATGCCTGGCTGTGCTGCTCACACTGCTGATGCCTTGTCTGGAAATGTCCCAGGCAGTGCTGCCCTCCTGCTCAAGTGCCAGTCACCCATGGAAGGGGCAGCTTGCACACGAAAAGCTCAGCACCAGCCTGTCTGTTAACTTAGCCAAGGGAAATACAACTTGTGACAAGAGCAATTATTTCCACAATACTTTCTGGCTGATGCTGAAATTTGTGAAATGAATGCAAGCCAGGATTTCTTCACCTCCGAGGGCGGATGAAGATGAAGTCTGTGTTGCAATTTATGAGCTTCTTATTGTTCAAATTGTTTTGCCTCGCGATCTGAAGACAATTTATTTTAACCTTCTGCTAATTTTGTAGTAATGTATGGAACAGTAACTTGTGACCTCCATGGTGACAAGGTATCAATTATATTGATTATAATTAGAGAAGAAAGGAATTTACACATCTGCCTACGTGTGTGGAAATCTGAATATTTCATATGCTTTATTTGTCTTGCACTTGTTGCTAAATTAACTTCTTGGGAGTGTGAATTGCACTCCTCTGCCAGAAGAGCTGGGACCAGCACAAGCACTGTGCAGGCTTTGCACTCAGCGTGCAGCAGTGTCCTGGTGAGTGTGGGACATTGGGCACTGATAAGCACAGACTGAAGAACTCTCTGATCAGCTTTGTGCTGCCATCAGCAGGACCTGCTCAGCTGTTTTTAGGGGTCAAAGGGACTGTGGGCAGAGAGGCTTCAGTTTTTCTTAATCCTAAGAATTAAATTAAGGTGTTTGCTCTTGGAAAGAAGGATGGTGCTGGAGATTAGAGACAGCATCACAAAACCTCTGTCCTCCATTCAAACTGGGATTTTTGGACACCTGTAACTGGGTTGAGTGGGGGCTGAGTTAGCAGCAACCCAGAGAGGGCTGGCACCCCTCTCTCCCTTCTCATGAACACCTTTCTCCTTGCCTTCTTTCTGCTGGAAAATTCTCACCAAATATGAATTCCATTACTAATCATCTCCATCATGGTTTGTTCATTCTTTTCATGCATTACAACCAACTTCCCCCTGACTTATGCTATGGCAGCAGGTTAGTTAGTCATAGACTTGTCTTTCAAATTGTAAAGCACTTATTTTTTCACTTGTACCTTTATAGATAGTAGGAATTTCTTTTGAAACAGCAAAAGTTTTGCTGACTCATAGACCTGATCCTTTTTCTTTAAAAAGCAAAGAGAGTTACCAATACAAACTAATGGTTTGCTCTGAGCATCAACATTAATTTTGCCACATTAAAAAAATCTACTGTAAACAAGGAAAAATGAAATACACAGTAATTATAAAATTAAGATGATTACTTTGTACTTAGGATGTAGAATATTGTTTTAATCTTTTGTAAGGGAAAAGGAACATGATCAAAGTATCTTAACCTTAGCTGTAGAAATGCACTTTAAATAGCAAAGCTGCTTAACAAATACAGTCTGTGTTTTCAATGGAAGCTTTCCCTTATAAAGACAAAATTTGCCTGCTGACCCTAAAGTGATACTTTCCAAGCCAAACGAAGAACCTACATGTTCTATTTTACTTATGTCAACAAAATGTGTCATACTCTTGCTACGTGAAGGAAGCTAACTTCTAAAACGTTAGTGCCAACACATAGTTCCACAATATTGCACAGGGGACAAACAAAACTTGTGGACCTGTTTCAAGCTCTGCTCCACTGAATGTTGCACTAGACACCAAGAGTTTTCATTAAACTTCGTTCATTAAGACAAACAATAGCAAAAAAGGGCGTAATTCTTACCATCCCAAAAGAAATGCATGTCTTTTTGATGACCAGGATGATCTCTTTGTTGTGGAAGCATTTTGTGAAGGGTCCTGAGGCAGGGAGATCCTTTTGCAGAGGGGTCTCGTGGCTGTTTCTCTCCCCTGGAGCAGGTGGTAGTGGCCATTTGAAAAGCAGTCATTTCCCAAAGTGTGTGTATGAGGACACTGTGCCCCTCTCTGCTAGTGGGACTGTCAGTCTGGAGCGGGGAGGCTCCAATATTAGAGGTGAACAGGCCTGAAAAGCTGGTAATTTGTATTCTCCTTTTGGAAAACAACAGGACAACTAGTCAGGTCCTCACTCTCCAAAAATTTGTGGTGTGTGCTGATCCTCAGGCTGATTGTGGTGTGAGCTGGCAGCAGCCCTACAGAGCAGCACTCAGGGCTACCAGCTTCACCTTTAGGGGCTGTACCCCTTATCCTGTCCCTCAGCTGGCCAGGCTGGGCTGCCATCTCCCTGTTACTCTGCTTTGTATGTCTTAAACTTGCATTTTGGTATTTTAGACTAGCCTTCTGATGTTTTGTAGAACTCAGAGAGAGTTCTCACACTCTTTCATGTAAATAAGAAAATGTTTGCATTCTTTTGCTCTGAGAAAAGCATTTGAGTGATTGGGATGGGCACCAATCAAAATCATGAGGTGACAAGCTTTTGGCCAATACTTGGCCATCTTTGTACAGTGTATATAAATGGAGTCAGAAATTGGAATAAAGAGAATTCTTGCATGCTGACCCCAGACCTGTTCTGCCTCGTCCTTTCCAAACTCCACAAATGCTGCACCCACAGTGCAACATCTCCCTGCTGCAGCAGGGCCCAGACAAATCAGGCAGCTCTGCTCGTATCCACAGTCTCACTCAGGCCATCCTGACATCTTGAAATAAGTGTCTGGTGTCCGAGTCTTACAGCTGGGACTTCGGGCCACTCATTGCTGTTATTGGATCTTCTGATCTCCAGGGCTTTTGTTTCCTTCCTGTGCTTCAGCTGGCACCTCCAATTAGGAGGATTTTATGCACAAACTGTCCCTGCTACTTGTCTGAACAGCTTCGAAGCTGCAATCTTGTTTATCTCAATGAACATCAAATAAGTAGATGAAAATTGTGGCTGAAATCCTCCCCTTTGTGCCCTAAGGGATGCCAGGTTTCTTTTCATGTAAATCAGAAATCATGACCAAATTACAAATAGTACTGAAAGAGACTTTGGAAGATGGATTACTGGAGATAAATATGTCACCTTTTTTTTTGCCTTGAGAAAAAGAAAATATCTGAAAGGAACATTTAAACAAAATTTTAACAGGCAGGTAAATTCTTGCAGTTAGCAATGCTGTAAAAATTTTAATTCAATCATCTCAGAATTCTTTTTTGTTTAATAAATCATTCCCTTAGCACCAGATGAAGCCATCCTGTTTTCCTGTCAGTTTGTACCTCACAGTTGATTGCAGACTCCAGTCAAATGTTTAGGATATTTATCTTGCTCTTCTTCCTCTTCTGATTTCCTGATCATGCTGCAGTCTTAACTGGCGAGAACACTTGCAATCCTTCTCTTCTAGTTCGTCAACTTTTTGTTATCAAACAACAAAGCCTTAATTATTTTGTGGAGGACTATGCTGCAAACCAGGGAACATGCAGACAAACACACAGACAGCAATCTCCTGAACACTGTTCCCTTAGGAAGGCAGCTGAACCATTCCCCCTTAAGCCTTTGAATATAATCACTGTCTGCTTCTACACTCCTGCTGGATTGCTCATGTTCATGTTTTGAAAATGGATTGTGCCATTGCAAAACAGAAATTTTTTTTTTAGACTAGTATAATTTTCAAATAAAGAAGACATGCATGAGTACTTTTAATAAACGAGTTATTCTAATATCACAGACCCTCTGCAATCAGACTCACCCCTGAACTTATGGGCAATGTACAGTGCCTAGTTTGTATGTGATACTGGATACCTGCCTTTTTAGTTTCATAAGAAAGCATTTGTTTCCACAGAAAGCATTGGATTAG
Source organism: Brachypodius melanocephalos (assembly GCA_013398615.1). NCBI lineage: Eukaryota > Metazoa > Chordata > Aves > Passeriformes > Pycnonotidae > Brachypodius > Brachypodius melanocephalos. The sequence goes on along the minus strand of VZSR01000257.1, from coordinate 1,590,634 downwards.
GAGCCACCCTGAAGTTAGTGCCACTGCTTTCTGCATGGCTGTGCATGGTTCACTTCTAACAAATGAGGAATTGAAACTAGACCAGTTCAGGGAAAATGGGATCCACCCAAAAATGGAGTTCCCAGTCCCCAAGGATCTTGGCATGAACATGGAAATAATGATTGCCATTGTGTGTACTGTGAATTCTCACCTGGCACGTTCAGCACCCTGCAGGTTGTTCCAGATCGTGCACAAGTGAACCACATCTCCATACCAAAATCTTACAAGAGACATTGAGGAGGGGCATTGGGATGATCTGTGCAAGGAGACAGCCTTGCCCTCCCCAGTGCAGGATTGCTAAAATCAGCAGATGTTCCAGATGACGCCTTCCGCACGCGCGATGCTGCCGCTGGCGCCAGGTCAGCTCTGAGATGGCTTCTGTGACCACTGCTCTGTAATTTTCACTTGGGACTGCAAAGAATTACAGCCTTGGACTTTATTTATTAGAGAATCAAAGCCAGGGCTAGATAATTGCTTACAGCAAACTGACTTTACGTGGTACACCAGCCGTCAGCTACCAGTGGGTAAAATCATAAATACAGGGTGTAGGTGCACACAGGGTGTGCTCATGCAATCCTCTGCTCACAGTGGCTACTTTTTCTCTCACACAGCAGTTCACCTCAGAGGGAATTTTGGGGGAAAAGCTTTCTGCAGAATCACAAAATTTCAGGCATTTATCTCTCTGTGGTTTTTTTTCCCTTTTTCTTTAATCCTTGGTCACTGTTACCTGTGGGACACTGCACAAAGAGTGGAGAGCAGCGAAAGAAGGGTTTACCCAACACACCAGTAATCAGATGTCGGATCCATCAGCGAGTAACCAGTGGGCTTTAGTGCCATTTCAGATGCCCTTGAGAACCTCGCCTGCCTCTGGGATTTGACTCAGGCTTTGCATGTTGTCATTTTGGCTGAACCAGTTTCTTGCTTGATCATGTCTGGACTGTGTTTTATCTTAATCTGCTAAACACTGCTTTATTTACAAAACTATAAGTAAATAATGAAGACTGGATTTTGAGGTAAACTTCACTTGGTTTATGCAAAGCAGCAGCCAGATTTTCAGGTGTAGAAGAAATCTTGTGACAACTGATGGGAACAAGTTGTTTAAAATCCCGATCATCAGTGGTCTGCAAAATTTACACTGTATGGAGCAGAACATCATGGGGGGAAAAAGGATGAAAGAAGTGGTCATTTATGAGAGGAATTCTAAACATTTTCCCTTTCCCAGGTGATGCAGACTAGACAGTTCTGTGCATTCAAAGCCACAAACAAATTCTCCAGGATCAGCAGGTGCTCCCAGTTTTCAGGATTTTTCTCTGTGAGAGAGGCATCCCTTTGAATAGGATCTGTGTCTGATACCCTCATGTAACTCCAGAGTAACAATCTTTATGGAAATGCCAACCAACCTTTCAATAAAATCTTAGTAAATACATTCATTTCAAACACCATTATAATTTAAATTGTGGTTTTTCATAACTGTGACAAGCCTGGGAACTATTGGCATGATTATATCTAGTTTGATATTATCCTTGGACTTCAGAATACTTGATTAGATAATCTCACAGGTTTTTATCTAGTTCTTTGATGTTGTGCAGGTGAGAGGGTTTTGGTTGGTTGGTTTGTTTGTTTGCTTTTCCTGTGACTGATATATTTGTTTTTGGTATTTAGTCTGGTGGTGAGGCTACTTTACACCATTAGGACTTTTCTGGCTATGTTTTCTCATCTGTAACAGACTTAGGCTTGCAGAGATCTGTCCAGCACAGAGTGTGTGTATAACCATGCTGCAGAGGTTGGCTCTGTTAGCATGTGAACCCCAGAGGGTTTGCTGCCTTTGAAACATCAGATGCATGATAGATCAGCCACCCAATGTGCACACATGCAGCCCTGTCTGAGAAATCACAATCAGAAATAGTGTCACTGCACCTAATTGGAGACAATCATGCTGATGTGGATTTACCAAAGCGACCCAAAATGAAATAGCAGGCTGTTATTATGCAAGGCATATTGTCTTGTTTATTAGTAATAGATAGGGGTGCTCATTTAAGATGAACCTGGTTTGCTGAATACAACCACAACATGGAAAGGTGTGCTATGTCCTGGATGAGCTGAGGAAAAGCTGGTTAGCTCCAGCAGCGGTGCCACAAGGATGAGCCATTCCCACACACACCCTGGTGTGCCACGGCTCCCTGTCCCAGGCACTCTGCAAGGGGAGGTGAGGCTCGCTGTCCTGCTGCTCCTGCCACGAAACCACACAGCCATGCTGCAACAGCAGAGTGTTGCACACTGCTCCAGCCATCTCAGAATCAAAAAGCTGATGGAAAAGTTATGCAGGGCAAGTAATCTTCATGAATCCATGTTTGCTTATGTTTGCTGTATGTTTGCGGTTTTTTGGGTCTGCCTTCTGATCTTTGAAGGGGAAAGAGAAATTTCCCAATGTATGTAGTAATTTCAGTTCCAAATGCAGTAATATGCTGTCATATTTCTGCACAGAGAGAAAAAAAAAAGAAATCTCCATTTGCCCTCTCTTGCTTTTCATACACATCCATTTACGAGTGATGCATCCAGGGCACAGTAAGCTTATAGACTTGTGAACTCAGAGGTCTGTTAAAGTTTCTCATGACTGCCGTGAACAATTCAGATTTAAAACATGATTAAATAGATCAAAAGAAATATAAACCACAGTATATTAAAACAGAAATTCTACTTGGCTTCAGTTCTTAGCAGCTGTTCTGCACAGGTATTGAGCCATGCACACACCTACTCACCTCCACAAGAAAGCTTTTCATAGACGTCAAACTTTTCCTTAAAAGCATACAACAAAGGCAAAATGCTATTAATAAAATTATCTTTCATCTTAGTAACGACAGCATTAAAATCATTGTAAAACAGATGAATGTTTTCAGAAATATGATTTAACTTGTAATTTCTAATTACTGTTGAGTGAAAGCGATTAAAAATTATCATTGCTGATTTTCTACTTGAGGTTAGCTTCGACTGAATTCCATTCAACTTGTAATTTTGACTGTGCTTGCCTGAGATGTAAAATCTTATTAATAAGAAAACACACTCATCTGAATGGCTGATCTGAATGCCAGTAACATGTGGGTTACAATCCTATAAAAAATGGTTTAAGAAATTGCTCAACTTGATTATTCTTACACTTTTGTCTTTAATTGTTTTACAGGCTTAGCTGGTCGTAAGGCAGTTATTCAAATAATTACTTTTTCAATAAAAGTATTGAGTAACAAAGCTCAGCTTGTGCACGGAAGTTCTGTGAAGTCCAAAGTGGCTGCATGAGCATTTCACAGGTGACTCAAGAATTTTCACAGGCAGAAGCAAGTAGGAAGAAAGAAGAGAGTCTGTCCAGAATGGCACACAGGGCATTGTTCTGGGGCAGAGCCAGCACCAGTGGCTGCAATAGCATTTCCATGGCAATATAATTCCATGTGGTATTTTTCACTTTACCTTGTCTGGTAGTTTGTCTCACATGATCTTCCATGATGCCCTGTCTAGATACACAGTATTGATGGAGTAATTCATACCTGTGGCACGGTTTCAGGGCGAGCAGCACTGAAACTTATAGGTTTAGGGCATTCTTAATTGTAGCTGTGGGACTTAAAGCAAAAAATATTTTGCCATTTTGTGCCAGCTTTTCTGTGGTTGAAAGTGCTATGCAAGTAGAAAACAAAAATAAATGGAATTTACAAGGAATCAGCTTGAATAAGGAAATATTTGCGTCTGCAATTACCACTTGGAAGCAAAGAAAACATGAAACAATGAGCTTGATAAAATGATTATAGCAGAAATTCAGTATTTTAGTACTGGATAAGAGCCAGGAAAATTAATGACAAAAGCAGAGCCTTCTCCATTTCCAAACCAGTCAGCAAGAATTTGTTTGCAATTTCCTTCTTAGGGCACTTCCATGAGAGATGTTGACAGTAAGATCGTCATATTTTTTACACTGTCACAACATGCAGTCCCAATGTGAAACACACAACATGTGTATGCTGCAGAAGACACTGAATTTCCATTTCTGCAGCTGATGATTTCTTCTGAGCTTGCACAAGAAACCGATGCTGAGACGGAATAGTAATTAATTAGAGACGAATAAGATGGAGTTCACTTTCCTGCCTGGGCCTAGGTTTTTGAGGAAAAGGTGCTGCTAAAGGGTGCAATTTCCTTCTCAAATCCAATTCCTCAAGAACTTCTCAGATCAAGCTTCCTTGCCATGCTGCTGCAAAGTTATAAACACAGAAAAGGGCTGGGGACTGTCCTCTAGAGGCACAAAAGTAAAAGAAGTAATAAAGACCCCAGAGCGAGTCTCCCCACCTTGAAAGGGAGAAATGGGGTGCTACTATATCAAATTCAAAAGTCCTATCATTATACCAAATTCCCCAAGAGAATTTTACTTCAGTGTGGCTTGGAGAGTAGCCAGCGTTAGAACAGTTTCTTCTCCTCAGTTTTAGAAACAATAAATCTTTTTGGTGTTCTTCTGCTTTTTCATGCTATCGAAGGAAGTAATGCAGCCTAGCAAAAACATGACTAAAAAAAACCAAATTGCTTTTTTTTTATGGGACAAATGCTTTTTTTTAATTTATTTTTTTTACACACTGCGTCAGCAGGCATCAAGAGTTGGAAGGTGAGGTTTAGCAAAAACAAAACAAAACAAAAAAACAACCTGGAAAAACGTAACAAGTTAGGGGCTGCCATACAGTCTCTCTTCTCTGTGCACATTCCCAGAGTCTGCTTCCTTCTTTCCTTGCAGGCACAGTTTGGAAGATGTGAGCCCCCTGTGCAGTGCTGAAAGGCTCATCCTAAACTGCAGCTGTGAGCTGTCTCTGCAGGGAGTGTGGGGGCAGCTGGGGGCTGCAAGCAAGGCTGGGCATCCGAGTGAGTACCAAACACTCTTACAGAGGAGTTTTGGAGAGAGAGGGGCAGGAAGGAACTCTGCAATCATGTCACAGTGCATGTAATTTTGTTTAGTGTGACTTAATCGAGACAATATTTCCTGTAGAAATGGCTGGGCAGAAGGAAGAGATGAGAGTGGGATAGGGATTAGTGTTAAGATGCTGTTCACAACTCCCTCCTGAGCTGTAGGAAATCCAGGATGTGATGAGGAAGATCTGCCACTAAACATTACTCTTCCCATTTTTTAACTTTTTACTTCCTTTTTTATTTTTCCTGTCTGACATATGGATTCCCTCCTTAGTCTGTGATCCAAAGACCTGGGTTGCTTCCTGGTGTTTGCCTAGAGCATCAAAACAAAACTCAATGAAGTCACATGCTGAGTGAATAATTGAGAATTAGAATCCAACAGGTATATCAAAGATTCATTAGGATATAGCCTATGCTGTAATTTCACTAGTGGTATGTCAGCTGATATATGGTGGCAGGAAATCATATTCCTCCTTTTGCATCATGCCAAGCAGACAAGGGAGCTGACAGCTCCAAGCAATCCCAGGCAGGTTTGGGATCTAGTTTCAGTTTCTGTAATTTCCCTCACAGCACAACATGGGAGGCCAGCCAAAACAGAAACTACATTTCTGTCCCAGCACAGGGAGAAGTTCCTGACGGGGATAGGAGAAGGTGCAGGGCTGAAGAGCGGTGGGGTTGCAGTTGTGTTAGTATGCAGCATTTGCAATCAGGTGGAGACAGGTCCTCTCCTGCATGTGGATATGACTCAGTGCTGAGTTGGAAGCCACCAGTGCCACTGATGCTGATACTGGTGTTTGCTGGTGTGAGTGTTGTGGTTACAGGCTCAAGCAGGGCATTTTTGATTTTAATTACCAACACTGCAGAAACTGAAAACTTTTCTCTCCAAGTGTGCCTTATTTTCCTAATGCTGCTGTTGTTTGGGTAAAACATTATTTCTATGTTTCAAGTGTGGAGCAGTGCTCGGAGAAACGGGGGACCAGTGTCCCTGTGGGGATTTAGGAAGCTGGGAAGGTGACTATCCAAGTCCCTGGCGTGAGGTGGGAGCACTGTGGTGGGGCAGGTAATGTGCCTTTCTCCAGGGCTCTGCAACAACCACTTGTGCATTGGAAGAAAAGAGGAATTGTAAGTGAAGCTTGCACCGAAATCTGGTTTTCCTGCATATGAAACTTAAAACTTAACTGCTTGCAACATACTAGTTCACTACATTTTGATGGGGGCTGTCAAGTAGCATTGTAGAGCCTTTCCAATTCACATGTAAAGCAGGCAAATTTTTCCCGATGCAGGGGAATCTTTGGTGGAAATTTTGAAGGAAACGATTTCTGCCAGGATTACCTCACAGAGTTTTACCTTACACATGTATTTCTTTTGGATGATTCATCTCATTTCCTTTCAGAATGTGAATCCACAGGAGTTTATAGCTTAATGCACTCTAACTGCGTGGATTAATCTCAATGGACCAGCTGAGTAATGGATTTTTGCAATGCAGGCAAAAATTACCTTGAGTTCACGTAGTGGTCTGTGGACTTACAGTTCAGGCAGCTCATATTCAGATACAGTGCTCTGCAAAGTTAAAAGCCAATAGCATCAAGTTCTCCCTCTTTTACTTTCCCTGCAATTACCATGCATATATGAGAGCTTTTCTCACAGAGACCCCCCACAGCCCTCTACAGCATCTCTGGTGCTTTCAGTAGCCCTTGGAATGGCTCTCACAACTAGATGGAGAGAGTCGGCCAACAGAGAAGTGCACGCTTGAATGAATAATCTCTGAGGCCTCTGCAAAGTCATCTGACACCCCCTGAGGCTGAACATTTCCTCTGCACTGGGTTTTAAAGAAAGCCTGAGGCTTTGTTTCTTTAAGCAGTTGAGCAGCCCTAACAGCCTGCTGACTCTGAAAGAAGTCCTTTTATCCCACATCCCCTTCATTTGTGGCTGGCCCTCCCTGAACTTATTTGGCTGATTACCCAAGAAGATAGCCACCTGCTTTCTTTTTCCTAATTATTATTCCTCTGGGCTAACAGGTCTGTATGCTGATGGAGCTGGAAGGTGGCACCGGGTGTGGGATGGGTGGTGAGGAGCAGAGAGGAGGATGTACAAATGGGATCCTTGGCAGAGAGAACCTGGGAAGAAGCTGAGGTGCAGCTTGAGGCTCCTCTGAAGGAGCAGCCACTTCCCCAGCATGGATGCAGGCACTTGCAGACTCCAGGGTGAGTCAGCCATGGACCTTCATTGAACATCCAATTTATTACCACAGAAAAGACAAGAAGCTTTTTTTTCCCCCAGCCTTCATCTCCTGAGCCAACTAGCTGTGGGGCTGGAGAAGAACCAGGACAACACAGGGGAGCTTGCAAGAAAAGCAACCAGGTCCAGTGCTGGCTCCATGAAGCCTGAAAAAACACCTCACCTGTAGCTTCCTCCAGTCTTGATTCTAAAGGAAAATCTACAACAGATTTTTAAAGGATGAGTCTAAAAATGTAAACTTAATTGCGCAGACTGACAGCTGCAAATATGTTTTAAGCACTTCATAGAACAATGAAATTAGCTCCCTACACTCTTCAAAGTGTCAAAGGTGCTGTCACCACATTGTTTTGCCCCTTGCCAGCTGGCCCTGCTTCCCCACAGGTACAAATCATGGGGCTGGCCGACTGACTAAGGGCTGAAGGATGAAATTTGGAGCTGAGCTGACCTATTTCCACCCAGGAGCTTTGCTGAGGGCTAGAATATAGAGTAACACAGTCTTTCTCTTGTCAGCAGGTTGCTCCAGATATTTGGAGCAGTGCCTTTTTAATGAAGTTTATCTCTCTGTGTACAATTAATTATGCAATGTTCAAAGAAGAGCCTTGGCTGATGCAGAAAGCTGACTTTGCTGATGAAAGTGGCTCTAATTGCAGAGCAGATGTGTGGTCAAGTTGGGAAGCCAGCTCTGCCTTTTTGGGCAGAGTAGGCCAGGGTGGGTATCCTGATAGCACGGCTGGGTTGGGACCTTGGTTGGTGCAGGTATGTTTGTCACCAGCTTCAGAGGAAAATGGCTGTATTTTTTTTTAATCTCCTAATGTGATGAATACACCTGGCTGACGGTGAAGCTGTGGTTGGGTCCTGGGCTTGCTGCTATCAGGTGTGCAGGGTTAACTGGGTGCAATTTTCTGAAGATATTTTTACAGGTGCAAATCCACCCTAAAGACACATGTGTATGTGACTTTTCCCCAGCATACCATGACAGGGTGGAAGGTTAATTTCTGCAGCCAGAAACAGGAGGTCTATAACCCATGTATTGTATTTAGAGCAGATTAATACCAGCTACTATATGAAATGTTGGTGATGCGACAAAAAGTTCTTTGTCTATGTCTCAATGTAGGACTGACAAGTGTGTGTAACCCTTCATAAACTGCTCTTGTCAACAGTTTCATTATTAAACACAGGCAGTCAAATATTGTGAGCCAATATCTTTCATCTTCTTCCTCATCCATATCACAAATTAGAAGTCACTTACAAAGAGTTTATTAAAAAGTAGCCCTGGTTTCTTATCTCAAATGCCTTCTGATTACACTTTGATCTACGATGCTTTCCTAAATGAACGTGGTGATTGCCTCTTGGAGAGCTGAGATCTTAAATAGAAGAAATAATGTATTTACAAGAAAAACGGCCAGCTAACTGGCTTCTACCTTATACATAGTCTAGCAGGTCCCAGGAACCTTCTCTAATTACCATCACTTCCCTCCAGTGCTGTGTCTGGGCTCAGAGCAGTTACAGCTTTTCATCCCAACAGCAGCAACAGTGTGGCTTCTTGTCCATGTCCAAGGAACCCACCTGAGCTCTTCTCACATATCCTCAGGGGGGAGCTGAACAGGAGAGAAATGCTTGCTTATGACTGAATTATGTCCTCAAAAGGCAGAAATTATGTCAGGATTAAGCCAGGGTTAAGGCGTTCAGGGAAGAGCTGGCATGGATGAAACTGGTGGGACAGTATGGTAATTTTATTATTGCCTTTGCCATCTGGGGGCATTGGAGTTACACAGTCTGCTGTGCCAGTGTGGTGCTGAACCTCAGGACCTGGGCTGCCATATCATCCCAAAGTTCTTATTCAAGGTGGCTGTCCAAGCAGGGGACACCCGGAAGGCCTCCGCTCCTGCTTGGGTGTCCCTAAGGGCAGAGATGATTTCCCTGCCGGGCTCAGAGAGTGCCTGGGGAGGTACTAAGCAGGTGCTAATGCCAGGGGTTCTTGTTCTCAGCCCACCTCTGAAATACGTTTTGCACGTCTCAAGCTGCTGCAGCGGGTGCAGGTGCAGGTGCTGTGGGGGAACCTGCAGGCTGCAGTGGCCCATGCTGAATGCAGCCCAGCCCTGAGCTCTGCAATGTGCAGTGAGGGCCAGAGGGACACAAGTGCCCCAGCAGAGGCTGCTTTGGGGCATGGAGGCCTCCCCTCCTGCTGTGTGTTGCTGCCAGCAGGGAGGCACACAGCATGCCTGTGATGTCAGGCAGGAGCAGTGGTGTGTCCTGCTGGACGGGGGTGACACGAGTGAGGCCATGGGAGCAGAAACCTCGCTGTGCTGGCACTACCCTGGCTGAACCACTGCCTGTCCCCTGGGCCCACCACAATGCCTGGGACCAGGGAGTGCAGGCAGCTCCTGGAAGAGGGGGTGGCACAGTCATCACCCTGAAAGTAGGGAAGGCAAAAAGGGCCCTCTCCTGGGGCCCTCTGGCTGCTGGAGCATCTGTTCCAGGGTAGCAGGTCTGTCCTGTCCTCATTCCTGCTGAGGGCTCAGAAGAGGCTGGCAGAGCTGAGAGGGGTGATGATGATGGGGGTATCAGGTGGGGTGAGGATGGGTGTCGTGTCCGATGTGGTCTCCTCAGCCTCGCTCTCCACATCCTCCGAGTTCTCGCTGACAGAGGGGATGATCTGCACCACCTTCTCCTGAAAGTGCACCTGCTTGCGAGGGACTGGCACGGCTGCTGGCTGCACAGGAGCGTCTGGGGCTGAGCTCCTGTCCTTGCTGCCCTTCAGGATGCTCTTCATGTGGCCCAGAAGCGAGCGGTGCTGCTCCCTCTGGGCCCCGTGGAAGGTGTAGGTCTGCTCAGTGTCACCGATGATGGTTGGGGCTGCCTCGGTGGCTGAAGGGTCCACGTACTGTCCTGCCTGGGGATGCGTCTCTTTGTGCCCTGGGCTCTTCCTCCTCTTGCTCAGCAGGAAGTAGGCCAGGGCAGTGAGCACCAGCATGGACCCTGGGGACAAGACTATGTTGGCTGAGGGCTCTGGCAAGTGGGAAGGCCTTGCCAAGCAGTGCTTGGTCTGGCTAGCCCAGTGCCATTGCCCACCAGCCCAGTTCCCTGCACACCCCCACCTCCACCCCTTGACAGACCATGCTCCTCTTCCTTCTGCACTGCTCCTCACCCAAGCTTCTCACCAGGGATGGTGACATGCCAGACGAGGACAGGATGCAGGAAGCAAGCCACTGAGAGCAGCGTGTACCCCAGGAATTTCTGGAAGCTCCCTGGGCATCTAGCTCGCTTCCAGCAGGCCCGTGCCAGGGATTCAGGCTTGTGACTGGGGAGAGAAAGAGAGGTCCTTGTGGGATGAGGCACCAACCATACGCCCAGAAGATCTGGTCCTAACCATGACCCATGTGGATGTACAGATCCTTACTCTGGTTTGGCAGGAGATGGGTGTGTTTTTCAGGGAAGGTAAGCAAAGCCTGAACATCTCCTGTTGGGAGAAGAGCATTTGCCAGAGGCCAGCATCTCAGCATCTCACTAATCAATTGCTTATTATTTGGAGTAAGGTGTTGCCTCTAAGGTGTGAGGAGTTTTGAGTTTATGTCAGAAGACAGCAGCAGTGCTCAGCCTCTGAAAAGGACATAAGGATTTTCTACATTTCAACTTTAACTTCCGTGCTGTCTCTGGAGGGAGCGGAAGCTCACCCTGGGGATCTGGCTCTTTCTTCAACCCTGGTACCTTTTGCCTACACACTGTGTTAAGCAGATGCTGAAGACCAGGGTTTGCTGTGCTGGTGCTCAGAAATTGGGGCACAAACCTGGGTTAAAACATAGGTTTAAATGGCTGTGCACATGGACCCATTTACCTCCCCCCTGTCTGAATGCACTTGCCTTGGCATTAGGGGCAGGACCTTTGGTCTGGCACTTGCAGCTCCCCCAGATCTGGTGTTGCCTGTAAGGGGCAAGGTGCCTTTGGGAGGTCCCACAGTGGCTGGAGAGTAGTGGGCAGGGTCTACTCACGTGAAGCACATCTCCAGGAACAAACTGATAAAGAAGAAGCCTTCACAGACAGTAACTGCAACCCCTGAAAAACTGAAAGGTGGAGCTGTCAGGGGAGAAGGGCTGTGTTCGAGTATGTTCTCCAGGTGGCAGAAAGGGCACAGGGGACCAGAATTTACTATCCAGTTCTCAACACAGTCTGTGTGCTGGGGTCTGAACATCCTCTGCTCATCTGGTTTGTGGAGGAAAACTCATGGCCCTTCAGCCCCTGGGGAGTCAGCTTGCAGCCAGTGTCACCTCTGGCCTGCCTGAGTCTGCAGTAGCATCTCTTTTTCTGAGAGAAACAGCTTACTTTTCCAAAACTTTGATATGGAGATCTGAAATACCCATAGCCTTGGACACTGCTCCCTGCTGCTGTTGCAGTCTAGTTTGGCGCTACATATGGTGGAGGGGTTGACCTTGTCACCCCTGCCAGCTCTGATTTCAAGTGCACAAATACTCACAGCAGATAGAAAGCCAGGCTTTTGAACTGTCCTCGCTGCAGGGTTTCTACGCCCACACCGATCAGCACTAGAAAGAGAAGGTAGGAAAGGTGCTGACTGTAGGGTTCATTCCCAGTTCCCTTGGGTTAGTTCCCAGCTCCCAGGATAGATGTGTCCCCATTTCCCCAGGGGCTAGCAAGGCAGCTTCTCCCATGCATGCTAGGACCAGTGATTCATGCTGACACACCAGCCCAGAAGAGTCAGAGCTGAGAGCTGCCCTTGACACACAGCCCTGAAACCCATCCCAGCTGCGCCCCTATTACAGCAGCCTTGCCACTGCGTGGGCTGGGGAAAGGTGCTCTGGGAATGCCAGCTGGCCTTGGACAGGTGAGCAGCAGTGTCCTGTGACCCTTCCACCCTCTGCCATACCGACACACCTCACCTGCCACAGCACTGCCCCATCCTTCCGTGCCTGGGTCCCCCCAGTGCCTGCCAGCCCCACTCCCTGGCCCTCCCTGCTTGCCCAGGCCTGCTGCACCCAACACGTGGCTGCAGAGCAGGGGAGCTGCAGTGCCAGCTGCCTTCACGAGGGGCTGTAGCCATAGTATCAGGATCCTTTGCTAGCCAAACAGAAAAACATATAATGGGAGCAGGCAGATTAAAAACAGGGAATGAACGTTCTCTCAGTGCCTCAGCCAGTACAGAACACCAGGGAGTCAGTTTTAGGGGGATTAAGAGTGTTAGCAAGGCTAAAATCTTTGATGAATTGGCCAATAGCTCCAGGGGACGGAAAATTTCCTTCAACATCCTTCAGTTCCCTTCAAGATTATTTCTAAAATGGAGCAGGAATGTAATGCCTCACACCAGCTGCAGCAAGTTGGTCAGTACATGCCAGTTCCCAGGGCTCAAGTGTCAGCAGTGTGGAGCTGAATGAGGCCCAGGTTTCACAGCCACAGCATCGCCCTGGGCAGCCTCCTGTCTGCACCTGATGTCTCCACGCCTCACCGACCAGCCCCCACCCATCCACTGCTGCTCAGAGAGTTCACCATTGGTCCTGTCCCACGCACGCTGGTCAAGGTTTGAGGTTGGATCCATTTCTCTGAGCTGTGGTTTGCCCCATCTGGAGGAGGTACCAGGCTCCCAAACAAGGACACAGATTGGCGTCCATCAAGACTGCAGTGCAGGCCAATGCCAAGGATCAGCCTTCCCATCTGGGATGAAAGAAATCCCTCTGTGCTTTCCCTGTGTCTCCTGCAGCTGCTGGCCCCTGTCAGCCAAGGGAACACACGGGGCCCATGTGCCACCCTTCTACACTGCCTTTCCAGCCCTGAGCAGAGCACAGGGAAATCAGTCTCATCAGAGGGCTGTGAAGCTGCAAGAGCTGTGTAATCCTACATGCAAAGTATTGTCTTTCACAATATCTTGTGATTGAGGACCATTCTTTATAATCTTCCCTACGAATGTGGAGTTCATTCATTCTCATTCATTTATTTATTCATTCATTCCCTGTGGATGAATGCAGAATTCTACAGCTTGGCTGTTAGTTCAAGCCTCTGCTCTGGATGGGGAGATTTCCTCCTTTTGAACAGCTTCTGTTTTATCCCCAAAGCTGTTTGGATGAAGAATCTGCAAGAAGAAAAGTGCTGTTTCTAGGTGTTTGTTTGGACTAGTCACTGCCTTGATTTGGATCTTGTCCAAACCATGTGGCTAAAGGCACATGATTAGGAATTAAATGGTTGAAAGCATGAGAATTAAGAAATAAGTAGGAACTCTTTCCTAGATGCAAAAAACACAAGGCCTAGAATCACTGAACTAGAGATGCTGCAAACACTGCAGCAAATCACAGGTCTGCATGATGACTCTTTGCTAACTTGCCATAAGACAATTTAGCCATTTTGTGATACAGAGGAAGCCCTGTAGCCTCACCATTGCAGAGAGCAATTACACTCCAAGATCCTGAGGGAAGGGCAGGTTTATATTATGTGGGTAACTTGTATTTACTAGCAGCATAAAGAGCTGGCCAGGCCTTCTCAGCATCAATTAGTGAGGCTGATGCACTCTCCATTTCATGGGGTTTTTTTCAGACAAAACCCATGGGAACTTCTTCTGCATGGTTTCCATTTCATTCAAGAGCCTCACACACCTCATCAGGCACTAAACACAGCATCAAGCTGATTTCTTACTCCATTGAAACACATAGAGGAATAAAACACAGGCACATCCCATTCTCCACAAGCCTTTTGGGAAAGTCAGGTGATACTGGGAATGCACCAGAGCTATGGAAAAGCACACAGAGACTTGTAGTGCAGCTCTCTGTGCTCTGTGATGCTAAGCAGATAGATAACTGCAATACTCATTTAAAAAAAAAATTAAAGAAAGATGTGCAGATGCTGCAAAATGATGAGAAGAAAACATGCAGGAGAGAAAGATGATATTCCACTAACACATTTCTACATCGTAAACTACTTTCAATTTTGTTTGTTTAGCTTTAGTTTTCTCATGACAACAAGCTCACATTTTCTCCCAGGAAGGTCTCTGTGAGTTTCCTTGGAGTTTTAAGTAAGAAAATGACCAATGTGAGGCTCGTGGGGGCCCAAGGGGATGGGGATGAAGAAGTGAAAAGATATGCATATTCTGGTTAAAGCTGTGTCCCATCTCCCACTGTTGCAGTATCATCATGACATGCACTTATCTACTGGGAGTTTGTATAAACTCAGAGACTCAGATCTCTGCCTGTTATCAGTATCAGTCCTTTAAAGCACATTCCAGAGCCTCCATCACCCCAGCTGTGTCCTTGGGAACCCGTGCACGCTTCAGCTGACCTGTGTGCTTTCTACTCTGTCCCTGGTTTGAGCAAAGTGTCTCTTCATGACTCTCTGCAGCTGATAAAGGAAATACAAAGGTAGGAGGGCCTGCAGTGACTTACTCAGCACTGTCTGACTCTGAAATCCCTGGGGTTCTGAAACAGGAACCACAGGCACCACCTCAAGTTACTTCTCACCAAGAACCTCTGGTTCACCCCTCCAGCCTTTAAACAAATCAGACCCTTTGATCTCTGCTTTACTGATGGGGAAACTGAGGCAGAGAGTGCTGCCTGTCCTGTCCCATAACAGCTAGTCAGCAGCAGTGTCAAGAGTCAACCCCTGAGCCCTCTGCTTTAGCTGATTCCCATCTGGAGATGCTCCATGTGAGACGGTGTTCCATCCTCCCGAGTGAGACTGTATCTGGCACCTGGCTCAAGACACCTTCATTTCAGCTGAAACCAAGCACTTGGGTGTGTCACCAAACCCAGAATACCCTGGTCCAAAGCAGCCCCTGGCAGCAGGTGAGAGGATGCAACTCACCAGGTACCAGGTGGGTGAATTTATGGTATTTGTACTGCAGCTATAACCTGACCTGCTCTGAGCTGCTCCCCGACAGGCTGCTGGAGAGGCAGAGCAATGCTTTTATAGTAACTATGCCGTGATGGCTGGGACAGAACCCCTCCATCCTACCTGGCACAGGACACCTCACTGTGCACACTACAAGGAGCTCTCCTCCTTCATTTTCACATCCCACAGCGTAGCCTGGCAGTTTTGCACAGCCATGAGTGTTTTGCTTTTCAGTCTCATTCACATCTTGCCTATGCCTATATCTGTTTTAGAAGAGTACAGTTTAGGTTTGTGGGGTTTTTTTGGTTTGGTTTTTTTTTTTTTTCTTTGCGTGTGTGTCTGTGTGTGTGTGTTCTTTAGCTTGCCCTCTGATTGTTGGCTCTTCCTTTTTGATGTCTCACTGTGCCTCCCACAGCATTTGGAAAGAGCCTGGCCAGGCATCCAGCACTCTCCCACCCTGGGTCCCAAAGCAAAAGCGAGCAAGTTTCCTTGTCCCCCTGACGGGATGGGGCCATGGCTGCAGCTGGCCAAAGACAGGGAGCCACCCTGGGGCTCCCAGCACCCACTCGGTGCCTTTAGTGCCAAAGACAAAGAGAGCTGTCTCTTACCTGCTGCGGTGGAGATGCCCAGCAGTCGGCAGGTGTACTCCAGGGCACTCCAGAACGCCTTGTGCCGCATGGTGAAGAGGTGAAGGCTGCGGTCCAGCCGGACAGAAACTCCTCTTCAGAGCCCCCAGCTCACACACAGCCCAGCAGCTCCCAGGAACAGGCAGAGCCTCTCTCTCCTGGACGGAGTGACCTTCCTGGAGGAAAGGGCAGCGCGGGCAGGCCTGGCCACCTCCACAGGGCCTCCCAGGGGAGGGTGGTCGGACAATGAGCTGCCACCCCAGGGAACCGGCCAGCGCTGCTTCCTGCTGCTCCCGAGGGGGCTGGGGACACGCGGCCTCTTCCTGCTCGCTGCTCGCTCCTTCCCGGCCCGGGGTGATTGATGATTGGTAAGGCAGGGGTGCAGCTTCGGGAGCGTTTGTACCCCAAGTGCATGGGTGCACGGCCTTCCCTGCTCCTGAGGTGGAGGCTCGGGAAGCCCAAGCTGATTAAATGGATGTGAAGTCATTAGTGCTGTGCAGCTCCCGGCAGGTTAACCATTTGTGAGGATGACGATGTTTGCTCTTGGCAAGAGAGCAGCAGGTTTCTGGCAAGTCACGAGGGGCACCCCAGGCCCACAGTGCCTCCCGCAGCTGAGGCCCCGGCCATGGCTGCTGCTCTCCCTCCGGGCTGCAGCCAGCACGGCCTGGGGAGTGCCTGTGCTGATGTGCGACCACAGGAACAAGATCAAATGTACTCAGAGGGGTCCCACAGACTTGGGACTGCCATAGCAAGGGAGAACTGATTTTCTCTCTTTGGGAGCCCCAGGGAAATGTGGGGGGTTTTTTTGTAGCTACTGAGCCATTTCAACAGCACCAGGGTCTCACAAGTGTCATAACACATGGAATGAGCTGCACAGGTACTCTCACCTCTTTGCCTTGGATTTGATAGACAGCCTGGGGGTCCTTGGCTTGTCCCTGCAGGACACACTGCCTCAGGAGAGGGGCAGCCCTACATACGTCTGAAGGACAAGACAAGAAAACCCTTGGTGTTCTGGACCCCAGCCCCACACTCCTTTGTGCTTGAACAGGGTACACCTCGCTGGAGGTCACCATCAATCCCCATCTTCAGGGAAGAAGAGTGGGCGGCAGCATGGCACTCCTGGCATGACAGTCCCGGCAGGAGGGTCATGTGAGCACAGCACAGTCCCAGTGGGCAGCACGGACGTGTGGTGCCTGCAGGGCTGTGGGTTCACAGGTCACTGAGCTCACCTTGTGCTGCAGCCGGTGTCTGGAGAGTCACCGCGGCCCCTGCCCTTTGCTGCGCTGCCTGGGAAGCTGCTGTGGGCAAGGGGCTGGGTGAATCACACTCAACTCACACACAGACAGCCCTGCAGGGAGGGAGCAACTAGCTGAACCTGTTCCCCTGGGATCCCTTCTCACCTGCCTGACACCACAATGCTGAGCCTGGCCAATATGTGTTGTACTGACTTGTCCTGGGGGTAGAGATGACTTGTGCCAAGGACAGTGACAGCTTCTCTTCCATGGGTTCTTGGTCTGTATTTCAAACTGGTATTTTGAAGCCGTGTGCCTGAGCTTATGAAATGGGTTCATGATTCTTGTAAATAACTTCTGATACTGTTTTTTTTTTTTTTTGAACATTCACAAGGTTGTGAGTGGCAGAGATTTTGCAGCAGTCAGTCCTGACGTGGTTTGGGCACAGTGCACATTTTCCATGTGAAAAATGGGAAGACCCACAGGAGAAGGGTTTCCAGAGCATCCTGAGGAGCAATGCTGAATGGTGCAATCCCACCTTGTGTCTTTGCTTTGTGTCACTGTCACACTTTGGGTGTTTCCATTTCCTCTCGTCCTCCTGCACCACCTCGGGTGTTTGATGGAACCGCCTGTTTTCCCACAGCTGGTGACTCAGTGGTGAGCCTTCCTTTTCTATAGAGTGGAAGTCAGAGGCAGCCAACAGGGAAGGTCACATGAAGGCTGAGGAAAAACCCATCTGGGGTACCTGCTGCCCTGCCTGCTATGGCTGGGTATTGCCTGGGTGATCCCCCTGGCCTCTGATGGTGCTTTGCTGGATCCAGGAGCACCCTCTGCCTCCAGTAATCAACAAAACGTCCTGGATTTTATGGAATACAGATTCACAGAATATTCTGAGTTGGAAGGGATCCACAAGGGTCATTGAGTCCAACTCTTAGGTAAATGACCCATATATGGATTGAGCCCACAATCTTAGTGTTACTAGCACCGTGCTCTAACCAATTGAGCAGACCTCACAGATTCCCAGGCTGTACAGGCTGTACAGGTCCTTTCAGGTTGTGCAAACAGTCTGGATGCTTTTTTCCTTGCTGTCATGTTCTTTTTTTAACATCAATGTATTGAATTGAAGGTGTCTCATTACAAATGTGAAAAGCAGAAAAGTAGTTTAAAAGCAAATAGAGGAAAGAGTCTTTCAGAATCACTTAGAGCCATAACCTTGAGCTTGAAGAGATGCAGAAAACAATGCAGCCCTGAGCTATGACCACCATAGCACCACTTCAGCAGCACCCAGCACTGCCCAAGGCAGCAAGCTGCTGCCTCCTCCCGAGGTGGGGGTCCCCTTGGGCAACATAGGCAGTGCAGCATGGTGGGCTCTTACTCTGGCACCCTTAATAAACTTCACTGAGCTCTCACCCAGAAAGTGAATGACTTTGTCTAAGTGCCCTTGACAGCAATGTTTTCTTTCTGGAAAGCAACATGCCCCAGAGCTTTAAATAAATGTAAATGTATGGGTGCCAGTGGTGGTGGTCATGAAGGAACAGAATCTATTTGGAAAAAGCAGATTAATACATTAACAATTTAAACCTTCCATCTCCTCCCCATGTTCCTTTGGCTACTGCCCAGCCTCCATCCTCTGAGTGGGCCTATATTAGCCTTCCTGAGGGTCCTTGTCCCTCATGTGGGGAGACCCTTAGCCTTGGCCAGCACAAGGCCTTCACTTGCTCTTCCTGGGTGCTCTAGGTGGTTCTCTCACTTCTTCCTTCCATTTAGGATTTTTTGGCTAGTGCCCCTACAAAGCAACCTCACATGAACTTGATTTTTCCTGGAAGAAGAGTCCCTTCTCCTTCTGCCTCTGTTCGAGTGGGGAGATGATACTGTTAATGAAGGTGTGTTTTTAGTGAGGTTTTAAGGAATGAGTTTACACAGTCAGAAGAGGACTGACAACTTCTGAGCTTAAAGGGGTTTAACAGCCTGTAACCAACATTGCAAAACCTATGCACCAGCACAGGCTGTTCTGGGACACATAACAGCAGTGGTCCCCACAGCACATTAAACCTCTTCTCTTGCACAGAGGCTTACCATTTGCACTTTGGCTGCCAGACAGGATTCACATTTAGAGTCTGCTTCCTATGATGTATGGTTTGATTTGAGAGGATTTTATCTCGGGTTTATGGCTTCATGGTCGTGTTAGTCTCTGTCCTCATCTCTGCCTACTCGCACTGTGTTCAAGTCAGTTTTTCTGTGGCACGACCACGCTGGCCATTCTTCTGTGACCAAGGCCACAGGGCAGCATCTGGGTTGGCTGCCCCAGTGAGGATGCAGGGGAGCAGCACGCTCACCTCATGTTTGTCTCTGCAGAATGGTGATGCTGCAAGAGTGCTGCAGATGGTGGAGATCCTGTCCTGGGGCATAGGGTACCACAAACCATGCTCTGGAAGAAACCTATGGGAACATGCTTAGCTTGCCCGAAGTACAAAAACAGTTCCCAAACTGCCTTGGACAATGTTCTGGAAATCTGTTTCTGATATTTCACCTCCTGTTCTCTCCTTAGCCCTCGGCTATAACCACATGTCAGCAGCCTCGGTCCCCTTTCTGAGCAGCAGCAGCTGAGGCGCTCCCACCAGAGTGTCCAGCTAATGAGACAGACTGACACCAGTGCTCTCCCTTGTCCACCAGAGGACTGGGAGCCAGCAAGCAGCTGCCCAGAACCATTGCAGTGGTGCCAGGCGCTGCCTCCCTGTGCCCTCCTTCCACCAGGTCACCTGCCATTGAGAGGAGATGGACTGTCACAAGAGCAGGCTGATGGCAGATGGACCCAGTCTATTGGAAGCACCAATGAGCTGCAGCTGTGGATTCACTGGGTACAAATACCCCCTTGCAGTCAGCAAGTTTCACTCTGCCTTGTATCCCCAGAGATCCACTGCTTTCCAAACCAGTCTAAATGCACTGACAGCGTCCTGAGGCGAGCTTGGCAGATCTCCCTCTGCTCCTGAGCTGGGGAAAAACATGTCAGAGGGCTACTTGAAGTCGCACAACCAGCAGAGCTGGAGAAAAAAAAAAAAATCTTAATTGTGCCGCCTCTTGCTTTGCTGTAGCAGGAAATCCTGCCCTCTGCAGCCCCCAGAGCCGGGGCAGCCCTGCGAGCCGTGCTGGGGATGCCCGGCAGGGGACAGCAGGAGCCCAGCGCTGCACAGACAGCTCCCCGTGCAGGGCAGGCTGCAGCCAGCCCCCTGCGAGGGGCCGGGAAAGGGCATCATGAACTTGTACCGTTTGAGCATGAAAACCGTGATAGCCACAACACGGATCTGAAGGGGACCGGGGAGAGCCCAGGGCTGCAGTGAACACAAATCAACAACTGGCCTGTTCTGCTTTATGCTCTGCAATCAAAGGGATCGGCACGCTGCCGAACACCCATCCGCTCCTGCGGAAATTCCCCACCCCGGCAGAAATGCCAAGGCTCAGCAGTACTGAGCAGCTGATTGTCCCACATCAGACCAGCCAGCCGCAGAAGGCTTTGGTGCACAAAGGCTCCGGTGCTGCAGGCTGAACCAGCAGAGAGGGTGAGCTGCAGGGGCTGCTGAAGAGCTTTGTGCTCCCAGCCCCTCCTGGGACCCTCTCACTGCCGGCACAATTGGAGAGACACAATTTATCCTGGGACCTGGCCTGGCGTTCGCCCAGGCTGTGCCTTGTGCCTGGCAGTGGCTGGGGGCTGAGCTCTCATGCAGGCATCCAGTGTTAATGAAACTCACACACACGGTGGTGTGGGATGATATGCAGATGATACTGGGGAGGGAGGCTGAGGTTGATACCTCCGTAGGAAAGGCAATCTTAAGCAGAAAATGGATGTATAAAAACATCTGATGCACTTGTGGGGATCTCACAGACCTCTACAACCTCTCTATCACTCTGATTTGCTGGTGATTTCTGCTTTCCCTGTGAGAGCAGCAAGCCTCTTCACTGCAGCCCCTCACTCAGGAAAGCGACCTCCCAGCATGTCCACATGATCTTCCCTTCTCTTATTTGGTCACCTGTTTGACACCAGCCTTAGAGGCTTTCCAAAATGTGGACTAATACCAGTTCCCTGTGGCAGCGTGTGTGAGGGGGTCCTGGCTGGCCATCTCCCAGGAGTGGGGCACAGCCTTGTTCAGCTGGGATCAATCTCCATCCTAGTGCTGCTCTGCTCTCCAAGGGAGTGGGCTGACCAATGTGTGCTGAGCTTGTGACATTTTACATAGTATTTGGCAGAGAGATGTGTGATCAGGATGTATGCATACATAGGCAAATGTATGTATGTATGTATGTGTTGAAAACCCATGTGCTTTTCTTAAACTAAGCTGTAATAACAAGAACTACCAAAATTATATTTATTTGTTATGCATTTGATCTCCAGTTCCACAGCAGGGCTCCCAGAGGTTGGTGTCCAGCTCCCAGAACCACGTGATTATGCAAGACTCTCCACGAAAACACATTTCTAGCTCAGAAAACTGCAGAGAAAAACTTGCAGAAACAGACTGAAAATCCAGAGGAAAGAAAGCTCCCAAATTAAATCTTTGTTTCCTGTTACTAATAGTATTAGTTCTAATTGTATGATTGAAAGGTGTGATCTTTGAGGGGTTATACTAAAGCTAAACAAGGAATGTCACAGTGGAACTAGGGAGAGGGGACAACAGAAGAGCTGAGATTAAGGTCAAGGCAGTAATTCCAAATCTAAACCCCAAGGCAAGAAATACCTTCGATCTCAGCTCTTCTTAGCTGCCTGTGAAGATTCTTTGCTGACAGCAGTGTGAGTGGTTAGGAGGACTGAGGCAGGAGTGGGGCTGGGAGTTGCAAAATACCATGAAGGCAGCAGACACCTGACAAGGATAGGGGTGCTCCCCCAAATTAACAAGGGGCAGGGGATGCCAGCCAGCGAGATGGGTGAGCCTTCTTTCTGGGGAGCTGGCAGGGAGCTCCTCAGGGATGTTCCTGGTGCACAGAGGGGCTGCTCCGTGTTGCAGGTCCAAGCTCTCTCCATGAGACACTCTGCACTCCACTGTGAGGCAACACAGCCACGGAGCTGCTTGTCAGCCCCTCTGACAGGGAGTGGGCGAGGGGGGACCCTCAGCCTGATGGGGCTGCTGAGGTGTGCCCAGGGCAAAGGGAGCACAGCTCAGTGCTGGCCTTGGCACTGGGGACTGGGGGGCTTTGTCCCTCTTCCTTAGGAATCTCTGGTCTTTGTGAGACTGATCTTGGCTCTCAGGTGGATCAATGGAGATCTCAACTTGCATGTGAAGAGGGAAAGGAAAGACGAAGGGAGTTACTTATGTGATCTTAAGGCATGGCTACACCCTGCACAAGTCCCTGCATGTCCTCTATGCCGCTGCCCCCAGTTCTTGCTCTTTCTTACAGGCTTTGTCAGACTTGCTTGCTGAACTGCTCCCATGCAAACCGTGGGAACTCCAGGCATGTTCAAAGATGACATGTCACAAAAACCATGTTGCCCACACATACAGGAACCCCCTACCACGAATCAGTCAGCTGCAGAACTTGGGAGAGACTCATCATGCTGAAATTGGCATCAGTGCCTCTCAATGGACTATCACACTAAAAATAGATCCAGCTCCTTTTTCCATGTCTGGGCTGAAGGCTAAATCATACCCAGAGTCTGAGTTTGATGGAAGTCCTTTAGCAGGTGGGTGTGTTGGTTAGCCTTGTCTAAGGGGCAACTAGAAGTGATCAGTAGCGATCATGTGTTGTTTGCAGCAGTGGCCCATAGTAAAAGAAGTTCAGCCCCACATCACAGGTCATAAAAAGCAGAGTCCAGGGGGCACTGAAGGTAACTGCACAACAGCAGTGCAGAGGCAGAAAAATTACCCACAAGGTGGTCCAGAGTAGCCTCAGTCTATTTGTGCAGAGCTGAAGAAGAGATGAAATCAATCACACATCTTCTGTGTGAATTTGCCATTCAGCTGCTGCTGGGACCCCTGAATAAAGACTCTGTCTTGCTCCCAAAGCCAGATAATTCCTTCCTCAGTAGCTGTTAGTGGGTATGAGCTTTGGGCTGTCACACTAGGTGTCTGAACTGCTGGCCAAGCTGCTCCAAGGTTCCATCTCCCCTCTTCTAACTTCTCCATCCCTTCAACTTGCACTCTACAAAAAATATTCCATAATCTGCCATCACCCTGGGAGACAGTAACTTGCAGCAGCAGTGCAGGAGCCACATGCAGGTGTGAGAGGGTCTTCACAAGGGGTTGCTTTCCCTGGAGCAGTGTGATGTGACACGGTGTTCTGTATCTGCAGGCTGACTCTCATCACTGAGACCCAACAATGAGGCCTACAGGAGTGCTGTGTCAACGTAAAGTAAGTATTCTGTTTTGCTATTGCACTGCTTCATTTTCATTTTGAGTGGGGAAACTGAGGTGAGGTGATGCCTCGATCCAGATAGTATCACACTGCATTGTCAGCAGCACAGCTTACACATCACAGGATAATGAATCTTGCCTGTAAATCTTCACTTCCCTTGTGAAATACAATGCTAGCTCTCAGCTGAGGAACTTAGCTAAACTCCAACCTAAACCCATGATTCATTCCCCAAACTAAAATTTGTGCTATAATGATGAAGGGTGAGATCCGCCTCTGTGTGGAACAGGTCTGTAAAAAGACTAGAATAGCACCTTAACACCACAAAATAAGGCTGTTGTTTTACTTATTCCTGTAGAGAGAGAAATTGCCACCGCGGGAGGAAATGCAGTAGTGTAAAAGGAGCTCACAAAGAGATCAAATATTCATGTGCAGGCTCTTGGTCTGGAGGATATTTCATAAGGAAGGCTGGTGGAGCAGAGTTTTATTAGTAAGTGGGAGGAGGGAGTGCTAGTAACTCAGTATGAACAAGCTCTGTGCATGAGCTTTATCCCTCAGACATTCATCCATCCATCAAAACTATTT
This sequence comes from Brachypodius melanocephalos, assembly GCA_013398615.1. Classification (NCBI taxonomy): domain Eukaryota; kingdom Metazoa; phylum Chordata; class Aves; order Passeriformes; family Pycnonotidae; genus Brachypodius; species Brachypodius melanocephalos. Next base: position 1,566,828 of record VZSR01000257.1, on the reverse strand, counting down.
GACTCTTTGCCCTCTTTTCTGGCAGAGGAGGCTGGTAACTTCTCCCTGCATGGGAGCAAACAAGGTATGCACAGTAGTGATTGATGCACCTGGGGCAAAGAGCCTGCTTGCTGCATTTCGAGTCCCAGCGAGCAATTTATAGAAGGGTTTATGTAGATAAATAACCAGGGAGATTTATGTGAAGCAATACAAAACATATGCTTTTGGCTGCAAGAGATGAAGAAATGCTCAAGAACTTGGAAGATGTGTAGCTAAGGTTATTTGTAAAAGTGTTCCTGTTAGTAGGATTTATTCTGGGGCTTCATTTTATTCGGCATTGCCTCTAAAAGGCTGCAGAGCAAACAAGCATAGCAGGATCCATCACCTCTTTTACTGTGTTGTCTGAAAGAGTTTCAAGCATATAGCTTTAAAACCAGAAGTTTGGTCACATCAACCCTACTTGGGGCTGAGAATAGGAAAAGGCTGAGAGCAAAGAGAAGCAGCAGGAAAGGAGGCAGACCTCCTGGAGATGGAAGTTGGGTGAGGTCAGAAAAGTGCCTGGAGAGAGCCCAGATGCCAATTTGGTCTCCCAGGCACCAGGTACTGGGTGCTTACTTCTGAAAAAATGGGCGCTTACCTCTGAAAACCTTGTAGATCCCCCCATGGCTACTGTGATTTGAAGGGAGAAGGGGAGACAGTCCTGGCCTTATCTGGAAAGCTGGGAGGTAAATTTGAATTTGCCCATCACATCAGGTGAGTCTGTGGTAATGGGAATAAGCTTCTGCCATGTATTATATTTGCCTGGCTTGGACATCCCCTGGAATCTTGTGTCCCACTGGATGTGTAGTATTCCCTTTGCACTGAGATCCAGTCCCTGAACCTGGCACGGGCTCATTTGTGCCTGCTGAAGGGTAGAAGCCAGCTCAGTGCTGTGTTAGTGTGACGGTGAGCCAGAGCCTGCATGTGCTCTCACTGCTGTCCCACCCTGAGAACTCACAATCTGAGGAAGCTGTGTTCCCTGAACCACCTCCTTCCTGCTCCTTTGCCCTCGTGGGATGGCACAGAGTGGGCACCTTGACAAAAACCTCTTGAGTCAGAAGAGGCCCACTGTGGGCCAGACAGCAAAGTCACCTGCGATCTGTTGGAGGATGTGCACCAGGGAGAGCTGGCAGTCCTCACACCCAGTCCCTCCACCCTGACACATCCACTCCCCTGTCAGAGGGGCAGATCCCCTACCACCATGGGATATTGCACAGAAAATGGAGGCACAGCTGTCTGGCAGCCTGAACTGCCTCGTCACTAATTTTTCAAGTCTGAGCTGTCTCTGTTTCAGGAAGGAACAAATGAGTCACTCAAATTATACCCAACTGTCCCCATAAGGTGTGCACCCCAATGAACACTGATGTGCACATATATCAGCAACACAAGAGACTGGTAATTCCTTCTGGTTGCATGCCACTTAGCCATAAAATTCCTCCCTACATATCTCCCTGTCCCCTGACCCTCTCTCCTCCATGTCTCCGTCTCCTGGTGATGGAGTCTTGATCTTGGTGTGCCAGTGCCTGTCATTTTCCACCCTAGGCAGAAAAAAATATCAGCTGTTTCAAGAAAAGCTGTGACTGCTCCTAATCTTGGGCTCCCTTCCCCTGAGCAGGAGTGCAGAGCTTGGGATTTGCTTGGCAATCAGCCCTCCCATCGGTGGGAAAGGCCCCCTGCCCTCATGTGTGCTCACCACATGGGCCACTTTATTTACATAGCTGGGTCCACACATTTATATTTAGTACATTTGAGAGGCCACCATGGAATTGGAAAGCTAAAAATGAAGATGGAACATAATGTATGGAAGTTAAGGGGGGGGATATGAGTGAAAACTGAGGAGGCTGGAGGTAACTCCAGGGCTCGCTTGCCTGTGTGACCATGAATGCTGGAGTCTCCTGCTGTGAGCAAAAGGACCAGAAATTCAGGTCACCTTTGGATATAAACCCAGATCAGATTCAGGCCCTTTTTCAAATATTCTTACTTGAATACAACTGGAAATTGCAAAACCAAACCAGTCTTATGGACTGTAAGTCATCTATATATCTGTCTATATTTACCTTGATTTGGAAATTTTTAGTCACCGCATAAGTCTGACCAGAGTTAGGCTTGAGGTTTCTCAATGCAATGCTTTAGTAAAGGCAATTTTAGCCTTTTTCAGAAAGGCAGAAAACAGTAGTCTTGAGCAGAGGCAAAATTCTCTTTTAATGACTCCAAGCTCTCTTACATATTTGCACTTCTAGCAGAAGTTATTCCTGCTTTAGATTTATTCCGTTTGCAAATCTCTCCGCTTGAATCTAGCAACATTTTCTTATGAGACAATGTTGCATCATCTAGCTTCAGTCAGAAGCCACCCGATTTTACTCCTCAGGGTATGAAAAGTGAACTGAAGGGAGATGCTATCCTATTTTAAGAAATATTATCTGTGCTGGTGAGAGATTTTCTGGGGGATTAGCTTTCCCCTTGGCATGAGGAGAGACAGAAGTCAAGGCAAGATTTTGCCTTGGTGCTCTATGGCCTTGATAAATCAGGCATCACAAATCACTGCTGTTAGAACTGAAAAATTTCACATCCCTTAATGGGTGGGAGGCAAAAGTGTCCTATCTTTTGAGAAGATCCTCCTGTTTTTCACTTGCATGTTAATTTAGCAGCTCCCAAAATAGCAACCTATAGTACCCAGATTCATAATTCATAATTAAAACTCCTAACAGTGCTCAGGCTCCACAGTTGGCTTGACCTCTATGCCTCTCCATGAGCATACATCTCAAGGGATTCTTGCCCTCTTCTCAGGGAGGGCCCTGGGACTTATCCCATTAAGTTAACAGAAGGTCATATAATAGTCATAAAAATATTATGGATCCCTCCCACATTCCTCACCCATGGCAAAATACTGCAACAGGGAACAATCAGTGCTTTTTAGCTGGGCATCCAATAAATCTGGAGAGGTATTAGGCAGAACTGAAGCTCTACAGCTGCTGGGGTGGAGCGTGAGCACAGATGGATGGCTTGGGAAATGGGGTTCTTTTTTTGCCTCTGTTGCTGTTTGGAAGCAAACCTGTGTTTCAGGTTTTGCAATATCTTTAAGAGGTGTAAATGTTCTGTTTGTTAAAAGATCTTGTTTTCTGTTTATTTTCCAGCTGTGTCGTGTAGGGAAGGAAATTCAACAAAATTGAAGTAGTTTAGCAGAAATGCTGTTCAGCTTGGTTGCTTTCTCAGTAGTGGTTAAGAGGCTTATTTTGAATGGGACCTGCCCCAAAGCAATCTCTCTCCAAGCTCCCTGCACTGCTCCTTGCTGAAGTCTCACTGCTGCCAGAAGAGCAGCTTTGAGCTTTGTCCCTTGGAACTCAGGAGCAGCGTGCAATTCAGGCTTTTTGCACAGAGGAATTGCAATGTCTCCTGCAGGCTGTCCCTCTCCTCAGCTCCAGCCCACTGAGTCCTTTCCATCTGGCTGCTCTGGCTTGGGCTCTGCTTGCAGCTGGGGACTGTCATGTTGGCATTGTCAGCCCAGCAAGCAGCCAGGGCATTTCTTCTCCCTGTGATGCCAGAGCTTGTCTCATGGACTCTTTCCTAAGCCCCTGGGAAAGACCTAGGGGAATGTGGTTCTTTCTATACATTTTTTATTTGATCTGCTCTGGGTTTGAGCTGCTGTGTGCTCATAACCTCTGGATGGGGTATTTGTGGTGAGGGTTGTGCCCCGTGCAGTGGGATGATACTGGTTCCTGCTACTTAGGCCAACACAAGGTCACAAAGTTTTCATGCCACTTGGGGTTCCTCCAGGGAAACTTGTCTGACATGTGTGTTCAAACTTTCCTCCTTCACACTCCTCAGCATTTGCTGGAACTCCTTCGTTCTCTTGTGCCTTGTCTTGGCATGTACAGAGACACTGTGCCTTTGCTGAGGACTCTGCCACCACCCCAGTTAGTTCTAGCTGGAATTTGGGTTCCACAGACCTGCATGTCATACCTCAAGCCTAGCTTTAGCAGAACCGTGATCTATGAAATGCATTACATTTTGTCAAAGCCTGTCACAAGGGTCAGGAAGGACAGGATGCTGCTGCCATGTGACTGAAGTCTGTGTTCTGAACCCTTTGCATCCTCTCATCTTGCTGTTGAATGTTTGTTGTGCTGTGTGCCTAAGAGGGCAGCAAAACAAACCTTGCCTGGCCTCTCTGGAGCCAGTTGTGTGACAGGCAAGAGACTCAGCCAGTAGTCAATACAGCTGTAACTAACTCCTGCAATGACACAACCTTTCAAGGTGAGCATTGACCTTTACAGGCTTAGCTGTGTTCCTCCCAATAAAGTGTGGTCACGGCTATATTCCCAAATGATTTCTCTATGGATGGCAAGTAGCTGGAAGAAGTGTGTACAGACTGAATTAGCAATTTGAAGAAACTGATGCTTGCTCCTGCTATTGATTTATTGAAAAGTTTCTGCAAGCATTGAATGAACAAAGGAGCAGGCTGCCAGGCTGCCAGGCTGTTGAAGAAAATCTTCCTGATGCTGAGGTCAGAATCTATTTGAATTTTTTCCAGAAGTGAATTAATGTGTTGACAATGTGCTGCAGGGGTGAGGTCACGTGCAGCCACTAGATTTTTCTCAGGAACTTCTTTTGCTGCTCACACAGCTTTCAGGCTGAAATGATGTATGTGAAGAGAGCAGGATGAGAGACACCTCCAGCTCCTTGTCCATTAGCCTTTTGGATAAACTTCAGATTTTAGCATGGAAGTGCCAGCCACACTATGTAGGAGGGAGGCAGTCTAATTTGCTACATCTGCAGGCTAGCGGGCACCCTGTGCCACAACTTCGGGCTGTGGTGTGTTAATGAGGAGTCTCAGCCTTGCAGGGAGTGTGTGTCCAGGCTGGCACCCCTGGGATGCACATGCTCACTGCCTCACAAGAATGCACTGGGGATATCTGTCTGGGTATTGTTCTCCAAAGGGTATGAGATGAGCAACTGTAGATCAGTTGCTGTGCAGTTGCTCTTCCTTGAAGGGTGTCTGTCAGCAAGGTGCTGCCTAATGCAGAGTGAGGTTGGTCTCTGCAGGGATCCTGGCCAGTCTCAGCCTTGGACACCTCCTGAGGGTCAGGCTGGGGGCCTGCTGTAACCCTTGCTCGGGCAAAGGCCAGGCAGAAGGAGAAAGTAGAACTCAAGGAAACAGTTTTCCCAGGGGAGCTCCTGCAGGAACAAAAAGCCAAAGCCTCTGTAACAGAGCCAAACATCAATGAAGGAAAAATCTAATTACCCCTTCTTGTGGGGTTTAAAGTACAGGAAATGTAGCCCTCTGGGACAGATGTGAATATAGGCATAATCTAATGCCAGACTTGCCTGAACTCCCTGAATTCACGATCTCCCTATTAAGCAGTCAGTTGGTTCTAATGGGAGTTGAGCTGGAGGTGGTGTTTGCTTTTTCCACTCTCTCCCCACCAGTCTGTGCACAGTGCAGTAGGTGAAGGCCAGGGGCATTGTAAAATAATTGGCGTGGGTTACTTCTCTTGATTCCTTTAGCTTTCCACATAATGTGCTGATGTCTGTAACGTTTTGGCTGTTTCTACAGCTATTGCTGGAAAGGAGTGCAAAAAAGGAGCCCTTCAGGTGTGAGAAACTGCCCTGAACAGCAGCCTGTGTGTCTGTCCAGGCTCCCTCCTGGCAGTGCTGCAGCCTATCTTCAGCTGAGATCTGCCTCAATTTGAGTGGATTTGAGAGCTTCAAGACTTGGGTCCCTTGCCAGTCCTAGTGATTTTTGATTGTGTTTTGTTGCTGAAATCTTGAGAGCTGACAGGTCTGGGTTTGCTTTCCAATCCTGCTTTTGTGAGCAGGTGGGGTGGTCCTGCCATGGACGGTGCAGGTCCATGACCCAGTTTCCACAAAGCTGTGTAAGGTTTTTTGTTCCAAACTGCTGTGAGGTGCTTCAGTGCAGCCATGTGAGAAGAGGTGTTGGAGTGCATCAGACTAAGGGCCAAAGAGTCTTCAGCACCTGCGATGTCCACAACTGTTGCTACAGTGCAGTACACACGCAGTCTCTTGGCAAAGGCTTGTCAGAATGGAACCTGCCACGGAACAGAAACTGCTTGAAGAGCCCACAATGCTGACTTGGGCTCAGTTTGGGTATCCCAGCCAGAGGGCTGTGCCTTTAGGAGTAGTGTACTGCCTGAGGTGTGCCAAGAAGAGAACAGGTAAGTTGCCCTTGCATGAAGAAAATGCATGTGGTATAAACCCAGAGGACTTGCTGCAGGGAGAGCATTTAGCAGGCAAAGGACTACTTCAAGTGTCTTTTGTCGTGTTAATTGACGCTATCCAAGTGTGTTTTCTCACCGTGCTTTCGAGGGCTGATCTAGCCAGATGCAAAACACTCTCCTATGAAGGAGCAGCTGTGTGTGCTAGCTGGGTTTGCTTGGCTTTCAATCCCATGGAAAGGGCAATGTGAGTGCTCAGCTGTTCCTGAAAAATTGCTAGTGAGGAAAACAAACTAACAGACACAGCGGGGGTTTTGTAGCATGCAATTGAGGAGCTGAGCTCTTTTCCCCCAGCAGAGCTGAGCACCCACACAGCCTGCAGGCAGCGGGCTCTGTGCAGGGGCTGTGCTGGAGCCCAGCCCAGGGAGCTGCCTTGCACCTTGGGCAGAGGGGCTGCGGGCAGTCAGCCTGGGCAGAGGCTGGGCTGAAAGGGCAAAGAAGGGCAGAGTCCAGCCAGGGCTTGGCAGAGTGTGTTACTGTGGAGGTTTGGTTCGCTGGCCATAGCATTCGGGACCAGAAATCAAGACGTGTCTTTTTCTATAAGATCTGTGCAGGTTAGACAAGAACTCATCGCACCTTGGTCCATGCTAGAACAACACTGTCTTGTTCCTGCAACATCAGACTGCTGCTGATGGGAGAAGAGGGTAAAAAAGTAAGTGATGGCCAGTTGTAAAGGCTGATTTCATTTACTACTGAAAAATTGCCAGCCTGTCTTCATTGGCTTGTATTCCCTGAGGACCAGTAATGCCAGTTTATGCAGTTGTGTGAGTACCCACCAGCTTCTCCAGGCTGGAGCTCAATTGCTCTGTCGTGTTTAACAGAGGGAGGGCAGGAGGGGGTGAGGTGATGTTACCCAGACCCCTGTTGTTTTGGGAATCACCCAGTGATGCAGGCAGCTCCCTAGGCTTAAATGAAGTTCTTGGTAGCAGATTGATAGTATCAAACACTCAGTGCTCTGGCAACATTTCTGAAAGCCAAACGCTGGAATGAATGACAAAGTGTTTTTCTGTTCCTTGGAAAGTACAAACTGCTTTCCTTTTTGCTGCCCCACCACTCACTGCATGTGGGGGATTTGTTTATGTTAGGCTGTCTAAGGAAAAAAAAAAATCTACGTGTTATCTCAGAGCTGGGCAGATTAATCCAGAGGAAGATTTACTTGAGTGCAAATCAAAGGCTTAGTTTTGTTGGATAGTTCTTCAGTGTCTTGAATCTAAATCCATCGTGCTATCCTTGCAGCACTCAAATATTTCAAAAGAATTTGGAAAGTTTGCTGTTTGCTGCACTTTGTAACCAGACTGGAAGTGCTGAATATATTGCTGGGGTTTTTTTTTTTTTTCTTTCCTGTTCTTATGGCTTCAGTTCTGCTATATTTTATCTAATTTATTTTTGCTATGTTTAGTGTTCAAGATCTCTGAAGCCCTAAGGAGGGCTGTACAAATTAAAGGTACAATCCAAATCCAGGACATGCACTCCTAGTTCTCTGTAAACAGATTCTAAGCTGAGCCTATGTCACTGATGTGCCCAGGACTTAACTGATCTCTCACTGCCCAGAAGCAGGACAGTATTTCCATGTTTTCTACGCTTGTCTAGTGTTCCTAAGTGTTCCAGGCAGGCATTACAGGACCCTTTGATTTAAAATGCATGTGTATTCCTTGTATTCCTTGCTTTGGGTGTTAATTTATTTCCTGCATTGTATTCTCAGGTTGCTGTTGTCCCAAAGCCTGCCTGGGGTGCTCTGCTGCCATGTCTGCATCAGGGACATTAGGAAATTGTTGGGAGCAGTAAACTCTCCTCCTGATCAGTGATTTTTTCCAGGTGAGTGATGAGAATGGCAGTGGGCTACTGCTTGTTCTGAGACCTTATGTTCAGGGAGGGCTTTAGAAGTGGATAACACTTTCATTCTCCCTTTAAAATATGAGTGTACAGAGATTATGGGTCTCAATATATTGATAGCTGGAGATGGGCAGTCCAAGAATTGTTGGCAGAGTTCTGAGATATTGCAGAATGACATTGTGGATCTGGGCTGTTTAGAAAGTTGGGCAGGATCAGTTCTGGGTGTTGAAAGGTAGTTTATGGTTTGTGTATAGCAGCTTGGCTTCCTGGACTGATTCTTGTGTCCAGTGTGATCTGGAGGTATTCCTAGTGAGAAATTGAGTCCTGGCTCCTCTGTTGCATCCACAGGGCAAGCTGCAGACTCTGTCTGCTTTTGGCAGCAGTTGTGGGCACTTTTCAGTTGATTACACGTGTGCGAATAAAATGATTTTATAAAAAGGTATAACCAAATGTCAACTGCTGATGCAGCTCTTTAGTCTGAGAGAAAAAGAGAGCAGAGTGGTGCTGAGGCTGAGCTCCACATCTGGCTGTCAGGCTGCAGGAGTGCTGAATGCAAGGGGCCAGGAGGAGATGGGGAATTCAGACTCTGAGCCAAAGGCACTGGGATCACAGGGAAGGATGGAAAACCAGGTGCAGGAGCAAGAGTGGTGTTTCCATAGTGTGATTCCAGCAGAAGGGCAGAGAGCTTAGGAGATAAAAGGTTAATTAGCCAGAGCTTGGGGTGTTGTTTGGTATGTGTCTTGTGTTGGGAACTAGCATCTTTAATGAAGCCTCTTCCATTGGGATTTGAATGCTGGGTTCAGACAGCAGTCAGGACAGCAAGTTCTGTTTCCCATGTCACATCAAACTGCAAATGGCAAGACATCCAAACAAATTGGCAGCTATCATTGTCAGGTGCAGAAGGCTGAGAACTGCCAGCCAAGTCTTTCCTGGGCTCTTCCTTTAATTTCTTCAAGTTGTAAGTGTGTGTAAAAGTTCTGACTCAATCATTTCTGCTCTGGGCCCCTGTGGACCAGCTTGTCTTCCTTTTGGCTTAGGGAGCACTGAAACAGATCTCAAGTGAGCAGGGGTTTTTATCCAGCAGCCTTGAAGCAAGGCAGTTTTCTCCTGCATGTTTTGTGCAGCTGTGGGCAGTCATACACACTCCCAATTTTTTAAATTCTTTATTCTGTCCCTATTTTTGGCTCAGGCACTGTAACTGAGACCTGGGTAGAGTATTGCATTTGCATTGTTGTTGCAGATTTCTATCTTGGTGCTGATGCTAGAAAGGTTTCATTTCTGTACTGGCATGATATTCCAGTAATCAGTGCTTGCCTGTGCTTCACCAAACATAAAATTGGTGTTTTTCCAGTGCTAATAAAGTTCCACAAAGGGGAACTCGTGAGCAGTTTATAATATACCTTTCTCTACTATAATGGGATTGCCCATGGATTTAATGTCTTTCAAAACATTTGTCAACAAAATTATGGATCTGCTGCTGCATTTGTTATCAGCTGCACACAGCATATTTGGGAGACATGCTGTTAGTACATTTAAAACTATGAGGAAATTCTCCAACTGATTTCCTTTTTCTTTTTTTTTTTTTTTTTTTTTTTTTTTTTTT
>VZSR01000257.1:1431038-1556795 GCA_013398615.1 Brachypodius melanocephalos | reverse complement strand
TGTTGAACAGGGTGAAAATGTTGCCTATTCCAGAAGGAGCAGATTAGTTTGATTTTATGTGTAATATGCTATCAGGTCAGATATTGTTACTTAGGTAAAAACATGCCAATTGTTTTGTTTTTTTTTTTTTTTTTTTTAATTTTTCAATATTTTCTCCTTTTCCATGATATCTGTGAATGAGAAGTTCAGAGCCTTGTGTTCTGCTTTTCATGTTGTCTTCCAGATCCATTTTCTTTCTCTGCTCAGATCTTGTTGGTGTAGTTCTCTGTGCCCAAGTGTTAAGTTTTTTTTTACCTGGCCCAGATAAATATTTTCTTTTAGTGGACATCAGATAGAGATCAATTATTTCTATGATGCCTGCTTTATTTGGAAAGGCACTCCTATTCCAGTCTGATGTAAAATTCATTGCTCTCATGCCTGACTCAGCCTTTCCTTCCCTAAGCAGTATCCACTTTTTCTGAAGCAGGCTGTAGAGATTCTGCTCCCCTGGACATCCTTGTACATGGTACTAAAAGGCTATTTGCACCTAAAATTGGATGACATTTCATGGTTGGCTGACATGAACATGTGTCTGAAATTGTAGCTGGCCCATCTTTAAAATGAAGTTCCCATTTGTAGCTGCCAAAATCTTAATAGGATGTACAGTATTCCTGCTGATGGCAGAGGTTATTTTCAAAGGGGGCTCAGATGGAGGGCTTGTTCTGTCTCCAGTCTTTGGGATTAGTGGCATTCATGGACGTGTGTGAACATTTGCAGACCCAACATGAAAAGCCAGACTGAGGGTTTCATTAAACCTGTAATCTGCTGTCATTTGGCTGCATATCTGTGACTGCAAAAAAGCAGCCACACAGTTTTCTCTCCAAAAATTTACTTCCAGGCTAAGATCTATTTCAAGAAAAAGGATTTTCCTGTGTAACATTTCTTTGAATTCTTGTAAAGATGTTGTGCCTTCTGTATGGCCTAAGCCACTTGTATAAGCCCCAAGAAATAGTTGTAGTGCCAGGGCTTACCCACCTATAGTACTGGTTCCAGCCACCACGGGAATTTACTGACCTCTGGTTTTCTTCCTCATTTTTCAGCTGGTTTCCTATTCAACCTCTTGCTTGGTATACTCTCTAATGTCACTTTGGTCCAGCTTTTGACTTTTGGTGCTAAGCACTGTCCAACACCTTTGAGTATATTGAATTTTTCAGGGAATTTTAGAGCTTGAACAAGTTGTGCTGCCTTTATCTTGCCTTTTGAACGCTCTTCTAACTTATTTTGTTGTCCTAGTTAGTGCTTTCTCCAATTCCCTGCCAGATGTTTTCTCAGACCTCATCCCCTAGGAGGTGCTCTGAGATAATTTCCCACTGTTGATGATTAATTGGCCAGTCTGTCTTCTGTGTTTGCTCCTTAAATCCTTGTTTAAGCTACAGCAGGACGATGTGCTAGTTTTCTTTTTTGCCATAATGTGAAACGTGACAGCTGAGACACTCTTTATAAAGGAGGATCTCTTCATCTAGTTCTTTTGTAATCAAAGCTTGGGAAGGAGCAGGATAAAAAAAAAGCTTTCTGGAAAGAGAGGATGTTGCAGCCTAAACCTGCTAAAACAGAGGAGTGCATAATGCATCGCTTAAACTGTAAATCCCAGCAAATTTCCTTTCAGAATTTGCTCTGGGATTGATGCTTGGCAGCAAATCATGGCTGAAGACAGGGCTATTTTTGGCCCAGTTAGGATTTCCCTTCATTTTGTAGCCAAGAGCAAAACCACCATGCAGCTGTATTGCTAGATATAGCATTGACCTTTTCCCCTTATTGGACCAGAGTTTGACTCCTAATTGAAATTGCACTATAATTACACCTTATGTCCCAGTGGACACTTCTCTGTCTCATGAAACCAGTGCAGCATATTGGAGCAATCTGTTCTCCAGCGATGCAGGGCAGACTCTGAGGAACCACTGTCTCTCATCTCTGCTGGTGGTGATGATTCCTGCAGGACACCACGGCCAAAGCTGCTGTTGAAGGAGGTGTTCACTGGGGTGTCAGAGAGCAGTGAGCTGGTTTCAGGGGAGTTGGCTCCCCCTCTTAACTGACCATCCAAAACATTCCCACTAAGCGAAAGGAAAAGATCACTGGAAAAAACTTCTTTGAGCTCTCATGGCAAGATACATCTGTAGAAATTGGGAGTTCCTTCAAGTGTGCTGTGACATCTGCACAGGTCTGCAGAGCAGTGTGCACTGTTTGTGTCAGTACACCTTGACACTGGCTTCAGGACTGGAATATTTGTCCTGGCTGTATTTCAGTCCTGTAATCTCAAAAGTACCAGCTCCACTGACCTCTCAATCACAGAATGGGTCAGGCTGGGAGGGACCCCAGTGGGTCATCTGGTCCCACCTTCCTGCTCAAGGGTCATCCCAGAGCACGTGGCACTGAATTGCATCCAGATTGCTCTTGGATATCACCAGTGAGGGAGACTCCACAACTGTTCAGGGCAATCTGCTTCAGCACACTGTCACCTTCCTCCCTCTCAAAGGCATCCTAAAGGACGAAAGGAGGGTGTTACATGTTTGGCTAAACCTCTGATTTGGGCAATTAGAATATCAGGATCATGAGGACATAAATATGCTGCTTGGTTTAGCATGTTTGTTTTTGTTTCCTGTAGTTCTGATGCTTTCCTGGTTGAAATAAAACACAATTTACACCAAAAGGCTCAGTGAACTTTGTGCTAAGGAATACAGTTTATGTGGAGGATCTCTTTAACATGGTACCTTATGCTCTGCCTAGGAAGAAGGTGCAGAAGAGTTTTATAACACTGTTTGCAGACCTGCCAGCAGGGAGTGGGAGAGACCTGTCTGAATTTGAAGATCAGTGCTGCATAGGATACTGCTTTCCACCTAACAAGACTAAATGAGTAAAACATGTCTCCTCTGTGCAGCTGAAATATCTGCAAAACAATGACACAGAAAATAAATGCTGTAGCAACAAGCCAGTTCTGCAGTAGCTATTTGGCATATGATGTATGCAAAAACTCAGGGCTATTATTCCTTCCCAAACTCTATCCAAGCTACCTTTAATGGTCTCAAGTGAAAGGAAATCTGTCACTTTCTCCTGGACTCCTCCTTGGTCCAGGAGCCATTTCTTCCAGTCAATCTCCATTAACTTTCCTTTGGTCAGATTCATACAATTATACCTTCTCTGGCCTTTCTTTCTCTGATTGCTCCTCTTTGCTTTATACATGTCTACAAACAGCCTGTACCTCTAGGATAGTTACCTGTCCCAAGAGGAACTTGCCAGTGCTGAAGATAGACATTTTTATCATGATGGATGACCTTATGGAGACAAAGTGAAATGTGGAGTCTTAAGGACTTGCCTGTAAAGTTGGGTAATTGGTTGCATGTGAGGCAGGTTAATCACTGTCATAGCTTTGTGTGTTGAATGTACAAGAGGAAGGTTGCATGCTGGTTTGGGGCTGTCTAGAGGGGATATGCAGGCTTGAGAAGATGCTGTGCACACAAGATCAGTGTGGCTAAATGGTGAATGCTGGTTAAAAGCTGGGAACACAGTGTAAAAACTGTGCAAATCATGTCCTCAAACATCAGCCTTCACCCAAGATGGCATGGCACTGACAGGTAGATGTGTCATTAATGTTTTTCTAGGGGAGTGTGAAGGAGCTATGCTGATCCCACTTCAGGTGGGTACCTAAAACCAGGTAGAACTTGGTGCTTCATTCCTCAGCATAGCTGCCTGTGGGTCTTTAGCTCTGTGTCTTGCTGTTTTGTCTGTAAACTGGGGGTAAAGCTACCCCACCTTCACAGGAGATTGTTAAATGTTGTGTTTGTGGGACACTGAGACTCAGGAGTGGTGAGCAGGGTACACTAAGGGAGGTGAAAGTAATATCATTGTGCAGACAGTGGGGTTTGGGAGCCCATGCTCAGCAGTCAAGGGGGAGAAGCTGTTAGATCAGTTTTACCTTTCCTGTGTGTTCATGTTTTGTGCAGCAATAGTCCATGACCTGTATTTTAATGCTGCCTACACTGGGTGCTTTCCTCTGCTGTTCTAAGGGTGGTTTTGGCTCTTCTTGATGGTTTCAGCTCCAGTGGGGCTGGGTGTATAAATGCTATGTGATGGAGCACATGAGGAGGATACTGAGGAGTTGGGAGACACTGCTGATGCTCTCTGCACATTGACTATTCCAGGCATTCTTCCTCTTCAGCTGGGCTGCACTAAGTCAAACTCTCTGGGTGAACACAGGGACAAAGTGACGAAGAATAAATCACTTAAGAAATGGCAAGCCCAGAATTATGGATGTTATTTCTATCTAGTGGACTGGAGGAGACTGATGGGGAACTGTTTTGTCCATCGATGGAAATAGTTTCCCCGATAAACTATTTGCAATCACGTGTTAATTGTCTTCCTTCAGCTCCTGTCATGCCATCTGGAAATCACCAAAGCCTGGCTGTTAGCAACTGGCTTCTCAGCTCAGCAGGAGGACTGGTCTCCTGATTTGCTAATCAGGGCATCAGGCAGTCCCTGCTGCTCCTCTTGTCTGGGTTTGGAGTGTGAAATACAGCATGATTGTGGTTGAGGGCAAGATTGCTGCATGGGGCACTCCACATTTACCCTCCTGTCTTGGAGAGCTGGCTGTGAACACAGCTCAAGTGAAGGAAGCAGGGATTGGTTTCTCCCCTTTTCCCAGACAGGATAATTTCTGCTTGGGATTGTCCAAGGTGCTTGGGGAGTGTGCTACTCTGTTTCTACAGCAAGGTGATACTGAAATCCCAATTCTTGCAGTTTGAAAGGTCCAGGCAGAGCTTTCCCATCAAGAGGATTAATTTGTCTTGGATTTTCTTGTGTCTATAGAGAAGACGAAGGAGTTCAGAGTTTTCAGTAGCTGAGGTAACCTTGCAGCAAACAACTGCAAAGTCACACTGCAAACTTACACACTACTTTTCCTGGGAGTTCTGTATGAGGGTAAGCAAATGAAAAATGTGAACTTTTTAAGACAAGATATTTGTAAGCTGTGCATTCCCAGGGAAAGCAAGGATGGCTTTTCCAAATGTGTGTGATTTGAAAGCCTTGTCTGATGGGCCACAAACTTCCGCTGGAAAAGAATTTGGCAGGAGACCACCCAGGATAAACTATAGGCAGAAATCATCTACTGGAAGGGAAAGGACTCAAAGCTCAGGACCTCTGGTGGGAAAAAAGAGTTAGAATTGTAACAGGATAGTGACTGCTCTTCCAGTGCAACCACTCCACAACAAAACAGGAAGGAATAATCCCCTCTGCCTTGCTCACTGCATTGGGCAGGGACACCAAAGGCTGACCAGTGTTTAGGGCAACAGGCACACAGAAATCTCTTTCCTCTTAAATGGCATCATGTCAGACTGGTTTCCTCCAAGGACACTCAGATGATGTTGATGACCATAGAACAGGAAAACATCACATTAAAAAAAAATAAAAATAAAAAAGGCTTCATCACTTTCTCACTTGCATGAAGCCAGGCATTTTTATTTTGTCAGAAACATTGCAAGTGTTTCACTGACAGGTTTATACAACTCAGATTTTGTTCAATGAAAAAATACTTAATTGCAAAGCTGGTGTGTATTGTAACTAAAAATTCATAAGGAAGATGAGCAACAAATCTGCTTTGCTCCTGACTAATACCAGCTTTTCAAAGAGAAAGAAACACTCTTAACCTTGCACCTTTGCTAGAATGAATCAGCCATCTGGAGCTCAGTTTTTTCTTCAAAAATAATTACTGGGAGAAAAAAAAGCTGCAGTTGTTGCCTTATTTTTATTTCCCTTCTGAATTTTGGGCAAATTTTTCTCAGACAAATTTTCCAGTTTTTTTATAATTTAACAATTGCTGGAAACATGGAACTAAAGTTGCTTCTCTCTCTTGTGGCCAGCACTCAGCCTGGTGTTCAGTGCCCACAGCAGCACCATGGTCCCAATCTGCACTCATGCAGATTTGTGTCATCTTCCCCTCTGCAGTGTCCTTGCTGTGAAGCTGCCCCTGTGCTGTGGCTGCCTAGTGTGGCAGGAGCTGCTTGGGTACTTTATTAGGTTTAATTTCAGCCAATGGTGAGACTAAAATCAAAATCCAGGATTCTCACTTCCTTTTCTTAGCACTTTCTCTGGATAAAATGTCTCGCATGTTGAAGAGGTAGAATAAAAATCACAAGGTTTGACAATGCCAAAGTGATTTCTTCTCAAATTTGGCATATGCTTCAGAGTTTTGAGGAATAGCTTTTATCAGTCTTCCCAAGAGTGTACTTCTAAACAAATAAATATTCCTCCACCAATGTTTGCAATCAGAAGAGGCAGCCAGAAAATTTGCAAGCAGTGAAAAACAAATTGGTCAGCAGGTATCTTTGCCAACAAGGAAGCAGAGGAAAATAAACAGCATCTATTATGGAAATATATTTTATTTGAAAGGTGTTGTCCAGTCCAGACGCTCGAAGACTTATCACCAGTGTTGAGGTGTCCTGGCTTATATCTTTGATTTATGTTTGAACTTGTTCACATTCATCCAAGTGTTGAGAAATGGCCAGTTTAACAAACAAAGCCTTTTATTCATAGCTATGCAGGGTTCATATTGCAGTTTTGTGTACAGATAATTACATTGTGTATCTTGACACTATCATTTTTCATGTTTGCTAATAGTTGCTGTTTGCCAACAATTAGTGTCTTTCTGGAGAATTAACTGCAGGCAGTTGCTTTCTCTGTAACCATATTTGCTCCAGCAAAACAGTTTTATTCTGATTTTGAGAATGACACCACTGATTCACTCCAGGGGTCTGCCTTGCAGTTTTAGTTTGAGTAGGTCTGTGTGGTTTACTGGATTGTGAACTAATCAGGAAAGAGACTTCCAGCTCAAGCAGTCTGGAGAAATTAAAATATCATTGGGATATCAAAGAAATGAACTGTGAATCAGTCCAGTAGGATCTTTGGGGCTGCCCTCAGCTGTCTGTGATGCTCAGCTCCTGCAGGACCAGCTCTGCATGCCAAGTTTTGCTGGTCAGACAGTCTGTCACAGGTAACAGACAGGAGACTTTATCTTCAGACTTGGTGCCTGCCCCAGAAAGATCCACGAGAGCAACAGGGAGGCATTTAACTCAGTGAATGCCTCAGTCTGGTAGAACAAGATGAGGTTCCTGGTCAGCTATTCTGCTCACAGTTCAGCCCCGTGGCATTCAACGTGTGCAACTGCAACTTGTGGTTCAAGCAGGCATTTCTGCTGTTATGAGAGTGCCACTTACCTTCCAAGTGCCTTGCAAACTTTATTAGCTCACGAGATCTTTGAGGTATGAGAAGCTTGTTTTTACTGACTGAATTTGTTTTTCTTTGCAAGCTTCAGGTGAGAGAAGATCCTGATGCAATGAAGGAGCTATTTTGTGTTATCTGCAACTGATTATTATTTTCTACTTCTTCTATTTGGATAAAATTTACTTTACTAGGAAATTCAAGTCTTATCACTGCCAAATCAGGGGTCCATGTTTCATGTCTTTCATAAGGGGTGAGGTAAAATCCCTTTTTGCCCAAGTATACAATGTTACATCTTTAAATGTCTTCTTAGAGGTGCTGTGTAGCTCGTTACTCCCTTCTGGTGCCCAAAGATGCCTGGATAGATTGTGGTAGTATCAGCAAGGGAGGGTGCAGACAAACTGTGATGTGCTCAAGAGGCAGAGATGTCTGTCTAGATGGAGTGGAGGAGGTAGCTAAGCCAGGACAGGCTCCCTTGTGCTCAAGGGATCTCAAGGAAAAACTGTGGCTCCCATCAGCCAGTACACAGGGAAAGTGAATCCTTGTGACCATGGGGCCAAAACCAGATAGTAAATCTTTGTGAGAAGAGGGGAACTCTGGTTTAGAAGTAAATACAGGAAAAACTTCTACGTTTATTATGCGCATGTCATATATCAGAGACCAACACATTTCCTTGAAAAGGAACAGGCATCTGTTCAAAGAACCCCCTTCCCTGGTCAGTTGAATTTCTATCATTTCAGTCACTCTATTCAGCTTTCCTACCTACAGGAGAGAAAAAGGGCAGTGAGAAGGGCAAATAGTTGGAACTTTTCATCTTTCAATTTGCCTTTTGCAAATGCAGCATTGAGCTTTATCAGTGGAGAGGGACAGTTCTGTGAGTAGAGCAACTCATCAGAAAATCCTGTCAATTTTTCATCAAACCTTGTTTCCCCCCAGCCTGTAGGATGTCTGCCAGATAGATAACAAATATGATTGCTAGCTCAAAGGTGATAAGATGGGCAAAGAGGAATTCTGAAGTTAGTCAGAGCTTGATTTATGACTCAACCATGGATTTTAAATGCATGCAAAAATCATGAAAACCTCCCTTTGTTGCTGGCAATGATTCCAAGTCTGCTTTAGAAATGCTCTTGCTCCATGTATTTATCTACTGTATCTTGGATGGGAATTTTGTCTTATTGCCTTGCCTTACATGGTGTGCAAGCAGAAGAGCTGCCTTGTCAGGAAAGAATTATTATTCTTGCCCTTCTAGGGACGTGGGGAACATTTAAGTGCATCTTTGTCTTGTAGGTGAGCACTCAATAATGTGATTAGGCAGTGAATTGGGAGCTTAACTTCCATTGCAAAGCAATGCATGCCTATGTTTGGTACACTGACTGGCTTCATAAAATGGCTTGATTTATTTTGTTAACCTCAGCTCCTTGGGCCATTGTTGATTGTGTGTGGCAGTGTTAATCAAGTGTGTTATAGAGAATAATTTTGGCTGAGGTTTTGGGTCTGTGCTATGTAAGGACAATATTTGGGTGGCATTAAGGACAGTTTAAGCTCAGTTTGTGCTCATGGTGTGCCATAAATTGATCAGACATGTTCAACAACCATCTAGTACTCCAAAAACATAATTGTAAATGAGAAGAGTTTTGCATAAGTGTGAAAAGTAGTTAATTTGGTAACAGCCTAGTTAATAGGCTAATTGTCACCAAATTCATGTAATTTAAACTTCGTCATGCTTGGCTGTGGGTGGTGTTGGAGAGAATCTGCAGGATGGCCATTACTAAAGAAGAGTAAATATGAGTTGTCCTTCCTCATAGCTAAATGTTTGTGAATGGTCTCTTTGTCATATACATGAATATTACAGGAATCTCTCCTACTGACCAGCAGTTTAAAGTCATTGTGCAGAGACAAAAGTAAAATACTGACAGCCTTGACTAGGACAAGGTTGTTGGACTAGCCATACAACGATACTTTGGAAATTCCTTTCAACAAGAACAATTCTGTGGTCTAGGTTATATTGCTGACAGAATATTTGGAGCTCTTGGTCAGTTGGGAAATGATTAAAATGTTTTAAAGGTGGGTTTTTTTGTATTCACTCACAAATGAAATACAGATGTAAAACTGCCTGAGCTATAAATCTGGCCTCAATCATTCCTAACATTTCGACATCATACTGTGCAAAATGGCCTCCACTTAAGTAATTTCCAAATGACTGAACTTCACATTTTTCTTCTGTTATTGTCATCAACCTCAGCAGATGTCAAAATCAAGGAAGAGCCACTAATGAGAAGCTGCTGGTAAATTTGGCATGTCTCAGTCACTTCCATGTGAATACCTGGAGAACAGACTGAGCATCTACAACAGTCAACGTGAATCAAAACCAAAACTAAGAATGGGACCATGGATGTGAGCTGTTCTTTCAAACCACTCTGTATAAATAAATAGCCCTGTCAGTGTATACAAAGCAATAACCTGACTCATGAGCAGGGTGAACCTTTGCAGTCTTGTGTTTCCACTATTGCACTCTACAGCTAGACCTAGAAAGACAGCTGTCATCTGCACCGTGGTGAGCATGACAAGCAGTGACTGTTTTGTAACCAACACAAGTCTGTTGTTCCTATTCGTACAGCTCAGCTACACCACAGATAGATAAAAAGTTACAAATACCTTGGTGCTCCATTAGATCTCTTTTAAGATTACATGTGTCAAGATGGCAAAGAATGATAAAATTAGATTGTTCTCTTGCTGTAAATACTGCAGTTACTGACTGAGCCTTTCCACAGTTAACTCTTTCTTACACTGAACAGACATTTTCCAGATATTTGCATGGCTTAACACATCTGTTTACATATTTCCTCAACCAGCCAGATTTTCTCACTGATTGAATCTGAGAAAATCTTGGGGGAGAGGGAGAGAATATGGAGAACAAAATGTGTGCAACATATTTCTCTTGATGTATGTTTTCATCCCAGCTGCTCTTGTAATAGAGATGTCTGAGAGCGTTTTGGACATGATGAACTGTGACCTTCAGTGAACAATGGCCCATCCCCAATACACAGAGCTAAACTTTCTCAGACTAAGGAGTGTCCTCATCCTCCCTACAGTGTTTAAGTTTCCTTTTTGTGGATCTTCATGATGGAATAAGCCAAGATCCAGGTCTGAACATTCAAAAATCTTGGTTAAAATCAAACTCCAAGGCTCCTATGGCTGCACTTTATGATTGTACAGAGAAGTGGTTGTAAAGCTGAAACCTGTTTGTAAACAGTTTGTGGAATGAGAAGCTAAGTTACCATCTGGCCTCTTTGTGCAGCTTTCCCTTTTTGTTGTTTTGTAAGTTCTTGCACATGGGAGGATTTGTATTGTTGACTGAGAGTGAATTTTGAGCCTGTGGTCCACATGCGTGTATCTAAGAAACAGAAATTTTTTTGCTATTTACCTTTGAAACAAAAGTAATGTATTTAAGTCAAGTAAGGTTGTGTAGTCATGATCAGAAATCGTGGCACGTGCCCTGAATGACCAGGCACAGAGACTAAGCAATAAGTTGTGTACACTGGGTAAACATGTGTTAAGACACAGTTTGAGAAGCACCTGGTGCTCTGGTCCCTTGGGAAAAGCTATATTTGGCTTTATTAAGTGAAAAGAGGGATAAATCCCCACAATCTGCCTAGAAGAAATTTGTAAACAGAAGGGCTGGAGTAAAACTATATTGAAAAATTGTTCACTAGTCCTAATGATTTAACAAATACAGTATGGATATTTCAGTAGCAGAAAGGATGATGGGATGTGTGTTAGAGAAGGCTGGATTGAATCCAGGCCTCTAGGATGATTTTCTGTGACAGTTTGGTTAATTATAAGAACCACATTAAAAAAGGCACATAAACTTCATCCTGTTCTGTTTTAAAACTTTCCCCAGAGCATAAGTCCTTCTTTAAAGGTTACCCTCTGATACGTAACACGTCCCGTGTTGTTTTGCTAAGCTATGACTCTGTAATAAGTGTTTGAAATTTACAGCTTCAGCTAGTCACAGACTTGAGAAGTGTTTATTTTTTCTCAGTTGTTCTTGCTATGTAATGAATGTAGCTCAGAGAGTGCTCTGAGTCCAGCCCTGGACTCTGCAGCCGCCGTGTTTCCAAGAAGCAGCACACTGGCTGCAGCACACGGGGAGCACCAGCGAGCCCTTTCTGCCGCTTACTGACTAAGAATTCACAGACTGAGCAGGGGAGGCTAGAACCGAAGTCACACAGGGTCATATCTGGCTGAACTGAAAATAAAGCCCACATTTTAAAGGCAGCTTAGCAAAATTGCAGCCACTTATCCAGCTTGGTTTGCAGAAAGAGCCTGTCTGCCTATTTATTTGTGGTGGTTGCAAAATGGGGGGTTCCTTTCCCATAAGTAACTCATTTGTTTTGGTGAGTTAAAATTCCCTCTTTGGATAAAGGTCTGTGACTGCTGGCAGTCATTGTGGTTAGTACCACATTGCAAACAGCTCAGGATTTCTTACACAATGGGAGCTGCTGGGCATGAAGGATCCTGGATCTTCTTCAGGAGACTTTAGAAGCATTTGTCTGTATTTTGAGAAAAACCGAATGTGCTTTATGGGAAAAGGAAATGCCACCATTAATACTAGATGTGTGTTTGTAAATGACTAATACTGCAACTACATCCAAATTAAAACTACGCTTCTGTTCATCAAGACTGATTGACAAGTGTTTACTGTTAAATAGTTGATTTATTTAGCATTTCTATAATGTACTTAACAATAGCTGCATAACACTTATGTAAAGATTTCTTTCAAAGAAGGTCTCGGTAGCCTTTTGCTATGGGGAGAAGCCCAATGTCTGTGCCTTGGGCTGCTGTTGCCCCCAGTGAGTACCTGCTCTGTGCGTGGTGGTGACAGGAGGGGTTCCCTCTGCTGCTGTCCCAGGCAAGAAGTGATTGCCCCGGGGGTGTGTTGATTCCCCCTGGAGTGCTTTGCTTGCCCCTGGGCAGGCTGGAAAAGACTGAGCCATGCTGTGGGTGGCAGTGGGGGCCCAGCAGCACTGCCTACAAACTGGAGCACAGCTCCAGCTCTAACAGCCATTTCTGAGCTGCTGATATCTCTGCCAACATCTTGATGTTTGAGCTAAAGCTCTTTTGCTGGTGCCTGCTTCAGACCAATGTGTGCCTCTTTCTTAGTTTAATAAAAGTAACATGAGGTTGATTTAATTTTGTTTAGATAGTTTGAGGAAGTTTGCAGTTCTGCCTGTGTTCAAGGGAGGCAGGTCACCAGTTCGTTTTTACTGGCATTAGTTGTGAAGTATTTTATTCTCCTTTTCATTATTTTTCTTTTGATATTCTCAGTCTGGGATGGAGTTTCTCATTGGTGAGTCAGCTTCTTTTCTGGTTTTTCCCCCATAGAATTACCTTATAGGCTTCATCTGCAGCTCCTGGAATGTCAGTGTGTAGGGCTGAGTGTTTGAATTTCCCTATCTCTCCTAATTGTCCTCATGAGGAGAAGCTGGGCTGGGGGGCTCTGCTTCTAACATATCTCTTACTCACATCATGAACATTGCTCAAAGGTGACCAAGAGTCCCAGTTCCCAGCTGCATCAAACACTGAGGGTGTGGACAAGGCTCTTGAGACTGTTTTCACCCTTTTCCATAGACAGTATCAATCCTGGTGTGCTGTGTCTAGCAGTGCTCTCAGAGGAGTAAGGATGGAAATGCATCCTGTTTTTTTTGGACTGCACATAACTGTAGGAAGGCTGCCCTGGACCTGTAAGTCTGTGGTGACTGTGCTTGTTTTGATTGTCCAAGGGTCACCTAAGGCACCAGATCAAGTGGTGATGCCTTTTCCTGCTGCTGAGCTTTCACAAAGCCCCGACTGCAAGTGAGTCCTTTCTACAGACACTATCTGACATCTCCCTGTACTGGCACCATGCAGGTTTATATCAAGGATAAAGCAAACCCTAGACAGCATCAGAAAATCCCTTTTAGAAGTGCACTGAGAGGGCTGTGAGCATGGACCTCTGAAAATGCAATGGAGGCTTCATTTAATTACTGTGTGTCCAGAACCTCTGCTCTGTACACCCTGTCTGCCTTTGTAGTGGTGTCAGGCAGAACAAACAACCAGGGCATTTTCACTGCAAGGGCTCCATTATATTTCCTATCAGAGTCTTGAAACTGCCTACTTAGGGTTTGGCAGCAGCCTGAACTGGAAACTACTGGCCACACAGGCTATGGGACACACGGACCTGGGTCACAAGATCTGCCAGGAACACAGGGCTCAGGGAATAATCTCACAGGCTGCATTTCAGTGTAAGTTATTTCCCTCTGAAAAATATTCTTTTTTTCAGGGCTTTACTGGAACATAAAATGTGGCCCTTAGGAGGTGGAGGCTGCTTCAGGCTTGCTGATTGGATTAAAATATAATTATTTCCTGTTCTCCCCAAATCACTTGGTACCCAGTTGGGGGTGCTGCAAAGAGGGTGCACTCTCCTTGCCCAGGAGCTGAATAGGATTTCTCTTCATTCAGCAGAATGGAAAAGAAAAATAGAGAATAATACATTAGGGACTTACATGCTGTTGTAGAAACAATTGCTTGGCATCAGAGCAAAGCCAAGTAACCCCACCAGCTCTCATTCACAGTCGATCAACAGCAGGAGGGTCAGGTTCATTACCTGGGGGATTCTGCTCAAATGCAGGCTCCAGTCCAGCAGGGAGATGTCAAGAAAGAGTGAAGGCAATGTGATCAGCTCTGAGTGTAAAAGTTACAATCCGTTAGAGGAGGGAGCTTATAACATCCTGCAATGAGTGAAGCGAGACTGCAGATGAGGGATGAAGGAAATTGGGGTGGAGGATTTTCTGGCTTTTGAGGTTTTATGAACCTTGCAAACTGTTTTATGGGTTCACAATGCTAGCTGAGTCTGCAAACCCTTTTTTTTTTTTTTAAATTTAAATCCTTTTCTTTCCAGGGCCATCCAGGGTAACAATAAAAATAATGTCAAACAGTGAAGTAAAGCTGAGTCTGTTCTGCAAAGACTAGAACATCCCACCAGAGAGAGCTGAGCCACAGAGAAAAAGGACACTGTCTTTATTCACTGAATGGTGAATAAATGGATGTTCATGCTGGCTGTGATTTGTTTCTACTCTCATCTTTATTTTCAGTGACTTTCACTCTTCTCTGTGTAATGTTTGGTTTTGTTGGGTTTGTTTGTTTTTACTTTGGTTTCATAAGGAAGCAAAAATTACAAAACAAATTCATTTGTACATGTGTGAGTGCCTTTCAATCTCACCCATCTGGTGTTATTGTGGCAACTAATTTAATCCAAATTCACCAGAAAAGCACAGTTCTCAAAGGTAATTGTGTTCCAGCATACTTTGTGAAAATAAGTGCCTGAAGAGAGGGGCAAGACCTTGTTAACATTTTGAGCAAGGGGAAAAACTTCAGGGAGTTGAATTCATTAGGAATTATAAACATACTGCCCACCAAAAAAACCCAAACAAACAAACAAACAAACAAAAAAGAAAAAAAAAAAAGAGAGAGAGAGAGGGGGGGGGAAAAGAAAAAAGAAAAGGAGGGAGAGGGCTCAGGAGAAACTCACTGTGCAGCAGCTTCAGAAAAAGCTTACAACTACCATGAGACTGAAACCCTTATGAGACCATGTCATTAAGTCATGGACCTCTCTGTGTTTCTGCTTTGCTGAATGTCTCTGTAAAGCAGTATGTAACCTATAACATTTGAGAACAAATCAAACTGACAGTCCAAACAGCAGTGAAACTAGATCAGCCTGTTTGCTATTCCATGGCTGGTCATGAGAGAAACGTGGAGCTTGTTTCACAAATTGAAACATCCCAAATTATCAGCAGGCCTGTGGCCACTCTGCGTTTTTGGTTTTTATTGGCAGTTAACTGAAGCCAAACAGGACCAGACCAAGCCTGTTACTTCATCTCTGCTTGGCTGGAAATGTTGCTGTGGTCTGATTGTGCTCCTGGAAATATCAGATATGGTTTTGTATTGGAGGATGCTGGATCCAGAGGCAATGACTTGTGAGTTGATCCTACTACTTGTGGGCTGAATTCCCTTTGGAGTCTACTGCTTGCTCTGGACTCTAAAGGACAGGTATATGTGAAAGGAACAGTGATGTAAATGTTCTGGAGTTAGCTCTGTATAATGTTGTTTTCATGTCCAAATTTCCATATAATCTCTGCAATTTCAATAGTACATTTAGGAAGATGGAGAAAAAAATGAAATACATAATTTTTTTTTAAAGGGAGAGAGAGTGGCTTCCTTCTGGTGGACATATCTGTCCTGCACAAATGTCAGATGTTCCAGGGTCATGAGTGGGTGCTCCTCCTCTAATCCCTAAAGAGCAACTTTGTTTGCAGACAAGGCAGCAGTTATTGGGCTGGGGCAGTAAGTGGTGGATTTTCTGCAACCTCTCTTATAAGATCATCCTGAATTTTGCATCACTTAAACTCTTGTGTTCATGGCAAGCACTCTCCTGGTCACATAACAATACTGCTACCAGGTTAAGTATTTCATGGCCAAAAATCAGGTGCCAGGATGTGTGTTTAGTGAAAGCCGTTTCAGAGGTGAAATCTGGGATTGCCTCCCAGATGTAGCTTTTAGGGTGAATACAATTATTTTGGGAAACGCACAGAGAAGCCCTGTAAAGGCTCTGTCCTCCTGTATCCTGCCATGAAGTGGTGCATGCAGCCAGTCACTGGGGGTTCATAGCTGCGTGTCTGACCAGCTTGTGAAAGCTGATTTGGCTGTTGGAGGTACCAGCCTGAGGCCATGGTGCTCTGCAGGACCCTGCCCAGAGAAGGGCCCTGCCTGTGTTAATTTGCAGCCTCAACAGAAACATGCTTGGGAGAGAAAATGGGAGTCTCTCTCTATTTGGCCTTGAACCAGTTTCCTTCTACATGGCTTGGTGAGAAATTCAGTGGCTCAGGAAAAACTGTGTTGTAGTGTCAAGGATGCTTTGGCTCATGGGTGTTAGAAATGAAGCCCTCTCCTTTTCAGTTGCTGTTTGCAGGAGTTTACACATAAAAAGTGTAAAACCTACTGTTGTAGCATTTTGTTTTACAAACCCTGAAGTCTGAGTGTCCCTGGTACCCTGCACCCATCATCCATCAGTTTGTGTGGGGTCAGGGCTGCTCTGGCTCTGTCCTGGTGCCCTCACAATCATCTTTGTGCCACCCAGAGCCAGAGGAGCTCCAGGCTGTTGTGTGTTGTACCCATATGGCTTTTGCCTTTGGACAGAGACTGAATCTTGCCCTGAAAACCATGTCAGGGAAAATAACCTGCTTTTTGGTGTGAATTGATTCCTGAGTAAGCCTACCAGACTAGTAGTAGAGATGTCCCCCATGGCAATTGGTTTCCCATCTGGCTGAGTAAAGATGGTAGACAGGCAATATTGCAGGCTTAGGTCATGACTGTGTGCTGTTCAGCCAAAACTGTAAAAAACAGCTGTCAAAAAAGATCAGCAAGGGAGGATTTTGCTGCTTTGTTGCTCAGGCTGTTTTGGGGGAGAAAGGAGAGAAGAAGTTGGACTTGATCCATTGCAGGCTACCTGCATTCTTTCTCCAGGCTGGGTGCTTCACAGTGCAATTCTCTTACACTCTCTTATCAGCAGGGGGAAGGTGTTTTATTACTGAGTTGCTGCTGGCTGCTCACCAAGCACCCTTGAGACAGGGATTGTCACTCAAGCTAAATTAAAGAGAGCTTGAGTACATACAGGGGAAGGAAAAACAAACTGTCAGGAACTGAATCCAGAACACCTGACATTCAGAGCTGCCTGGTTGACATCAGCCTTTTCCCCCTCCCCTAACCAAGTGCCCCTCTTGCAGATGAAATCTGGGTTTCCAGAGGTGTCCAAAGGACTTAGGCAGCCATCTCCTTTAGAGTGAGATGGCTAATGTCAGAATTCAGGATTTCTGCAATTTCCCCTGACTGTTACTGGTTCTCTGTATGTCCTTGGGTACATCAGTTCACTTGCATTAAGTATCTTACTCTGTGCAGTAATCCCCTGTCACAGCTCAGTGGTGCTGCAGGCTGTGGAGATGTGCAGTTGATCAAGCTGGGATGGTAAAACAGGGCAGGGTTATTCCTGCAGGCATTTAGGGCTCTTCTGATACAACAAGGCCATGGAAACTCTGCTTCACACCCACGTTCCAGTCAAGGGGCTGTGCTAGCACAGTGCTGGTCACAGGCTCTGCTGCGTTTGCCATATGAGCTCCCCAAAAGCAACAGGGGTGAGATGCTGATGGCTGTGACTCCCATCATTTGCAGAGCAGCCCCATACACAGCCTAGAGCAGGGCAGGGGCTGCCTTCTCTCAGGCACAATGGTTTGAGGCAGCCCGCAACATGAATATAATCCAGGGATTTTGTTTTGTGGGAATTATAATCTTCAGTTTCCGCTTCTCTTTGGGATGAGAATGCGTGGATTTGGCAAGGAAGTGGACAGTTTGGCAGCTCAGCAAGGCTTGGCTGTGAATGGAAACAGATTGTATGGTCTGCATCAAGGTGCAGGCTGGGGAGGGATGGGGTCTGTCCAAGCATCAGTGGTCTGGGAGTATGGTGGGGCAGGCAGGCACTAAAGTGTGGGATGCCTGCAGTACTGAAAACTCTTGGAGATTTTATACACTGCCTGTTGTAACCCCACCAGAGCTTACATTTATCCTCTCATGGGGAAAGAACAGTTGAGTTCCCTTGAGCTGTTGTTTTGCCTCCTTTCATTATGTGAAGCCAATATCTGCCAGGAGCAGGTCTATGTGTATCATGGAAGAAGCATTTTCCCAAGGAGAAAAAAGTTAAATCTTTGGTGTGTTTTCTCACAATTTTGAATTTTAGGATAACTGGGGAAATGTATATTTATAGCATTATGTCAACAATTATTAATATTGTTGCAGAAAACATTACTTTCTGCCAGAAAAAAATCTTTTAAAAATGTGTTTGTCACACAATATCAGAACACAGTACCTGTGCTGAAGCAGAACTGTGTGTAGAAAAGAGGAGGGTATTTATCAACACCCTTGGTGAGGGAACTGGATGGGTCCCTGCTGAATTTTCTGTCATCAAAGAGCCCCTGTGGCAGGTAGAGGAATTCAACCCTCCAGTCAAAAACATCATGCCTGCAGGCATTACCTATCCCAAGATTTTGATGCAGCTATTTAAATACCCGTGTCTTTGAATCGCTTGTCTTTGATAAACTCCAGCAAACTCTTTTGTTTAATGAGCCCTGACTTTGACCCACACCTTTGAGCCACAAGGAACACCAGCTGACATCGGTCTGCAGTGTGCAGATAGTGCAGAAATGGGAATCCACCAGGGCTTTGGATGGGTTGGCTAGCTGCTTTTCTCTCCTGGAGGCACAAGACCCCTCTGCTGGTGCTGCTGGTGGTGTGTGCCCTGTGGCTGTGACAGAGCTTTATGCATGCTGGAGATCAGGCTTTCTGTGCGTTTGCTGAGCAGCTTAGTAGTACAGGATGAATATCTGGAGACAACATCTATCATCATGACAAACCCTCTCTAAACTCCCCCAGAACTATGCTCTCTCTAAGCTGGGCTGCTGGTATAATTAGAGTCCACACTCAGCCCCTGATCTGTTCTCAATTTGCTGATAGTGATGTTGTTTATTTCTTGGTCCGGGTGCAATTGCAAACCAAGTTGGCTCCCAGCAGTTGTCTTGTTCATTCTCTTCCTTCAGTGATACGCTCCTCTGAGCAGGGTTTTGGTCTCACCCACAAACCTCAGTGTGCGGTGAAGGAGGACCAGGAGGGATCATGACGGCTTTCCAATTCCCTGCTAATATATTTGATTTTGGTGTTTGCAACACGCCAAGTTTGGATCCTGAGCAGAAGCCAGGCAGCACTAGGAAGGAAAGGCCTTTGGCAGGGGGATTGGAAGAGGCTGCTGGAGCAATCAACACAAGAACAAAGCAAAGGCAAGGGTCAGGCAGATTTTGCTGCGTGCATGCAGCAGTTGAATGAAATTGGGAATTGATCACGAGGCCCTGGGGGTAGAGACAGTATTTGCAGTCAAGGGCACCTCTCCCTACCACAGCTGCAACAGAGGGGTGCTGTGTTTTTACTTTGTTACTCCTTGCAGGGGTTTGAGCCTCTCTTGGATTTGAGAGATACAGCAATTGTGCCTCTATTTCTCCACAAAGAAGGCTGGGAGAGAGTGTGGGTTTAGCAGTGGTGCCAGGCCCACAGGACATGCCAGGGTGGAGGAACAAACCAGCACCTTCTGCTGTAGGAATGCCTGAGATCCCCAGCTATCCAAACAGTTTGTTGTTGGGCTGTGCAGGGATGAACCCCTCAGGAAAGGGCACTAAACTATCTGATTGTCACCTGGTATGAAGTAAAAAGGTGGTGATTTTTCTCTAACTGCATGTGCTATATTTGCCCAGTTTTACACCATCTTGCTTTCTTTTCCCCAGTCTGGGTCCTAAGATGCTTCAGAGTGTGTTTTAAAATATCTCTAAATCGACTTGTGATTTCACTGTCTCCCCTACTATTGGTAACACCTCTAAATTAAGTTTCATCTGTGAATTTATTTCTTCCCCAAAGAAATTGCTTCTTCCCCAAAGGATGCAGTGCTTTTGTGGTGACAGAATAAATATACAAAGGCAGATTGTAGGAATGAGTGGAGACTAACAAGGTTTGTAGAGTGCTTTGGAGTATCTCCAAGGCTGGACAAGAAACCTGCATATTTAGGGATAGTTAATTGGCTGGAATGCTCCAGGGACAGGGGGGTGTCTGAATATTTGAAGACACTGAAATTCCTGTCAGCTCATTCTTCCAGAGCAGAACTGAATCCAGAAATTTTAGCAAAGAACTTTATTACCAAACTAAAAAAGCAGGCTGCAGAAATAGAAATGTAACTCAGTAATAAAGTACTGCAAGCAGTTTTTTGCTCTGTAGGTGGCTTTGGGAGTCCAATGGTTCTGAGATGCTTGGTATCCAGGGCAAAACTATGGCCTCCTGTGAACCCAGAGGAAAGTGTAAATTCATATTCATTTGTGTGTATATTATGTATTTAGCTGTTTTCATCTGCTAACCACGTATAAATCTGATGTGTACTCAGAAACAAAGGATCACTTGTCAACTTAACTTCCCTAAAGCTGGAGAAGCCACAAGTATTGAGTTTTTCCTAAGGGCTAAAGTTAATATGAAAAATCATAGATTCATTATAATCTTGTAGTGCTGGAATGGATCTGCAGAGATCTCCTTCGTCACTCTGCATTTAGGCAGGAGCATTACTTCTACAAAATGCTTATGGTTGTTTGCCTGACTTCTTATAAAAACCCTCCAATATATAACCACGCTCATAGTCAGAAAGCATTCTTAATAACCCTTTTAAATCTGCCTTGCTTGGAGAAAACCTGATTTTTCTTCTCTTTGTCTTAAGGAACCTGGAGAGCAATTGATCATAATCTTCTTGACCTTTTAAATGTGAGAAGATTGCTATTACATCTCTCCTTAGTCTTCTCTTTTCTAGACTAAACAAATGTACTTCCTTCATCTATCCTTCCTGGGCCATATTTTCAAATACCTCGATCCTTTCTATAACTATTCTTTGGACTTCTTCCAGTTCTCTACATCTCCCTTTAACTGTGGTGCCCCAAAATGAATACAGTATTCCAGGAGAGTGATATCATTGCTCTTGTGTTATATACACATAACACTTGTGATTATACATCCTAGAAGGAAATCTGTCTTGTTTTCAATGGCATCACACCGTCAGCTCACGGAGTTTATGACAATTCTGTGCTGTGCAGTTGTCTGTTCAGTCGGTGAATAGCTCATCATTCAAGTTTTCACGCTTGATTTTTCCTTTTGATGGGAATACTTCATACTTGAACTTACCAAATTTCATGTTGGTTGGGACTATCTGTCCAATTCTCAAGACCATTTTTCATTCTGATCCTGCCTTTCAAAGGAGTGGCAGTCTCTTTCAATTTGTGATCCTTTGCAGAGTCTAAAACTGAGTTCTTTTGGCTGGTATTCAGAAAGTTAGGACAGATATGTTCATTCAGAGGGGACTAGGAAATTGGTTGAAATTTATAAAGGGGGGGACTGTGGGTTTTTTTCACAACCCACTTAAGCAGCTTCTGGATGTGGTGTCCTTTCATTTTTGAATTATTAAAATAACTCACTTTTTAAAGCTGTGTTGCAGTTCTACACTAGAGACATCTTGTAAAAAATGTATAAGTACTGATATCTTAATGCTACTTCCTCACAGAGCTCTCCTTTCTTTTCTAGTTCCATTTCTAATAGACTTTTGTAATAGACCAATGTCTTGACTTTTCAGGGCCAAAAAGAGATCAGTTTCCCATATTATTTCTATTTAGGGAAAATACTTATTCTTTAGTTGAGAAGAAGTTACTGTAAAGGTCCCCTGTTGTAAAAGAAGAGGCTTGGGGACTGTGGTCTGTGATAAGGACTCCATCTAGATCTCTAACTTGGCAGGCTTTGTTTCTCTTGTCCACTGAAAGTTCATAGAGAGTATCTGCCCCAGAAAAAAATCTAGTTCCTTGAAGTTTCCCTTTCTTTATGTCACCAGATTTCTTCTTGTGCAGCCTCCTAGTATCAATCCTCTTCCTTCTCTTGGTTCCATACTAATAATGCCTCTTCCTGGGCCGTGCATTTATATAGCAGATGATAATGGTGTTCCCAAAAATGGTGGGGAAGTGGGAAGGTAGTTAACATTAACCAAAGGAAAAGGGATTTCCTTGTTCTCATCCTTACAAATTGCTCACTGCAAGTAAAATTTCTCCAGGAGGCCCTGCAGGCAACATGTGCAGCAGACTCCAATCCTGCAGCATATTTCCCTGGCAGCGTGCTGACAGATACTGCTCTGACCAGCAATTCTAGTAACATCCCTGTCTGTCCAGCTGTCAGAGGACTGCCTGAGTATTTTCAGAAAATCACCTCTAATAGTCTCACCATTTCATCTGTGCAAGATCGTTAGTCCCCAGGTAACTATTGAGACAGACTGTAATTACCTCCTGTCTGCTGTACTATAAATCCTTATTTTCACTCACGAGTCTGCACTGGGGCCAGTCTGAAGTTTCCTCTGATGTGGTGATCAACTTTGGGGAACAATCATCTCTCCAATACTTCTGAGAGAGGATGTCTTTTCTGAAAGCTACATCCTCCCACCCAGATTCTGTTTGCCTAGAGATAGGAGTGGCTGGAGAAAGTCCTCTGACCAGGATTAAGGGGTAGTGTAAGGAACAGAATAGTCCCTGGAGGCTTTGCTATCTGTGGACTCATGAGGGTTTGTATTTAGGGACTGCAAATCCTCCTGAAACAGGCAAGCCAAAGATGGCAGAGCTGGGAACCCCTGCCCTCAGTTCTCTCCCTGTGCAAGTACAAATAAGACACCTCCCTCAACTGATCTTGTGTGATGTATTTGGCTGCTTATCTTGGCTGGTTTTGCCTTCTGAAATGGCAATGGAGTTTGTTCTTGCTGGTGTTTGCTGGGCTTGGTTGCTAAGTGGAGGGAAAGCAGTGCAGAATGGTGCTACCTCTGCCGCCCTTGCATCCAAGGATGTCCTGGCTCATGCATGACTGAGAAGACTTGTGATGCCCCAGTCATCTCATCCTCACTCTTCAAGGGCAGAGAAATGCAGGCAGCTCCCTCTCCCTGCCAAGGAACTTCCAGACTGGGATTTATATGTGAGAAGCAATTGTTATCTGCTCTCCATAATCACTGCAAATCGCATGCTTTTGGAGGCATCTAGGGCTGGGGGAGCCTGTTGTACAAATCAAGATGAACTAGGAGGAAGTCAGGATGATCTTTGTACATAATAAGGAGAATGAAACAGGCTGAGGAATATTGGACAAATGAAGAAAGGGAGCAATCAAGGAGAAAAGCTAGTTCTGGGCAGGGATACTTGGCTTGGCTGCCTTCCCTGAAGGCTTGTTCCATTAACGTTTGAATATTTAGCAAAAGCTGTCTTTGCAGGGGTAAAGAGATAAGCAGAACTATTTAGTTTAAAAGTAGCAGAGCTCCAGGTTTCAAGTGCATTCTGTCTGGCTTCCTCCTCCTCCCTCAGTGAAATACTCTGTGTTTTCTGTAGCAAAATATGTGAGTCTGGGACATGCATGGGTTCCCTATGCACATGTGGTTCTGCTCTCCTCTTCTGATTTCATCCAGATGTCTTTTTTAATTATTATTATTGTTAAACTGCACTGCTATTAATAACTTGGAAGTAGAATTGCTCCTCTGAACAACAACTGGATACAAACCCAGAATTTCATTTAGTTTTCACTTAGTGCTGGCTTGTTCCTTCAGCTATTTACCATCCTAGTACTAAAAGATGCCTTGTCCAAAATAGGATGATACGAATCTTTCCTTTCCACCTCTGAGCTGACACCTGAAGGTTGGTGTTACAGTAGTGGTTATCCTGAGTGGTATGCATTGTTATGAAGAGCCAAATCCTCACAGGTGGGTTGGCTGGCTGGTGGGGCCAGGCATGTGAAATCAGTGTGATGATTTGGCTGAGTTGAGGTCAGAGTATTCAGTATTCACTATTTCACAAAAATGATCATGGTCTGTAATTACCCATAATTTGCAGTATACAGGTAGGAATTTGACTTTACTCAGCATGCAGAGGTCCATTGCCTGGTTCTCAGCAGAGGCAGCACATAGGCTTGCATGTTTCTTTTCAAATATCGGCTTCGCTGACTGCAAACAGCTGCTGCTGAGTTTATATTGCAAGTTTCAGAGCATGTCTGAAGGGATGCCACCTCTTTGAAAGAGACATTAGCTGTCCACAGATATTTTGCTGTAAAGGAATCGTGGTGGGTTCACTGCCTTGCCTGGTACCCCTGTCTGAAGTCATGAGGGGCAGGAGCCTGTAAATGGCAGTTTAGTTTTGTGGGTGAGACCTCTCCATGTCAGATATGAGATAGGTCTGATGTTTAGCACTGGCTACATTACTGTTTTTAAACTTTGGAGGTATTTTTAGACAGTTAAATTGGTGGCTCTACCACTGAGTTCTATGGAACATCTGCAGTTCCCTCTGACTATAGGTAGGTATGCTGACATTTTGGGTCCTATATGACTGTGAATATCTGTTGCCAGTTGATACAGAGAAACCAAACATAAGTCAAGCCTCTAGGAACTGTGTTGTGTGGTGCTTTGAGAAGTGAACTTGATGATCCAGCAAGTCCTTTCCAGGCCTGCATTCCTTTGGTTCTGAAGCTGGAAACATGAAACAGTGTGATTTCTGAGGACCTTGTTAGCTTTGGCTTTAAGTGGTAGCATGTATCTCCTGAGAACCATTCATAACATGAAAAACTTCTCTTTTTTCTTAATGACAGAACCTAAACATTTTGCTCAACAGTGATTTAATGAGTAGAATATTCCCATTGTCAGGGTCTGGTGCTAATAGTAGACAGATGGCTGGCAGTTTGAAAATCAGTCAACACAAAATTTTTGCTATATAAAACTCAAAACATTTTAACTTTAAAAATCTGAACTGCTTATTTCACAGTCAGACTGTAAATGGACTGGCAGTAAATACATTCTACTGACAAGATGTGTTTATACTGCAGAAATCTTGAAAACACATATAGCGTAAAATGGTACATCTGATGTTAAGTGAATTATACATACAGAAAAAAGGAGGTGGGAAGAAGGAGCCTGACAGAGGGTAGGAACAAAGCAGGGATGTGAAACAGCAGAACCAACAAAAAGGGAAAACAAAATTGACTGGCTTGTTTCTAAGAGAGAGTTCTGCCAGATTCAGAATTAGGTAATAGTTATACTTGGTGCTCTGTATTGCTTAGAGCAGTCACTAAGAACAAAGCCCCTACAGGTGTGTTGTTTGGCTGATATGATCAGGTGCACAATCTAACAGTGTTGATGGTCACTGGTGTCCCTCCTGTTACTTCATAGGAACAACAAACTCAATCAGACTGATAACAGTAGTGTCACAGAGCCCCAGTGTTTTGGGGAAGCTGAGGAAGAAGTTGCATCTGGAGGTGTTTTTAAAATATGATGGCCACCCTTGGGTTTGGATCATCTATATTCCAGCCCTTTTTCAGGGGCAGTTCTCAGTCCTCAGGTCATTACTGTCAATCCTAAATTCCTGATTTCTCTCCACTGTTATCTCCAGCTTTACAGGCTCTGAGATATAAGAGCACAGTCTTTGTGGGGAGCCCAGTGAATCCACTGCTTGGGATTTAGACTAACAGGAATTCCCACAAGAACAGGAAGTTCCATGGCATTTTCCACTGCTACTTACTGCCTGAAACAAAGCATGAAAAATATGCAGAATGTACATTATAGCCCCTCTTCAGAGATGTATCTCACTGTCTCATGATAAAGAACTCCCATGTGAGGATAGTTATATTAAACAATTCTCTGGACAAGCAGTACAGAAAGGCAGCAATTTGGGATCTATTTTTTTCTTTAATATGGGAAAAGGGCAGGAGCTTTTCATTGTCACAGAAAGCTCAAGGTGTAAAGTGTAATACACTAGAGCAACTTAAGGGCTGCTCTTGAGACTAAGAACTATTGTTTGGCCTCCACATTAAACTGAATCCCCACATTGGAGAAGAAAGAGTGGAAAATATCATATTGAAAAACGCTATATGAGAGAGAGCAAGAGATACTGGGCCTGCCTGGATTTATAAAACAAGAAAACAATCTGTGTATCAGCATTGACTTTCATGCAACCATTCTAAAGGATAATGAAAAACCAGAAGGAAGATTTAGAAAGAAACAAAGCAAGTTATGGAATAACTTCAAGCAGTCTATTACAGAGTATTTATGCAGTAGAATATTAGTTGTCAGCACTTTATGAAGAAAAAAAATCCATTTTGGAAATAACAGCAACAATTAATCCTTACGAGAAAAAGGTTTCAAATTTACTTGGTGAAAAAAAATCAGTGATTTTTTGTTCTGGATAAGATGAAAAGAATATGAGCTCAGTAACATCGCTGGAGAGCAAGAGCTGCAAAATAGTGACATACACCTGCTAAAGATTCAATGTTAAAGTTAACCTGAGTGCCATGAAAGGATGAGATGGATATACTTCAGAAGAGTCACTGAAACTAACTAGTGTAGCTTGGAGGAAGAATAATTACACCTTAGCTTACAATGAAAACCTCCAGTTTAACCAGGGAGCTATCATTTTTTCTGCTATAACCTAGTAATGCAGATCAAACTGTAAGGTAGGCTCATCTTTGTAGTCCTAAACCTGGTCCTTTCAGGTTAGCTGGAGAGTCTCTGCAGGGAATTACGAGCTGCCCATTCCTGAAACATCTGGTAGAGACTACACATGGTTTACAATACCGAGCAGATACTAAAGGAAGAGTTTGAAGATTTACATATTACCTTGATCCATGTATCTGTTTACATCTATTCTTTGAGCCACATGTTTTTTGACCTCTAAATTATTACACCTTTTTTGCTTACAAACATGCAGCATGATGTATTTGAAACAAACTACAAAAATAGGTCCGAAGTAACAGTCTTGCCACCTTGAACACAGTCTGTGTAATAACACAGTGTATGTGTAAGACCTTCTTGTGCCCATTTGGATCTTGAGAGTGGTAACATCACATTGACCGTGGCTGGGAACAGGCTTTTCTAGCTGCTGTACCCTCACACATTTCCAGA
Organism: Brachypodius melanocephalos; assembly: GCA_013398615.1. Classification (NCBI taxonomy): domain Eukaryota; kingdom Metazoa; phylum Chordata; class Aves; order Passeriformes; family Pycnonotidae; genus Brachypodius; species Brachypodius melanocephalos. The sequence goes on along the minus strand of VZSR01000257.1, from coordinate 1,529,935 downwards.
ATTCAGTCATACAATTCAGAAGTAGAACACAAATTACAGGAGAGGCAGAGAGCAATTGACAGGTATCAGGAAAGCGGAGAAAGAACCTATTGTGCAAGAAGCAGACAGCTCTGCTGACCTGAAAATATATTATTCTATGGAAGCACAAACCAGAGGGCTTGTGGAATTTGCTCTCAATTCACCATGAAAATGCTGAGCTGGGGCAACCATTCATTTGATGTGGGTGGTCCTTAATGCATGTCATAATTTACACTTAAGGCATATATGATCCCTTGAAATTCCCTTCTTAGGAGGACCATAAAACCAGTGTTGCATATGGAGCTCACTGGAGGTTTCTGCAAAGCTCCCCCATTGTCAGACATAAACACATCCTATTATTCTAGCTTAGGTCAGAGTTCAATGACTCCCCAAAGCTTATTTCAGTCCTAAACTGATCCCACTACAGTCCGGGTGGGCAAAGTAGAAGTGTTCCCAACTCAGCTTCTTTGCTCTGGCTGCTCCGCTCCGCAATGGGAAGCCAACCTGACTCCTGGGGCTGCAGGTTAATGTACAGCTTATCAGTGAAATCACCCTGCCTCGTCCTCAGGCTGTTTTCTGAAGGATTTTGCAAGCATTACTGAAGTTTCCTCTTCTCTGTATAGGAGATCCTGGGATTATCATTAGCCTCATCTTCAAGACCAGGAATCAGAAGTTAAAAGACTTCATGCCGGGAATCCTTGTTAGTACAAGAAATAGCTCACAGATGTGTCTTTGCCTGCCTGCTGCTGTGGAGGCAGAGCCCAGGCCTTGCTGGACCCTGTGGGCTCATCCCAGTTCAGACACATCTGTCAGGGCCCTGCTGCTGTGCTGGGCACTGCCCTGCTCCTGCACAGCCACTGCTGGAGCACTTGTTGGGGGCCTGGGTGGCTGTGTCCCCCTCCTCTGGATGCCATCCCTGGGCCTGTCTCCAGTAGGGCAGCAGCAAGCAGTCAGGGTGAAGAGCAATCCCCTTGGCCTGAACATGGCAGTTCCCGAGGTTGAGGCTATTCCTTGCTCCCAGTTTGCCAAATGCACTTTCCAGGGCCATCTGTTTCTTGCTTGTTAGCATGGGGGTAACACAGTGATGTCTCCAAAAGAGACACTGCTGCCTTTGGGGATGGCGACCCAATGGTCAATGCCCAGGACAGGGCTCATGGATGGCAAATCAGAAGCCTTCCTCTGCTTAAAAGGATGAGATGGAGCTGTAGAAGGATCTACACTTGGACCAGAGGTCTGGGCTGCACAAGCTGGGGAGAAAGCACTAATTCCTACCCTGAGAAATCAATGGCAAGAGGTTTACTCTCTACTTCATCTCAGCTCACAGGAGGTAAGGCTATCTCTTTGAACTACATGGCCCTGAGGTATAAGGGATGGCTCCATGAGAGCAGGTAAGAAACATTTTGCTGTAGTTCAGAGGTTTCAAGAGCCAAATAAAGAAATGAAGGAAGAACAGAGAAAAAATCTGACCACAGAATATAAACAGAATAAAAAGTGCTTCTTGTTAGCTTCTCATAATAATTGGATCAGGAGAAACCCCCAATATTTTACCTAAAATTGAAATGTGCATCGTATTTGTTTCTCCCTTTTAGTCTTTTGTATCTCAGAATCAGTTTGTATCCTTAGATAGACTCAACAAAAGATCAGAGTGGCAACTTAAACTGAGAGATTGCATGGCTGGATCTGGCCCTTGGTAGTATTTTATCTCTAATGGAGAGAAAATAGCAGTGACAAGGAATGAACATGGACAGTGTCTTTCCCTCCCATGGCCTTCCCGGGGGAGCTTTCCCTGCTCAACTCGTGACCAACAGCCTGTTTCCCCTCTCTGAAATATTGCCCATTCCCTTAACCAGAAGTTTCCTGTGCTGACTGAAATATTAAAAAGACCAAACAACACGTGGCAAGTTTGTTTATTTGTAGGGCTGCGTATTCATGCCTGGCTTAGGCCCCTCCTGCTGAGGAATTTCAGCTATTTTGCTGGCAGTCTGGGGTGGGGGGTTAAGGCCCTGGTGAGAATGGGGGCTGGTGGCGATGCTGGTGACAGCAGTCAGGCCCAGCGGGTCAGTGATGTCTCCATAACACTGACAGGAGTCACTGGAGAGGACAAACTGGGTGGGAAGGGGACAGAGGCTGCAGGGATCTGCTGTGGCAGGGGCCGAGTGCAGCCCAGGGCCATGGCCACCGCAGGGGTCACCGGAGCAGCACACAAGGAGCTGGTTTGTGCACCCCTCCCCAAACCCACCCAGGCTCTGGGGATCTCCAGGGAGTTTTGTTTTCCCTTTGAAGATCCCAGACCCAGCCTGCACTGGAAGCTCTTTGGGAGCCTCCTTGCAGGGGAAGGCTGTGCTGGGGCCTCCGCTCCCCCTGGCAGGGCCCTCAGCCATGCTCTGAGAGGAGGGGAAGCAAGGCAGCTGCTCTCATCCTGGGGCCGGCATTTGAAAAGGCAGCACGGCAGTGATTAATGCTCACCCTGGCAGCGAGGCCTCTCTCCGGAAGCCTGGCTGGTGCAGGCTCCCGTGGGGCACCTCCATGTGCCCTTCCCTTGCGGTGAGGGGCGGTGGCTCCCCAGCCACGGTGTCTGTGGGGAACAACGGCCTCCATGGCTGCCCAGGCCTGCCTTAGGAAGTCATCATCCAGATCTTGGGAAGCATCTGTGCTTCCTGCCACTGTGGGCTCTCAGCGTGGCTGTGCAAGCCAACAACTCCTGCCCACCACCAGCCTCACCAGGAGCAGGGACACGGAGAACATTCACAAGGATTAAATATTGATTTGCCAAGCCCTTGGGAGCATGAGATGGCTCGGGCAGCTCTGTCTATCTCTTGTAAGCAGTTGGCACAGCAGGCTGTAGCAATCAATTTCAAACAGTTCTTCTCCAGGTGCAAAGGAAATACAGGTTTAAAGTGTTGCCTTTAAACAGACAAATTAAATTAAAATGGTAGCAGCAGAAAACTGCAGTGTGCATGAAGATTGTGATGACTGGAGCATGAGACCTGGCAAGGATTAACATCTCTCTCAGGCCAAGGGCTGCAGGAGCCCTAATAAACTTACAGCTGCTTTTCTCCTGAAGCTGTGCAGAGACCAGCTTGTGTGGGTTCCAACACAGAACCAAACTGGGAGGATGGGCTTGCTGTGTCTGGTGCTATGAAATCATGTTCCTGCATGGCTACCCACTGAGAAGAGAGGCTCAAAATGCTGCAGAGAGCTCACTTGCCCCCTGAGGTTAGTTCCCCTTGTCTGTATGCTGCCAGGACTCAGAAAGATGAGGGTACTGGTTTTGCATGCTCTTCATTAGTACTATTTCTTTTCTTTTTTTCTTCTTCTGATAGGTTCTACAGAAAATATATTTTTATTAGAAAATACTGTGACGTTTCCAAATTTCTAGTGTTGGATGATATTTGAGTTTGTGCGTGCTTTGCAATTAAAATCTTAAATGGTTCCTAAAAATGAAAACAAAAAAGAAAAACCTAATATTTGAGAGGGGGTGGATGTTTTCAAAAGAAAAATTAGCTGTTGCTTCTGCAAATTGATTTTCTGGCAGATGATTATATTACAACCATTTTTCATTAAAAAATAATCTTCTGGCCAGCTGTAGCACATTCATGTTTCAAGAGAAAGAGGAAGACCTCCACGTGCTGCAGTTTGGCTTGGACTGTCAGAAGATGGGAGGGGAAACAGTAGTCCAGAGGTTTTCCTCAACACTGCAGAGCATGGTGCAAGCAGAGCACCGAGTGGTGGGCAGATCCTGCTGGGCTGATCCTGTATGTGGCCTCACACTGAGCACCTGCATCTACCTCTGGCACCCCTGCATACAACACTCCCTACCCCTGGAAGGCTGCAGGGACACAAACCCCATCGTCTGCAGATGGAGGACAGTGGTGCCAGTCTCTTCTGCCAGGCTGAAGTCAGGATGTCCATCCCTCCAGGGGGGAAAATCTCATTAAGAGGCTTAAGAACATTGAGACTTGGAGAGGGAAAGCATAAATGCAGTCACTAAGGTCTCCAGTGACTCTCTGGAAATCACCGTGACCATGCACAGGCTTGAAATTCTGTCACAACTTGCATCTTGCAAACATATGACAGAAGGTGATGCAGAGGTGACTTTTGAGGCACCACAGCACTAAAATTAACACTGACTAAGTGTTCAGAAGGCAGTGGCCCAGCTGTGAGAGCTGCTAAGAAATGTCTGACAACCCAGGTGATACCCAGGCACAAAAAGCATCTACAATTGCTATAGTGTGCTGCCAGAGCTGAGAACTGCAGAATGTCCTGGGATCTGGGCTGGAGGCTCATCAGGGCAGGGTCAGGGCTGCAGCAGTGGGGCTGCATAATTGGCAACTTTCTCTTATCTGAAGTTCTCACTTTATGTTTGGTTTCTTTTCCTATAGCCCTCTTTTTTTTTCTGTGTGAATGAAAGTGAGCATGTGTAGCTTAAGAATCCCAAGTTATAGGCTGCTGTCCTGAGCATCCCAAAGCTCAGTCATTGCTTTGTCCAATTTTTCCACACGAATTTTCCAGTTGGATTTTAATCTGCATTCTAAACATCCTGGTACCCTAGGGTTGTGGTAAAGCACTGGAGTTAAAGAAAAAGAAAAATACTGGTCATCACAGTTTTTCTGATCACTTACAAATCAACAACCAGCTCTATCTCTATACATTTGTAAGCTAACCTGTGTTTGCCCAGAATGTGTTGTAAATAATTGCTGTGTTAACATGCTACTGAACTCACAAAGCCAGTAACTGTGCAGCTAGAGGGAGGACTGAAGAGGCCAGTTTGTAAACTTGCTCTTTTTTGCTATCCTTTCTTAGAAGTCTTATTTCCATTGTGGTTTTGCACAGAAAGGCAATGGGTATGTGTGGCCCATTCTGACTGTACAGAGTTACGAGCCAGTCCTGCCCTGGGGAATGTTTGCTAAACCTTGGCAAGCAGCAGGCATGAGTGTTGGAGTTCAGGGAGCTGCACCTTGGGCTTGCAACTAACAGCAAACTATGCCAAGGCTTTAGCCCCCTGTTCTCATCCAGATGCAGTTTGCAGTGTGTGCAAAGGGGCTGGCACTGAGAGAGCATTGCCTGTTGACAGCCTAGCACAGAACATGCCAAGGAATTCCAGGGCTGCAAGTGAGGGGTGCAGTGGTGATGGTACCACCATAATACCAAGCAGTCATGCTGCTGGATCGCATTTTGCAAGTGGGGGAATTTTCCACCTCTTCTTTGTGACCTACTTATCAGGCTGGTGAATCTGTTGAAAAATACTGAAATATGAGTGTGATAAAAGATGGGAAATCACACTGATGCTATTCCCCACACTTACTTACTTGCTCTCCACAAATATTTCTGCAAGTAAAACTCAGACCACAAAAATGCTTGTAGAAAGCTCAGAGCTTCCTATCAGCACTCCAGGAGTTTGTATCATGGCCAGTTATCTCTTGTGCTGTTTGCTTTGTTGGGAGCAAGTGGGCACAGTTAAGTGGAGTCGAATCCAGCAATGTCACGGTAGGAATCGGTTTGCTTCCTGTGCACCATTATGCTCCAGCAATCTTCTCAGTGTTTTTGATGGAGTGTGCTCAGCAAGTATATGCCCTCTGGCTCTATGCAGCAGTTGAGTGTTGGCATTGGACTACCAGCATGAAATCAGGTGTTGACCTGCAGCCCACCTCCCACTACGGAGGCACTCTGCCAGCAATCCTTACTGGGTTACATGAGCTACGGGCTTGGTGCCAGAAGTTTGCTGTCATGGAGCTAGGAGGTGCTCAGCAGATTTCCCAGGCAGGAACAAAAAGCCTTATGTCCTATTCAAACTTCATTTGGGAGGGGGATAGCTCCTACTCTGGGCTGTTGTCAGGGTTAGCCAGCGCTTCTTCCCCCTTCACTCTCACTGTGTATCACGTGAGCAGCCAGTCAGCACCAGGGTTGCCTACCTCCTCCTGTTTGCTAGCGCTTGATGCACTTCAAATCTGGCCAAACTTGTAAAATGATGGTTTTGCCAGTCGATCAGGATATCTGAAACTCACTTGTGGTCTCTGTGCCCTGTACCATCATGTGTGGGAGGAAATAACACTTCATTCTAGAAGGTGGCAGGATCTCAGAAGACTCCAGTTTCACTCTTGTGAGGCAGTGGCTTTTTCTTCCTGTATCTGTACAGCATCAAGCACAGAAAGGGGCCTGGCCTGATGCTGGTGTACCTATGTGGCATCATAGTAGTAGTAAACACAGAAGCATGTGATATTTGTCAGAGAAAAGCACAATAATCTACTCTGATTTTTTTTTTTTTTAATTCGGCTATATACATTGCTGGAAATTTTGCAAAAACCTAGCCAAAGGAATTGCATAAACTGCCTTAAATGTAAACCAGATACTGTCAATTTAGGGCATTTGTAGTGGTGGTGTAAACTGAGCCAGAAATGCTGAGCTGTGAGTCCAGGAGACAGCCAAAATGCAGCCAGAAGTCTTTTCTCTGTGTTTAATTTAGTACAAGTGTGACTGGATAGGTACCAAGCCGTGATCCTGGTCACGCTCTGAGTAGGGAAACCTTAGGAGAAAGTGACTGGGGACTTTGGTGAGAAATCACAGATCTTCGATCACGTTTTATGATGAGGTAGCAAAAGTGGGTGAACTGGTACCTGGAAAACTGGTCCTGAGGGTTCCTCTGTTATGTTTATCTAAGGATATGTCCATGAAGTGATCTGCAAATAGAGGGGAGTTCAATCTCCCCTTGCCCAAGCAGTCTGGGAACCATGGGAACAAAAACTGGATGACCTTATGCCTCAGCTGCTAAACTTCACTACAGCCTTCAGTTTGGTAAAGCCCTGAGGACTGAAGCTGCAGAGATGTGTCATGTAAAGGGCCATTCTGCCTCCCTTGAATTTTATATTTGTATTTAAACACCTGTAGATGGCTATGGTCAGAAACTGGGTGGGGTGTGGCATTTGGACATCTGCCTTTTTTTCTTACTTGGCTCAGCACATGCGCCTGTGTGGGGATTAAGCCTTGTACAAAAAGAGCTTGCAGATGTAGTTCAAGCAAAGCCTTAAAGGTGACCAGTTCCAGCGTTACACGAGCTGCCAAGGGAGAGAGCTGCATGCTAGAATGCTTCTCTTGAAGGTGTGGTCCAAGCAGATCCAGAGGACTGGAAGCCAGACAATTCAGCTTGGAAATAAGGTGCAGATTTTTTTATAGTGAAGAGCATTAACTACTGAAATAATTTACTAGAGGCTGTATTGGGTTCTTTATCACAAGTAGTTTTAAATCAAGACCAGATGTCTCTAGAATATGTCTTTCTTCAGCAGAAGGATGGGCTCACCCCACCACAGGGGATGATGTTCTCCAGCCGGTGTGATGCCAAATACCAGCTTGCTTGACTAACATTTCTTTCTGGATTTAAAAACCTGTGGATCTTGTGGACAGAAAGAACTGTGTACTCTGTAACAGGGAATGTCTCTTGCATCTGGGAAAGTCTGTCAGATTTATGGAGTTGCCTCTTGCAGTTCATGGTAAAAGAAGGTGTCCTGCATGTGAAACACCAGAGGGTGGATAGTGGCTTGGCAGGGCTGCTGAGTGCTGGGGACCTGGGTGTTCACAGTCTAAAGGAAGAGCTGGGACATACTGATGTACCCCACCTGCCTGCTGCTCCAACAGTGCGTGGGATGGAGAGGGCTGGTGGATTTTATGGATGGATTCCTGTACTGGAATTTGTGCCAGGAACTGCCACATTGCTGTAAGGTGATGGAGTAGGGAAACAAGGCTCCTTACCTGCCTTGTCAAGTCTGCAATAAGTATGTGTGAGAGTGAGGGTGGGGGAAAGACAAGGGAAAAGGAAACACAGCTCAGAGATGCACTGATAGCAGGACTGAGTTTAGAGGTAAGGTGTCACTCTTATCAGTAGCAACTGAAACCAGTTTGGGAGGTAGACATCCACGAATCTGTGTGTAGCTGGGTTCCTCTTATACTGGGCAACAGTTTCAGTGATTCAGGCTCAGTGCTCAGTGCTCAGTTCAGGCTCAATAAATGAAGCTGTTCTGGAGAGAAAATAAAGAAAAGCACGGAAGAAAAAAGGGATCCTTCCCCACATAAACTGACTTTTCAGAGCAATCTCATATGAACTACAAAAATCTATGTAGTCAGTAGTCCTGGTTCCAGCTGCCCTGAGGCCTGGAGAGGTGACACTTTGCAAACTGAGCTGCAAACGAGGTGAGAGCTGTGGGGGCACATGTCCTGCACTTGCCAGGCACTGGCAATCTCTTTGCAGAGCATGCTGGGCACTCAGCAGGGTAGTCATGGTGCTCTTGTTATGTTCCTACACATCGTGCATCTCTTTCAAAGCTGATTGTTCATCCCTTGGCTGACTGAGGACATACACATAATCCATGACAAATAATTTTGATTCAGTGAGCAACCTCTCACTTAACTACCTCTCCCAATCACAGCCATCACATTGGCAGGCTTTGCTGACAGATAATGCTCCATTTGGCAGATAAATTCCTGACATTTACAGCTTCTGCTTCAGCTCCAGTAGAAACAGCCTGCATGGCAACACAATCCGACCCCACTGGGTTCCTGGCTCAGCTCATTATCATTAGCTGTTTTGAAGGCAGCCTCTAAACATCTCTGTGCTTCCCCTCTCAGCACCTCCCAGTGTGAATGCTGTAACTGGTTTGCAGATGGGAAAAAGAAGTCACAGGAAAACATAGGCTGGTTCTGGGATGCTTCTTCACAGTCATCACTCAAATTGAGTAGGTGTCTGAGAGCTCTGTCTGAAGGAAGGGTTATGTGTGAACACCCCTGTCGACCCCATGTATTCCAACACACTACCCCTGTGAATGAAGTGAAAAAAATTTTTACCACCTTGCTTGAGCTGGCTCAGGGCCAGAGTACTGCTGAGCATCTGCAAATCCCAAACTGGAAATGCTGTGGTTCCCCTCTCCCGGTGGGCAGTGAATGTGCACTGCTCACCACGGCTGGTAGTTAATGTCCCTTCCACACTCCAGCCCCTCTCCACTCCCCGCAGGGATCCCTTGCTAGGCTCAGACACACAGCCCCTGCTGTGAGCAATTCATGGGTGCCCATGGGCTGGCCCTATTCTGCCTTCTGTCTGCTGCCCCAGGATGGTGGCAGTCAAGCAGCACTGGCTCTGACATTAATGCTTCTGACTTACTTGCTTAACTGCATTGCCTGGGTCTGGATCACTCTTAAGCCTTAGAGAACTGGATCAAATTTCTGAAGATGTTGAAGTGCCTACAAATGTAGATGGATTCCTATCGGGATCTTCAACTATTCCAAACTGGCAAGCCAATTAGCCCACAAAATATGCTTATTTTTTTCTGACTCTGTGGGAGGGAGTGAGTCTCAAAGGAACCAGACAGTTCAACATTTGCATTAAATGATGAGCAGCTGAGTGTCTGTTCTGCTCTCTAACTCACCTGTGTACCTCGTAGTCACAGCTTTTGCAGTGTAGCATATTTGCTTTTAGATGCCTTTATTCAGCACCTTGGTCTGATCAGCGCCTGATGTTGAAATCATGAGTTCAAAGAAAGGTGTGCACCCAAAGAGCACCTTCAGGCTGTGACTCCAGACCCTGAACCTTCCAGAACAGACTCCTTTAGCCTCCATTGTTTTTCTTGCCTTTTGTGCCATTAACATGCTTACTTCATTTTAAAAACCAGATTAAATAAACAATCCCTGTGTTTTCAGATGGCTTTTTTGAGCTTTTCTGAAAAGCACAGAAGAGGCCATCAGAAGCAGCTTTTTTCTTTGGTTTTGCATCACATTTGACCCTTGCCTGTGATCACGTGACAGATCAGAGTAGAACTTCTCCTGCTGCACAAATTCTTCCTCTTCTTTGCTCCTCATGTCTTTCCTGGCTGAAGTGCTCCTTTGGAAGGCAGGAGACCAGGAGTGCCCATGTGGAAATTACAAGGATTAGGAAGTCCCAGATTCCTTCCCTGCCTTTTCTTCTTGCACCAGCTAACGACCAGAAATATTGCTGACAAGAGAAATTTTGTCAGTTCAAAACTGAATTCATTCAAATAATTTTTTAAAAACCAACTTGTACAGATTTTTACTTTTTCCATTAAAAATTGTCAGCTGAATGGAGACTTTCACCAGAAGGGAAACTTTCATCTCTACTGAAAGATTTGCCACTTCAGTGCCTGGCCAGGTTTGACTCTGCTCTGGTATTAGGAGGTGTTTGTTGGATTTGCTTACGAATCTGCAGAGGAGATGTTTGTGTGCCTTGTGTCCAAATGTACTCTTGGTGGCCAGGTGCCAACCTTGTGCCATGGGACAGAGATGCTTTCTGGGCTGTCCCCAGGCTAAGCACTGGCCCCTAACAAACCAGCCTGGTGAGCCTTTTTTTCCTCCTTCTAAGGTTTTGATATTTGCGTGTTGGTGTTTTTATTATTCCTGGGATATTTCCAACCCCCTACGTGTCGTCTGGCAGAACAGTCCCTGCAAATTCCTGCATTTATAGTTTCTCCTCTATTTTCACCCTCTGAGTGCAGAAAGACTTTCTACAGAGGAAATAAAACCTATGTGCCCTAAAAGCTGAAAAGTCACAGACTAACCAGAGAACAGTGAAGCATATGAATATCCCTGCATAATGTTTCATGCTGCAAATAGGCCAAAATCAATGGGCATGAGAATGTTTCTTTCATATGACTTCTCTCAAGAGCAGGACTAAAAAGGTTTTTACATGGCAGATGGATTGTAGTGCTTTCATTTTGTTGACATGGCAGTGACTATACTTTTCATAGCTGCCATCTGTTGGTCAAATTCATTCCAGTGCAATCAACCAGCTCATGGTTTTGGTTTATTTCTTGTTTGGTTGTTGTTGTTTCTTTATTTGTTTTAATTTGTTTTGTTGTGGTTTTCATTATTATTGTTTCTGGGAATTGAATTCTGAGCTTTTGGGTCAGTTAGTAGAAAAATGTTTTCTTTTGTCTTCCAATGGCTGCTTGAAAGAGCTTACTGATAGCAGAAAATATTCTCTCTTTCTGCTTGCTTGCAAGTTTTTTAAAAAAATAAAGCAACCAAAACCAAACCTTTGAACAGGTGAGCACTCAGTCAAAGTAGTGGAATGATGGATTTGAAGTCTTCTCACAATGCTTTGTCCAGGTCAACAGAGGACAGTAATTAAAAGATCTGTATCAACATGGCTCAGGTTTCAAGCAAATTAAGAATTCTTCAGGCTGAAGAATGCCAACAGCCTCTTTCTCTTGAAAAAGAGAAAGGTCACATATTGTTCCCTAAACTAAAGCTTCTCTCACAAATTCCTCTACACTAAGATCACATTCGCTCCATTCTTACTAAGTAATGATTTGCATTGTTTGTTTTTATCAACAATCTGCCTTGTAATTATGTTTTCATAGAATTCTTAAGGATGGAAAATAAGATCATTGGTGGGGTTGGCACAGTTTGTTAACAGGAGATTCTTTGGGAAGAGGGCACCAAAAATATTCAAATGCCTAGAGTATGTCTGTGGACTTCTGCAGAAGAGCAAATACTGTGAAGAGTTTAAGTTTCTATGGTGGAAAAAAATTTAGCAGTGATTCTACTGCAGGCATCAGTCATTCAGATACAGGCAAGAAGCAAATCATGCCCTCTCTTTTCTCAATACGGGAAACAAGAATGTGCTTTCTGTCCCATGTGGCATAGAAGAACAGGATAGAGAGAATTGGCCTTTGTTTTGAAAGCACTGGAAATCAGAGACTTTCAAAGCATTTGCAGGGAAAAGCTATAATTTAAGAAGATTGTAGTAGAGATTTTGGTTAATTTAGCTATTCAATTACCTATAGAAAATGGAATTTACAATGTTGAAAGAGAAAGAAAAATACTGTTCTTAAAAGGAGCCGAAGATGTTGGTAGATGCTGGTTTCAGACTGATATTATTTTTAACTTCTACTGAGAAATTTGGACTGTATCTGTGTATTTTTACAAAGTCTTTAGGGATCTGCTGCAAATTTCTTGTGCTTTTGGGGAGGGAATGTGATTACTTTTTTTTAGCTAGAGCTGGTCATATACTGCTTATTAGTTTTAGGGGCATTTATATTTCTATCAAAGTTCTGTTAATTACTATAATAAGGACTGTGTTTATTTTGCCAGAAAACCCTGTTCTTGTTATAAAAAAATCTCAGAGGAAAAACATATGTTTTGGGGAAAAAAAAAATAGCCAGACCTGCTTGCTTAAAAGTGTTCAACCTTTTTAAGAACAGATTGGGAAAAAGCAATTGAACTTTAAACAATGTGGCCAACTGAGAATAAAGGTGACAACTTCTTAGCCTGGCTACTCATTAGGGGGTGGTGATGGTGATGCTTTTCCAATGTAAGTACAAATTACTTCTGAGGTTTCCTATCTTTATCATCTTTGTTAAGGTAGACCAGCTCTTTGATAGGAACCTGCCCAAAATACCCAAACACAACACTTCCGCCTTAAAGTAAATGTTCAGTGAAGTGAAGCTGAATTTCACACAGCCAGGTAAAGACCAGTGGAGAGCTCACACTGCAGAAACCGAGGTCAGGTTAAACAGGGCCCTGTCTCACATTTCATGTAGCTCCCCTGTCTGTAGCTTGGCAGAGGTGGGTACCAGATGAAAGGAGAAGAGGCAAAATGGTGAAAGGGGTGATGACAGACAGACAACACCCATACATTCCTCTTTGGATGCATTTTCACATCTGTTTGGCATTTCAGGGGTTGTTTTCCTATGAGCATTACTCAAGGACATCCAAGCAAGGTGAGATCCCATACATGAAAGGCCAGGAAGAAGAGTTTATCAGAAAGGTGCATTGGACACGTGTGGTGAAGTGTGGCTGTATAAATTAAAAAGCTAAATGAGCCTCCAAAGAAATACGAACTATCCAGGCTCCATACCAAAATCAGTGGTGTCCCTGGGTTTTCCTTTCCTCTCCCAGGCAGAAGGTATTTTTCCAATGGCCTGAACTCCTGACCCAAACATTTGAAGATCTGCAAGTGGATGTATTTTGTTACTCCCGAGATGGTGTACTATTTTTAAGAGCTGGATCATCTATGGAAAATAGGACTCAGATGCAGTCTTTGTAGGAACTCTACTTGAGGCAGCAGAGTGTGTCTTTTAAAACTTTCTTTCACCCTGTGGGTGTTGTTCACCTGTAGCCTTACAAATAAAGCCATGGCTCTATACATCCTTCCATTGCCTTCTGTCTGGTTCTGTCTAGCCAGCAGTGCAGTGTGCTTTGGCATGAACTCTCCAACACCAGAAACTTCAGTGACTACCAAATGTTGCAGAGTTCTTCCTCTGCAGCCCAGGGTTGAGAAGCACATTCACTCTATCTCTTCCTATGCCTGCTGGCACTTGTGTGGGTGCCCAAAGGACATGAAGTATTTCAAATGGGTGTCTCAAATATGGTTATGCTCTTCATGGACACAGGACAGAGTAACTTTTAGTAGTTTTTGTATCTACCTGTGGAGGCTGTCCAGCATGTGAAAAACCAGGTCTGCTCCAGTTAGGCCATGAGAGGAGGCAGTGACAGGCTGATCTAGCAAAAGGCAACCTCTGCTTTGGCTCCTCTGCTGATATAGTAGGGCAGGATCTTCTTCTGCATTCTTCTGTCTTGTATTAAGAATAAACCAGTGGTTTAGCCTTAGAAAGCATCTTTAAGCTTCAAGATCAATTAAGTGTCTTACTGCTTTTGGAAGCAGATTTGACCTATTCAAGTCACAGTAGGTAGGTGGGAGACTCAACAACTCCTGACAGTTTTCCTGCAAAATCTGTTATTGGAGTGTCAGAAACAATATTTCTTCCATATCAAAAATGCTGAGTGTGAATTTGGTCCATGGAAAAAAGGAAAAGCCATCCATCCTGGATTGCATATAAGGTTTTTTACCTATTAATGGATTTTCTGTCATTGCTTCATTAACTCTTGAAAAATATTGTGTGGTGGGAGATTAGGGAAGCAGGAAAATTTACTTTTTCTCTGATATTTAGCACAGGTCTACCTTTCCATTTTTGTTCAGGATAGGAGCCACTTAGAATAAAGAAATACAGGACTGCTGCACACCAGACACAGGCCATATTTGGGTAACTTTCCTCGTGAGAATCAAGTCCAAGTTTCAGACAAAATTTTCAAGGCAATCTAAAGGATTGCCTGTAGCTCTGGAATGAAGACAGTGAAGGGAAATCCTTTCCCAAACTACAGTGAGACTTTCTGGTTCTGAAATAGAATTCCTTTTTCTGGTGATGCCTTCTCAGGGTTGGAGACCTGTTCCATGCTGTTCTCCATGGCAGTAGGGCCTCAAACACAGCAGTGTTGCTGCTGGAAACCACCAGGCTTTAAAAACTCCCTGGACTCTTTGACAGCCGAGGTCTAGGGGGATTTTACTAAGAAGACTGGAGTTCTCAGAAGGATTTCAGTTCAGTCAGTTGATGAATAACATAAACTTTGGGCTCAGAAAATAACAGGAATTAAGGTGATCAGGGATTTACAGTCTGCATTCCTAAAACTCTAGAGGGCAAGGTATTAGGTGGAGGCTAGAACCATTTATTTTAGTTATATTAAATGGAAACTCTAGACACTGTCATTCTGCCTGTTCCTTCTGCTAACACCACCTGGCAGAAAGGTTAAAAATATTGTTGTATGCAATCTACTTCTCTTTTAAAAATCCTTCAGCCTTCCAATCAGAAATAGGCACAATGCCATGGGCTCCAAGAGACAGGCTCAGATGAGGAAAACCAATCAGATAAGGAAAGTGGTTGCAAACATTTTTCATCTGGTTTTGTGGGTAATCCTTGGAAATGCCAAAAGTATCCAGATGAAAACAGTCTGCTAGAAAGGATGACAAAGGAGTGTTTTTTTCCCAAAGATACAGAGCAGCTGTGTTCATGAATCTGTCATTCAGGTAAATGCTGGCTTACCTCCTCCTCCAGCCCAGCCAGCAGCTGACCAGGACCATGGGAAGGACCATACCTGGGCAGTGGGCACCAGGGCTCCATGGCTCTTCCCACAGGTCTGTGATCTTCTCCAGGGCCCTGCATGCGCCCCAAGCTCTGTCCCTCACCCTGTTCCCTTGTGGTGTACTTTGGGCAGTCAGTTGTTGTGTGGGGTTTTCCCAGGTACGTGGCAGTTCCAGCCAGTGGGAATGGCAAGAGTTCAGTAGGGCTGCATCTGGGACTGTACAAAGTACATGAGAGCTTAAGGAGCAAAGTGCTTCTCTGAGACATTTTCTGGGGCCTCAGAGCCCTAGCAGTTCCTTACAGTTCTGTCTCAGGACTGACTCTGCTGCATCTGAAAATCTGCCACCCCCAAAATTACAGACTAAAGAGGAATACCGGATTTTCCCCTTTATTACTGAAAAGCCTTGAGACAGTTCCAATTTTCAGTATCTTGGGAGAAAAAAAATCCTTGCAGGTGTATGATTCTCTTCATTTACAGTGCTGTGGAGTGAAAATGTTGTTCCAGGAGGCTCTCTCTCCCTTTTGGAGGCTGGAGACGTGTATGCCTGCTTGGAATGGCAGCTCATGCGCCATGTGTCTGTGAGAGGATCACTGTAATGTTTCCTGATGCTCTGTCTGCACAAGGTCTATCCAAACTCTTGACCTCCACCCCACTTGGTAAACCAGGGAGGCCAAAATTTTCTCCCTTGTTCTTCTTGTAAGAGTGACATTCACAACATCTCTTTTAGCATGCTAAAGCACCACACCCACCAGGAACAATAAATTCATCTTAAAAATAAACAGCTGGCCATAAAAGTGTCCAGAAAAACCCTGGCCTCTGCTCTTCTGATAGCCTAGGGGTCCCAGTGCAAATCACCCTTGCTACCTACCCCCAGTGAATATTCCCTGCTTGTCAGGTCAGCTAATTGTTTTGGAGTGGATGCAATACATCTCCTGCCAAGAGAGGCTTGTGAGGGACATGATGCTGTAAATGATCTTCTGTTTATCTAATCTCTTCTCTTGCTGCTATCATTGTACATATACACAAACTGCCTTTACAGCCTCCCTCCAGCCACTGCTCTGGTTACATGCTTAAACTAGTCCTTGGTCATTTTAGAGCTACAGGCTTATTTAAGGAAATGAATGCAATAGCAGTAGGCTCTGTGGTCTCCTAGCAGGTAAAGTGTTGTGCTGTCCCTACTCAGCCTGCTTTTCAAGGTGATGATCTTTGCAGAAATTTCTCTCAAACGGACAGCTGCTCAGCTGGGACACGGGTCTGCTGTTCTTTGTTCATTACACATACACAGAGACAACCCTAGTTTAATTCAACCTACAGAAATAAGCCATAAAATCAGATTAACATATCCAATTCAGAGGAATGTACAAGGGATATATCACCCAAGAGCTAGCTCCTGATTTCTGTTGATGTGCAGCTCAGAAGACACTCAGGCAAAGTTAAAGCAAGATGGGACACAAACACACCACCCAACACCCAGTGAGCATTCCTAAAGCAACAGCTTAAGCCAAAAGTGTGGCTTAGTGTGTAGGCCAGCACAAGAGCTGACCTTTTCTCTGTGTTGCTAGAGAGAAATGTGAGACTAAAGAAGGTTTTTATGACAGCTTATAATCTCCCTATCACTTCTGCAGCCAGTGAGTGGGCAGGTGATTAAGTTTTAATTGAAAAATTGGAGGGAATGGGGGGGAAATCAGAAAAAATAAACATTCAAGTTAGCAAGTCACATTAGTGACAGCAGCTAATGTTTCTAACATGAGCTTTAAATCCTCAAGCCTTCCTCCAAAGCAAATATATTATGCATTGTTCATAATGCTCTTTATTGGAAATATTTAGCCATCCAAATAGTAGAAGTACATTCAATTATTTGCTCAGAGCCTGGATCAATATCAGCATTAATCGTTCATTTTAGGGAAGATATATTCAGTTTTCATTTCAGAGATCACCTGCACAAAATAGTTTGAGATTTTAAACTGGGCGTCTTGGTTTCCTGAAACCAATCTCTGAAAACAAGGAGCTGGCTGAAGGCATCAGGGTTTGTGATGGTGGGGAAAATGCATCAAGACATTCCTGGCAGAGAAAGCACTGCTTCAGCACAGAGGAACTGTCTGAAGGCACGTGCTGAAGTGGTGGGATTTTCTTTCCCATGGTGTACAAGGGGTGCAATGGGCTGCAGCTTCTGCTTCAGGCCGTGGGCTGCAGCTATGTGCTTGTATCCCAGGCTGTGGCTGTGTCCTTTGCTTCTCCAGGCTCCTCACTGCACTGCCCCATGTGTAATTCCAGGAACAGAGCCCACAGCTGCCTGAGTGCTGGGCAACTCTCAATGGCCTTGATCCACCACCTGGTGAAGGCTCCCCACCTCTACAGACAGCCATAACCTGGGAGGGATTGTGAAAAACGTAGAGATGTACAAGAGGGGTAAGGCTCTCTTTAAAGCTTTAGCAAGAATTGCTGGCACTGGTGGCAATAGGAAATTACATTTTCAAGGTAGAAGGAAAATGATACAGTCTGGCATTCCAGTCCTCAGGAGAAGGGAAGAAGTTAATGAGTGCATGGTGAAATATATCCACTGCCTGTGAAGACACATTTGAAGAAAATCCAAACAGAGCCACCAAGCCACTCAGATTTTTTCATTCCAGGAACCAGCCCAAATCCAGCTCATGCTGGAGATTGTTCACAGTTTGAGAGCAGCCTGTGTGAGATCCCAGCCCCTGTCCCACCATCAGGTGTTGGCAGCAGGAAACACCCACCCATTGTCTCTGCACTTGTGGCTTCAGACCCCTGAGCAGAGTCCACTGTGGAGAGAGCTCACCTCTCTGCATGGTTTGTGTTCGATCAGGGTGGTAAGGGCTCTGGCTAGGGACTGAGGAAATAGTGAGCTTGTAACAGGCTGTAGCCTCCTGATAATCAAGAAGTTTTCCATGTTTTTCAGTGCTTTTTTGTTAGGTGCCTCTTACAATATGAAATTACCAAGGATTTAACAGGAAGGCTGCTTTTGCACTGAAAGTATACATGAGAAAACCTTCTCTTTTAACCTTTGCACTACAAACCAATTTTTAATTCAAATGGTCTTTTTCCACTCACTTATTCAGGGAATATGGTGATTTTTCCTATGATCCTGGGTGAGGGAACAGGAATAAAAACTGTATTTCTATATTCATAAAGAATAGAATACGATATGCAATTTCAAGCCATTTCACCCTTTGCTTTGAATCCTTTCACATGTCTTTCTGGGTGCCCCACATACAGATGGCATTTGCAAACTGCTGCTGGGGCTTCTTATCCGGGGCAATATTATTGTCCAGGATTAGGAGATGTGTTTGCCATCTCAGCGGTTGTAAAGGGGGCAGAGACCATCCTGGGCAGAGAGTGCCTTGTGATTCTCTGCTGATAAATAAACATCTCTGTTTCCCTTTTGAAGTATGCAACTTGATGGTAAGGTTTCAAAGAAAAGTTGAGCTGACATAAAAAAAAAGACTCTCCAAGGCAAATAAAGAGAGATTTATTTTCTTATTGAGGATTCTCAAAGGCTCCTTCTCTGTGCCTGGTCTGTACACAGTTGTTTTCAGCATTCAGGAATGCTTTCATTTAATGTCTGAAATAGCTTATTGTATCTCCTGGTATCTTTCTTTAACTGTAAAATAAATATTCTTTCCTTAACAGGTCTGAAGATATGGGGTTTGGGAAAGCATGTAAATAATTGATCCAGAATATAATTTTTTAACTCATTGCACTTTTAGACACTTTTTTTTCATCAAGCTGTTCTCTGTGTCTGTGTCTCCTCATAGAAGTTTGGTCAGTATAATTCTGTAAAGATGTCATTTTGTGTTAGTTACATCAACTCAGTTTTAATGTCAAGGATGTGATGTCTTCTGTATTGGTACAACTTATTTCCCTTGCTATGGAGGAGCACAAAGGGCAGGATGTGCTCTCTTGCACAGGTATCGGGGTAGCTGCAGTGGGCAGGGCTGTATTCATGGTTATGGTTATGGAAGCCGGTAGAGAAATCCTGATTACTGAGTGTGATCTACTGAGTGACTATCTCAGCTGCTTCACCAGGTCCACACTGCTCTTGGGAACAAGATATAGGCAAGAAGGATACAGGGCAGGCCAACTCCTGATTGAAACTTTAGACCTTCTCTGAAGTCTGGGTTTTTTTCTGAGGGAAAAAACCAAACCATTCCCAGCCCTCTGGCACAAGCAGCTGCCACCAGCATTATTGAACAAAGCAGAATGCATGAGGCTCATGATGCTGCTGATTTTTAAAATTTTGTTTGAAACTAAATTTAGAAAGTGCTGCTACAGTGATGCTGGTACTTGGTTGCATTAAGGTGCAGACACTGGCAGGCAGGGATGTGCGTGAGATGAATTCCTGCACAGTGATAATTGGTTATTGGGATTTCCTGCATGGCTGTGTGAATCAGGGCTGTCTGTCAGCAGCTTTCTGTGGTGATAGATCGATGCTGAAAAGACAGATGGAGGGAATCTGAAGTGAGAGACCTTCCCAGCTGTAGGGGAGGCCGAGCTGGATAGATTTACAGTCTGCTTCATTCTGTTTAGGAGTGATGCTTTCCTGAAATGCTTTTCTCTGTACATGTGATATTTTGGCATTAGGCTGTTCCCCAGGTGCTGCTGGGAAAGAGAACTGCAGGATCTCAGCTCAGGTACATCCTGGGCAGCTGTATCTCAAAACTTGCCTGAAGGTGGAAGGATGTTTTACCCCTTCCTGAGGAGAAGACAAATCAGGAAGATGCAAAGGGAATTCACCCAATATCTGTAGCCAGACAAAGATTGAAGCTATAGCTTTAAAATAGCTGCATTGTGCTCTGACAACAGCTTACCAAAATATTTACTGTATTCCCCTTGACTTAATGTAGCTTTTGGTGTTTCTCTGTCTTACCCTACATAACTAATTTATTGCAATTTGAGTACACCGTTGTTGGTTCTGGATTCAAACAAATGGTTTTAGTGGTGATTTATGTTTGAGAAATAGGAGCTGCCTAATACTGGAGAGCTATCCTACAACAACAAACCAGCCCAGACAGTGCAGTCCTCATAATAATGCTGTTTTGTGGCAGTACAGATTAGATGTTCAGCCTTTCTAAGATTTCTATACTTTCTTTGTGGCGTTGGAATTGCTGAAGATGAGGAGATTTAAGGCTACAAGCAAGGCAGGGATGCTGGAGAAAAGCAGTATCTTTTATTAGTCTTGGCTAACTGAAAGCTTGTCTAGTTTCTCCAGCTATGTCATTTAGTCTAATAAAAGATATTGCTTCCCTTTCCAAGCCTTTGTTGTGGACTTTTTAAAATGGGGCTTACATTTAAAGAAACTGAAAAATTAAAGAGGTTGCAGTGGAAAGCTACACACTCTGAAAAATTATCTGAGAGGTTTTGATTGCTTTGCACTACAGGAATTGGAGAGCTCAGGCTGTTTACCACATTAAGACAGATAGTGGAACTTTGCTAGTAGGTGCTTTGTGGGAAGAGCCCAGTTGTGAAGGGCTTTTTACTCTGGTGAAGTTGCAGCAAGAACCACTGCTGGAGGTAATAAATGAACTAGAAATAATGGCATTTTTTTATGGTACATGGATTTCTATGAGCTTTTCTCTACATTCAGCTTGCAGGCTCAATATGACAAACTGACAGCATAGGAACTGTACATCACATTGACGGATCCTTTCCCCTCCTATAAAGAAGAAGTTTGCAAATTAGTTAAAAGAGCATGGGATTAGCTCCAAGGAGTCTGAAGTTCTGCAGTATCTCTGAGGCTAAGGAGGACACAGATTCCTGACTGTGTTTGCCATCCTCCTCCAGTGGTAATGAAATACCACACAGCCAGACACATACTATAAATAATGAATGACCTAAAGAACAAGTTGGAGACCACTAAACATTGGAGGGATTTAATGGCTGGCCTAGGATTTAGGAGACGTGCATCAAAAGATCTGCTCTGTCCAAGGAAGTTTGTAGCTCTTCCCTTCCCTCACAATTATCTGTGAAGATAAATGCATTAAGGCTTGTAGGAAGCTCATGTGCTGCAAAGCAAAGGCTGGGTGCTTAAGAACTAAGCAAAGGCTGTGGACATATAATAAACAGGTTGGTGGCTGATTGGGAAAGGCTTTTAAGAGGATTTTTTATGCTGCAAGAAACAGACTGAACATTTGTCTTACTGAATGTTCAAAGAAAAATTGTCCAAGCAGCTCTGGCACAACCACCCAATGATATTCTGCCCTGCCATCTTCTCCTGCTTGTGTCACAGTGCACTTACTCAGGCAGCAGCACCAGCCTGGTGAGAGCATGGAAATCACGGGGAGAAACAGCACAACACAGGCTGGGAATGGAAGAGCATCAGCCCGTGGCCTTGCACCCAGTCAGCAAAGCCCCACCTAAAACCATTTCAAAGTGAAACAAGAACAAGAGCACTCTCTTGCGAGTTTTTCCTCTCTTCTGATTTTACCCTGCCTTTTGGTTTCACTCATCCCCAGGATAATTTTGTCTAAAAATAATCAATGTCCTTTGGACCACACACATTGACAGCCTTGTCAAGACAGAGCAGTTTGATGCCCACAATGCTGAAGCAGTAAGTTGTACCAAATGGTCAGCAGCCTGCTTAGGAACCCCTTTCCATCTGACTGTGAAGTTGGAAAAATTATATTGCCAAATGCCCTTGACTTGCTGAGGACCAGTAGTGCAATGGAAAATGTGTCTGATTGATTGTCTGATTGATAAAAGGGTAGTCTCTCTGCCCTGGGTAACCTTTTATCCACCTTGGGAATGTAAAGGTGAAGTTCCTACTACTTGGAAGACTTACCTGGATGGGATGGTTGGCAAGAGATCTCCTCCAGGGAGGGAGAGTTCTGGAGGCCTTGGTTTGTATGTTTTAGGGTACAGAGGCACCAAGCAGGAGGGCTGGGGGTACTGATGGGAGCTGCTCTCAGTCCAGCCAGCAGCACACAGTCCCCAGCCCCCAGAACAGCCTGTGCTGTTATTCCCAGCCTGTTCAGGCAAGGTCTGATCCACAACTTGCTGAAGTCTGCAGGGATTCCCAGCTGGGTGGTGAGATGCAGATGGGGATCCTGCTCACAGGTGCTGCCTCTAGTAAGCTCCAGCACAGCCAAAGGGAGCTCAGACATACCAGAGCTCATAAAACAGGCCACAAATACTGGATTCCCACTGGCCCTCTCCTGCCTGGGAGAGGCCCCTCTGCTGCTGTGCTTCTGTTGAGGGGTGTCAGGTGCCTGCTAATTACAGCAGGAATTTAATTGCCCTTCAGCACAGGACTAGCTGTGCAGGCTGTGTGGCAGCTGGGGGGTCTCCATGCCCTGCTCAGCCCACACACATGGTGAAAAGGGGCCCTTCCCCTGCCCTCGGCACAGGGGACACTGTGGGGAGGGGCTGTCCCAGACCTACAGCCCCAAGGACATCCACGTGCCCTTCTAGTCTGCTCCTCTCCATCCAGGGGTCCTTGGGTGGGGTAACCCTTCCTGCTGGGCCCTGCCCCCTCTGTTCAACCTGGCCCCTTGTGAGGGCTTCCTGGCAAGGTGTGTGCTTCTGCAGGGGGCTGGGTTTGTGCAGTGGCTGCTCCTGTGATCTGTCTGGGGATGGCAGGAGGCAGGATCCTGGTGTTCTTAAGTGGTGAGAGGCTGGTGAGCCCCCTGGGCCCCTTGCTTTGCCATGTAATGGGTTTGCTTTGATCCAAATGCTCTGCTTGCTCTGTGTGTTTGGGACATGGAGCAAGGTGGGAAGGAGCTGCTGGTGGAGCATACCCAGCAGGGCAGATATTGCCTGGGATACTCTGTTTACAAGGACATTACCCTGTGTAATGCACCAGCCCCAACCCAGCTGTGTTATCAGTGTTTCACCCACGCTGACCCCCAACACTGTGCTCTGTCCTGTGTGCCTCCCCTCTCGTCTGTTCTGTAAATAACACACATGTAGTCCCTCTCCTCTTACCTGTGTGTATGCTGTGGGCCTCCTCTCAGAAAAGTGAGTCTGCCCCTCATTTTGTGCCAAAGATAGCAGATATTTTCAGGTAAATTCCAGGTGGGCAAGATGTATAACATTGCATGTTTCAGAGAGGCATTTCATATCCTAGAAGAAGCCTAGCTTCTCTTCTAACCTAATTTAATAACTTAAAATTACTTTCCCAGTTTACTGGATCAGTCACTTTTTTCTTTAAAAACAAAGGCAAAACCTCCCTCAAAAAGTGCAAGTCCCATATTAAAGTTGCCTTTAGACAGTTTACAATTCAGGACGTGGCCTTTTCTTTCCTGGAGGGAGCTGATGTGCAACCAGGATTTTATAAAAGACCATCACTGCACAGCCTAACGGGAAAGAAAGCATCTGTGTGTGTGTGTGCTTGGTTGTGTGACTGAAATAGCTGTGCTGGCTGCAGAGCATGGCTGTGGGTTAGAGCTGGGTGTGATTTACCATCAGCAGAACCCACTGGATGCAGCAAAATATCCTTGTCTGTTTGATTTCATATCAACTGGGTGTGCTCGCAGAGACTTGTTGAAAACTGATGAGGTTTGGATTTAGTCTGACAGGACACGGCCAAGAGCATTTTAGCATTTCTAGCAGCTTTTTTTGTTTTCACTGCTAAGAAATTCTGAACCACCTAATCTGATTAGATGCCTTAAAACAAAAACAAAACAACAAACAAACAAACAAAAACAACAACAAAAAAAGAGAGAAATAGTAAATGGAAGGAAACAGGATGATTTCACCAGCTACCAGGTGGTAGGTTACAGGACATCCAAATGCCCCTATGTTACAGTCTGTGTTATGGATGTGCTGAGGCAGCCCAGCTAGTCCTGAGGGGAAGGCTAAAGGCCAAATTTTGATTCTGGTCTTGCTTGTGTAAGACTAGAAGAAGCCTTTCAGCCTGGAGAAGTTTAAAGAAATTGTTTTGAGCAAGTCAAACACACTCTTTCAAGAACCCTATTTTGCAGGCAAAATATTGCAGATACTGAGCTATAAAGCCTGCATTGAATCTTTGCTTTCCTGTAGAAGTACTTCATTCAGTCATGTTTTTAAAGCTCTTTTCAGAGGCTGGCAGGCCAGAGCCGTGCTGGGGGGCTGTGCAAGAGCCCTGCTGCAGTTCACTTCTGACCGGTGGCACGGCTGACACTGTTGTGACACACAGGCACAGGGGGAGGCAGGAGCTTTTATGTGCTCTGAATGCAGAGCTCTGGGATGAGTCTCAGCTGAGTGCACCTGCAAAATGCAGGGGCAGCTGAGCACCACAGCACAGAAAAGAAAGGGGAAATCTTCCCCACTGCAGAGACACTCCTTGTTGAAGAGTGGCCCAGTTGGAGACAGATCACCTGCTTCAGTCCCTTGTGTTACTCCTCCCTCCAATAACTCTCTTGAACTCATTCTGCACACTGGCCTTGCCCCCTTCCTGCTCTGGAATGAGTTCATTTTTAGCACTTGCCTTCCACAGGTCACCGGTGGTTTCTGGCTTTGGTGTGTGCAGTTGGTGGGGATAGCATTGGCAATGTACAGGGTGGGAGTCTGTAAGGGCAGATACATTTCTCTGCTCTCTGGAGGACCAGGACATCCCAGAGTTATTTGGTGCCTCAGATTTCCCATCTGTGGGATAGAAATTGAGAAGGCAAGCACATGCATGTCATAGGTCACGTAATACACAGTTTGCTCAGGCAAATATAGCTGATGCAGCCTAAGGTGGCACCAAGGCTGTCCTGGATCACTCATGGCTACTGTGAATGTGTCTGCAGTTAGGGAGCACTTCCACAATGCCCCTTCCTACAGATGAACTCACCCTAAGAAATCTTGGGTAAAATTTGGAGCTTGTTTGTGGTTCAGCCTCTTGTTGCAGACCTGGAAGAAAAAGCAAGCTCAGACACTGCTGCCAAGGCAGTCGAGAGGGTACTCAGTGTGTGGCAGAAAAGGTTGCACCCCAACATCTCCAGAGGCTGACATTGAGCTGCCCATGTTTCCAGTGGGAGAGGGAACCCAGCCTTATCTGCAGGATGAGAACTCTGTGGCCGCTTCCTTTTCTCACTGGCAGTGTTTGAGCCTTAACCTGCATGTACCTGCAGGAAACAAGAAAGCCCACAGCCTCTCAGCATAACCATCAGCACTGGCACTGATCCTTAGCAGCTCTCTCACTGTGGCTTGTAGGTAGCAGGAAATTTGCTTGTGAGTGGTTGTCACATCCCAGAGCACCTTTAGGTCTTGTGTGCTTCTCCATACACCCAGCTGGTTTTGAGCATCAGGGCGATGGTGACATGGATACATCTCTTGGAAATGCCTTGTGGCCACCCTGGCTAGTAAAGAAAGAAGGTTTTATCAAAGTAAAGTCAAAACTCTGCAACAGGCAGAAACCTGACTTGTTATTCTCATGTCACCTAGGTGACAAGTGAGCAGCTGTCTGTGGACACCTGATCTGAGCAGCATGGGCCTCCCTTTCTGTTGGTCTGGGGCTTTGTGCCCTGTCACTGACAATTTGTCATGTTACACGTAGATCTAGAAGCTGACCCTGTGTAACACAGCATAAAGCAGTGCAGGGAATACATCGGGATGGGGTGGATCCTAATCACAAACATATGTGGAATATTTTTGCCCTAGTCAAAACTGTCCTGTCTGGAGACACGTCTGTCAAAAGAGAAGACAGTTCATTAAATGCTGAAGTATCCCTGGGCTGGTGGGTCCTGGAGCCTGAAAAATGTAGGGTCTGCATTCCCTTGTTTTACAGCTGTGGATATGATACAGAACAAAGAGCTGGGGCAGAGCTGGGATAGAGGGGGAGGCT
Source organism: Brachypodius melanocephalos (assembly GCA_013398615.1). Lineage (NCBI taxonomy): Eukaryota > Metazoa > Chordata > Aves > Passeriformes > Pycnonotidae > Brachypodius > Brachypodius melanocephalos. The sequence goes on along the minus strand of VZSR01000257.1, from coordinate 1,504,233 downwards.
GGTGCTGGGAATCAGACACTGAGACAAATGACCCTTTCCTGAGTGCAGCTGCTGTCAGTACTGATGATGATGGCTGTGTAAAGACCTGCTGTTCCTTTATTCCAGCCAGAGTGGGGAGAACTGTGAGACTAAGGAATGATCCTGTTACTGCCCTCATCATGCCCACTGTGGACTTGCAGCACATCCTGGGTAAGATTTGAACACCTGTAGGCCTATCTTTTAGAAGATAGAGCTTTTAAAACCAGAGGAAATGCTCATGGTCTCAAAAGATTTATGCTAGCCATGCTTCCCTTTTTTTCAGGTGATGCATCTCCAGGCCACCCCTGGGGAGTGGATCAGCTGTTCTGTTCAGGCACATTTCTTCCTCTACATGACTCCTCTGGCAAAGAAAGCTGTGCCTTCCTTGCTCTCAAGTTCAGGGGATTTTCAGCCAACATGATTCCTTTTAAGAAACAGTAATTAGCAACGAAGACTTCCCAGCACTGTCCTGTGAACAGGGAGCTTTCACAGCTGTTTTATTTCAGTGTCACATGTAGAATACATGCTGTGAAGAGGGACTGCTACAGCAGGGCAGCACCTAAACCTCCCTATTTCCCCCCAGCCACTGGAGCCCTCAGAGGCAAGGCTGAGGCTCAGCATTGCTTTAAGGGAAGAATATCATTTCAGCAGGGGATGGCTCTCTCCAGAGGTGTCAGTGCAGATCCCCACATTTTGGGAACTGCATAGCAAGCTTTCAGCTAAGATTCTAAAGGTGATTAGTTTCAACCTGGTGGTATCCCTCTCACCCTTCAGGGCCCTCTGCCAGAGGCATATGCTGTTACCTGAGCTGTTTTAGTGGCCAAAATGTGGATGGCGTCTGCCCAAGTGATAATTAACCATGAGCTCAACTCGTCTCACAAACAATTCTGTGGAAGTTTACTTCTCAGAGAACTCAGGCTTCTCAAGTGGCACTCCTGGACTAAATGCAATGCTCTTATAATGTAGCAAGCCTCAGAAAAGTCAACCCACAGAAGCCAGTGCCATTTTATCTGTAACTTCACAACCCTCAACTAAAGTGGCAACTTCTTTAATTCACTTTGCATAGTGATTTTTGATGTACTTAGAACTTCTGAGATGAGCAGACTTTACATGCAGGGATGACAACTTTGAAATATTTATTTCATGGGCAGAAAGAAAGCATTGTTTTAGAAAATACTGCGTCTAAAATCTTGCTGGGCCATAGAACTGGTTGTTTTTTGGGAGGAAGGGTTGTCAGTGCTTGGTTCACGAGTGATTTTTTGAAGAACGTCACAGCACTATTAATATAGTTATAGTGTTTGTTGATTTAAACAGAATTCAGCGCTCTAAGCTCTTCTCTTTAGCTCAAGTGTTCTGCATATGTGAAGTGGGGTTGCTGCTGAGTTGATCCACACGCTTGTGGAGGATTTCTGGCTGTGTGGGTTATTGCTCTTCCATGGAAGTGTTTGTCCTGCCAGTATATTAGATGTCTGCACAGCTTGGGCAGTATTTACTCTGATAAAATATTTCACTGGAAAAATAGCTGATGTCCAGGGAAGCCCAGGTGTACTTCAGTCTTAACTGAAATGGGCAGTACCATTTTCATGGAGCTTTAAATATTTAAATTGGGATATTATTTTATTTTAGAATTATTTAACAATTAAACACTTTCTAAGGAAAGATGGAAGCCACTGTGAATTGGTTCTACCCAGAAACAAAATGCTTCTCCTATGTTTCAAGGTTTTTCACATTTTCAATTGAAAGCACTTTACAACTTATCAGTTTTGTTTCTTTAGGCCTAGAAGTCCTTTTTCACTCTTCAGAGTCACTGCTTTATGGTTACCTTGGATTTTTAAGCTCATGAGATTTTTATTCCCTTTCTTAAAACTGTGTTCATGCATTTTATTATGTGATTAATACAGAAGAAAAAATTATAAAACACATGTTACTAATGTACTGCTCGATGTTATGGAATTGGATCAGACTTTTTCAAATGACTGACATTACATATGTCTTTCAAGGATGTGAATCATATGTAAACCATATGTTTCATCTATTTCAGAGATTGTTAAAGAGTAAATATTGTAATGAAATTAATTTACAATCATGGTTTTGAAATGTATATGTAAGTGTTGATAACAATATTTCTCAGATGTTCCTTAGGTGGAACTGAGGGTAGCTTTTAATTTTGTTTTTAGGGTAGTTTGGTGGTTTAAGCTCAGCTGGCAACTAAACACCACAGAGCTGTTCCCTGACTCTCCCCTCCATCCACCAATGGGATGGGGAGGAGAATCAGAAAAAAGGAAACCTGTGGCTTGACATAAGAGCAGTTTGATAATTGAAATAGATTAATAATAATAATTGTAATGAACAGGGAGACAACAGGCTGAGAATAAACCCCAAGAAAGACAAGGCTTGCACAACATAATTGCTTCCCATCTGCTGACAGTACCTTCTTCATTTATAATTTTACCTAGAGAACTGCTTGAAGCAACCACCCCTTCAGTTTGCCACCTCCCACTTTCACTTCTCAGACAAAGTATCTTTTTTTTTTGTCCTTCATGAAAAAACAAAACGGTCAAAAAGAGGTCTTTTACCAAGGAAAATGTGCCCTGTTATTATTTCAATGTCATGGAGAAGAAAATTGGGGCAGAATGAGTCTGAATTACAGTGAAAATGCTGAAAGCTTCAGTCCCTGACTTCTGCAAGGTTCCCTCACAGAGCTCTCAGATTTTAATGTGTTTATATTTCTTTGAGGAAGAACTTGCTTAAAATAACAGGAATTATAAGGATGTTTTTGCAGATGGAAAGGTGTTGAGCTCAATGTTTTATGTGTCTTCTCTTTACAGATTTTCTATAGCTGCTCAAATATTTTTTTGTTCATAAGAATTTAATATGGAAAATTAATGAGGAGCTGGCTAGTGAGATGATACAGTAACTGCAGCCAGGCTAAAAGTGAGTTGTCAGCTCTGGACCTTCCCAGTCCAACAGGTAATTGCAGGGCTGTGTGAGTGAGATACAAAGGGAGGCTCTGAAAGGCTCAAAGAGATTTATTGAATACTTCAGACCACAAAAACACACAAAACAAAGTCCAAAAAAGTTCCAGGAACAGGACAAGAGGGACCTGTTGTCAGAAGCAGCTTGTCATATAGTTATGATTTACTGTCCTCTCCCACGTGATCTGTGCAGTCTCTGTCAGCAGCAAGGCAAACAAATGGCATTTGAGGGGGCTTGAGGCGAGGGTGTGGGAGGGAAGGCAGCAGTGATGATGGTCACAGCAAGATTGGCAGTGGAGCCTGCAGAGCTCTGAGCAGAAAGCACAGAACACTCCTTTCACCTCTCCTTTCAGTGTCAAAAACAAACACAGGTCCGCTGAAGGAAGTATTCAAATATAAGAAGAATTGAACTTTGAAGTTATTCCCAGCTTCCTAGGGAATTTAGGTAGTTATTAAAGTCAATGGGATGGTGCATCTGAACCATGGTACACTGTAACTTTGAAAATTCCAGCCTAAGATTTTTCAAAGACCATCCCTTCTCCATTTCCAAGTTTTGTTTGTTTCTCCTTTTAGCCAGACATGAACTTGTGCTTTAATATGATTTGTATGAGAAGCAAAAGTCAGGTCTGTTTAGATTGAATACTTTGGGCTAATGCTTCCATCTCTGCAACATTTAAAACAGATTTAATAAACTGTTTTGCTGATGATCTCCCCCCATGCACACTGCAGGCTGCATAGAAGATTTCAATTAATGCTGAAAGCATGGGGGTATGAAATGCATGTTTTTCTTGATGTAAAGGAAAGTCATCCCAATAGTCTGTTACTATATAAAACAAAATAAGCTGACTGGAGTTTTTGGGGGTTTTGTTTGCTTGTGGTTTTTTGGTTTGGGGGTTTTCTTTTTGTGTGTGTGTGTGTGGTGGTAGTTTTTTCTTAGCTGGACTCCAGTTCAGAAATTAATACCTGAACAAAATGATAAATTCTGAAAAAGTCCATTCTGTGCCTACACTGTTGGTGCTATATGCTTGGCAGGAAACCCTAGAAATTTCACAATAACTCACATCAGAACAGATATTAATTATGAATATAAAAATAATCTAGCAAATCATCCTCCTTTATTTGTGAGTCAGCCACAGGTATGTTTCCACTGGTAAATAGCTTACCCCAGGTGTGAGTGTGTGTCTGTGTTTGGGTGGTTTTTTGAGAGGCTTCCACATTTGGACACCAAGGTGTGGTTGTCATATTCCCAGTAGGGCTGCTGTAGTCCAGATGTGCTCCTCAACACCCCTGGAAGCACAGCTTGCCTCCCACGTTGATGCCAATGGATCTCCTCATACTGAATTCCTCCTTCCACGTTCCCCATGCCCCTTCCCTGCCCTCCCCACTCGTTCTGTCCTCTTTATGCCTGTTCTTTCCTTTATGTTTTTACAACTTACTCTTTTCTCAAGCATGCTATTCCAAGTCCCCTTTCATCCAAACCCCTTTTGCTACCTTATAGACTTTGTCTTGGCCTTCTCAGAGATCTCTCATCACTCCCTTCTTCTCAGGAAACCTTTCTTTTCAAACCAGCTTCCTTCTGCTGGCAGGGAGGTGTGTTCCCAGCTGCATCTGTGACTGAGTCACATGGAGCCATGGCCAAGGGCAGGACAGGCATGGTCAGCTGTGGATTTGGCTGCACGATGGTCAGTAGCAGCAAGGAGGATGGAGAGCTTTGAAGACACAGCCTTATCACTTGCTTTGATCTTTAGAAGCACAGCTACTGATGTTTTCAAGGGGGAAACCTTTCTTCTCCCAGGAAGACTTCAGGAGAGCAGTCCTGTTTTTCCTATCTGATGGGAGAGGACAACTCTCCTTTCCCTCTAGGTTTCCAAGCAGGCACTAATAAACTGGCACAATGACCAGCTCCAGGCAGTGCATTCAGCACTTTAAAGGTGAATGCATCACTAACACCCCTGCTTTATGCTGTGCAGCACATTTCCCTTTTATAGCAGGAAACAAGGCTCAGCAGCCCCTCTCTCCTTGGGCTGGCCTGCTGGCACAGAGCTTTTGTGGGGAGAAAGCTGGAGCTGATAATCCCTTTTAGAAGCAGGCTTGGTAAGTGCAGTCTTGGCAATCCTGTCACTAGCTTGAGGTGAGGGCAGGAGCTGAAGAGCCTGAGCAGCTGGCAGTGCCCATGACACTGGATTACCAGCACAGCATGCCTCAGATTCCATGGCACAGTGGACTGGGGTTACTGAGAAGCTTGGCTGCATCCCAAACTTGCCCCTGGCAGGACTGGCAGATCACACAGCAAGTGTTCCTTGCCAGGACTTGACCAGGCATTACCCACCCCTCTGCTTCCCTCACCTCCCTGTACTTTGGGCTGTATTTGTTCACTGGGTTGGCTGCCTCCTGACCTGTGCATTCACAGGGTTTGATGCAGGGTGGAGTGTGTATCTCCACAGTAATCTAATTCCATCTTTCCAGAGACATGTGACTCGCTATCAGAAGCTGCATCTTTTTTAATGGATTTTTGGCCATAGTTTTTATAGGAAATATCTATCACAAGGTTTAAATCCAGAAGATTTATAACAACCTTAAAGCTGGCAAAATATATTTCAAATTTTTAAAATAGAAATTAGAACTAGAAAAGTTCCAGTGAAAATTGAAGTGATCATGGAATGCTTAGGCCAGGACTGATGCTTGTGCTACAGTGCACTTTTCTGCTCTCTAATATGCAGCTTTAGCACAGGATTGGCATTGCCCTGCCAGACTGCGCTGTTGAGAAGAGAGGGTTCTGTTTCATACCAAGCTATCCAGACTCTTCTGTACAGGGGTTTTAAATGTGTCCTGTGCACCCACACAGTGCAGCAGCAGTGTTCCTTGTCTGTGCAGGCCATGAGTGAGCTCCAGAGCTGGCCCTGTCTGAAATGGATGTTCAAGCATTTGGAGAGTCCCCAAACACTGGGGCTGAGGTTGTGGCTGGCAGTCCTTTGTGTTATTGCTGGAAAGCAGAGAGCCAGGGCTAGTTGATAGATTTCTGGTTCATCAGTGGCTTAGAACATTCCAGAAGGCTCAACCTCAGGCATTTCATTGAAAGCAAGCCTGATTTGATCTGTGTGCCCTGAGCTGGGGGAGTGTCACTGGGCATCACTATTTCTCTTGAGCATCACTGATTCTCCTGTCTCCAGGAAACAGCAGGTCCCTGGGGGCACCCAAGGGCTGGGTGCAAATAATCCATCTGGATAGCACTTTTTACACAACAGGGACCCACAATTTTGTCTGAATTCTCCTTGCATTTTTAAGAGTTTTGGAGGATGCTACCATTGCTAAATAATTAGCAGCAGCAGCTTGCCAGCAACTATCAGACAAAGCATAAAAGGCTTTGTTTTAGGTTGAAAAGAAGTTGTAATTAGCTACTTACATTTACATTTCAAGTACAGAAGTGGAGTAGCTCCAGCCCAGCAGTGATGCCTGTGAACTCTTTGATTCAGGGTCACAGGAGGTATCAGCAGGCCTGTTACAATCTGTCACCAAAGCTGTCTCAAGGGCTGTGCTTGGGCAGTCAATATACAGTGTTATTGTGCATACCACAGCCCTTGGATAAAAGCAGATGGCTGCTGGATTTTCATCTTTCTCCAACATCAGACACAACTTTTTCTTTTGAGGAGCAAAATGTTCCTGACTTGGCTCTGTTGTTACTTACTGGGTTTTCCTGTAGGTTTTCCTTTGAAATGCCTAGCTGTGTGCAGGGACAGGACAGCTATTCTGTTTGGAGTGCGAAGGTTTCACAGAATAATTTTTATGAGCGTCCTAATTGCAGATGTTAGAGATAAGGGATTGTGGAGAAGCCTGTTCCCCTGACCCCCTCACACTGAGGTAGTCACCAAAATCCTACCACAAGCCTTGTAACCACTGCCATTTACACCTAACCAGGCTGCTGAGGATTAAGGTTTTCTCTCAGCAAAGTTACCCTTCCCTTTCCCCCTCATCTACATCCCTGAACATGGTCTTGTTTTGATTCTTGTGGTCTCTTGAGCATCTGGATTTGGCTCATAACTCAGGGGGCTATTTTTCTGTCATGTGCTCAGAGTTGTTTAACACAATTTTATCCATTTGTGGCTGCAAGCCCAATTGAAAACACGTGGGCTGGTTAAAGACAGGTGGAGGCATTTCTTTTGTTAATTAGGCTTCAAATTCCATTGTGTTCCCTGTAACCAGTGGCCAGGCTCTGATCTCAGTACCACCAGACAAACCCCATTAGTGAGGGAATAACCCAGGATTTGAACTCCTTATAAACCTCATAAGTTTGTCTGGGGTTGTAGTGTTTTGGATTTTTTAGGGGTTGTTTTGTTTGTTTGTTTTTGCCTTTGCTTGAGACATTTTCAGAAAAATCACTGCCACATGCAACTAAAAGCCTTTTCTAGGCTGGAGGGGATAAAGTGGAATTTTCTGGGGCTGGCAGGGCTGCAGAGCCAAGGCCAAGGTGCTAGGATCAGACAGGAAAAGCAAGGGCTCCTTTCCCACCAGCATGTTGTCCTCCCTCCCCCACCAGCCCATTTCCCTTCTGCTCTACACCCAATCACTAATTTAATCTCCAAATCAAGGGGCTGCCGTTTTGCACTTGGCTGGGAGCTGCTGTTCACCCCCTGTGGGCTCCACCAGTGATTAGAATAACACCTTGTGTGGTGTTTAAGCAACAAATGCCTGTTGCTTCACCCACTCCAGCTATAACTCAGCTTCACCCTCACCTCAGAGCTCTGTCAAGAGGTGTGGTGGGGTCAAAAGGGAGTAACTCCCTTTTTTGTTGCAAGAGGGAGTTACTCTTCTGCAGAGTGCGTATGTGTGTCTTGAGAAGATGGCACAGGAAGAAATAGGCTTTACAAATAATTAAATACAAAGGTTTAGGTTTATTTCCTCCCTGGCAGGCTGGGTGGAAGCAACTGTGCAGGTACCTTAGCTGTCTTTTTGTGTGCATAGAAGACCTCAGGCTTAACTCCTCAGCCACACTTGCATCCCCCAGATTCCTGCATCACAAGGAGTTTCACTGAGTTAGACACCTTGAATATATTTACTGATTTGGCTGTTGAGTACTTGCTGCCCAGTAAAATTGGCACATCTTACATGAATAATGTAAATACCTCTGAGGTTCTTTTCCCTTATCTTTTGAGTTTTCACTACAACACTGCCTGCAGGAGTTGTTGGTTTTGTAGAAAAGCTGCTGCATCACTAAACCTCCAGGCTTTGGGGAGTTTTCATGGTTGCCACCTTTCTCTTTTGGGCTGGGGAGTTGGTGTATGTGCCTCTGAGCTGTAGTACCTCTGCCATGTCCCTGAGCTGCTGACAGGGCTGCTGTTGGCTGCCATCCCTGACCATGGAGACAGTGGAATTTGGAATGCCAGTGCACGGAGGAGGAAGGAAAGAAGAGCAGAATGGGACCAAAACTCTTTGCTTGTTTTTTGGTTTTGGGTTGGTTGTTCCCCCCACTCCCCCCCCCCAATCTCCACAAATTAAAAATAGGAGCATTTGGAAACTTTCTTGGGGACTACAGGGGTCTTTGCAGTGTACCCTGTACTGAGTGCCATCTGGAAGGGTGACATGAGTTGTCAGGGCAGAGAGAGGTGTGGTCACCATTAACACTGGGATGGACAGGGGGATACAACCCTGCCATTTGAATATCAGACTCCAAAGGCTGAGGCTTTTTGTGGATTGGACTGGATAAAGATAGCTAAACCAGCAAAGTTTTGTGATAATTCACTGCCAAGTGCCGACCAAGCCACTGAGCTGAGCCAGTGTGACAGGAGAGCAACAGTGCAGTAGTGAAGGATCACAATGGTGCCAGAAATCACAGGAGGTGGGATTTTATTTGCTAGATCAGTGTTTGTACTGAAGAGGCCTAAAGCAGCTGTGCATTTGACTGCACTGACTCTCAGGGAATTCTTGGGGGCTGAGTCCTGCTCCCAACCTTGTGCTCAGGAGAGGAAAGAGGATGCTGAAGTCAAAACCTTGCATCCTGTTTCTCTCTGCTGTGTTACCCACTTCCTTCTGGGGCTGTTCTCAAGCTCTGGACCTCTGGCAATAATGTTAAACAAGCAATAATTTTTCACAGATATGTACCCTCTCCAGTTTGAAAGGTAACATCTTTTCCTTCTTCTACTTTCTATCTAAACTGTGAGGACTATCGAGTTAACAATCCACATTTCTATTATGCTTACCCAATACAAGGACATGGTTGAAAGTTTGCCTCAAAAATACTTTTCTGTGTCAAATTTGTGACTTAAACAGAAAGAAAGTCTCCAGCTGGAGAAAAATGGTCTGCTTCCTTTAGAAATTTCTTACTATATTTGTCAAAATCTAAGATGCTTGGAAACTGAGGTATCTTAGCCATAACATCCTTGCTAAAAGACAGTATTCCATTTTGAAATGCTCTCAGTAGTGTCCTATGGGAGCTGCTGGCTTCATGTGCCTGTGCAGCTCTGGGGTAGGTGCTGTGCTCACCACACTTGGAATCATAAGTTTGTAGAAATAAGAGGAGAAGAAATTTTCATCTAACAGGTCACCTAGACCAAAGCAAGATTAATTGCACCCTTCCTCTTCCTTACATGTATTTATCAGTCCGTGTCTAAGAATCTGCAACAATGAAAGCTTCAAACATTCTTAGGCTATATATGCCAGCATTTGTTTAATTATGGCTATTGAAGATTTTTGTTTTCTTCATAGTATTTTGAAGACTTGTGACCTTCAGGCTTTTCTTCCAGATATTAAATATTAGTTTTAAAATCCTTTTCCTCATTTAAGGGGTGGGAGTTTTTGAGTTGTTTCCTTAGTCTTTGTTTGTTTTTCAGTCTTATGATTATTACCACTTTTTTTTTCGAGAAATCTCCCAAAATTGTCTGTGTCCTCTGTTCAATGCCTGAAACTGCAGACCTATTCCTTGTGAAGTTATTCCAGTTAAGTTATTCCTTGTTCTTTATTCCTGTTGAGACCTTGCCACTACTGAACAGACTGGAGGACTTTCTTGTCATAGGGCACTTCTTTTTGTTTCAAGTTGGCTTTTCTCACAGCAGGATGAGAGTGTTGGCTGACTCTCAGATTTTTGTCCAGTGGGGTCCCCAAAACATTGGCTGCAGACCTTTTGTGTTCTTGGTCATTCACCATCTCTTGATTTTTTAAACTCTTGTTTTTTTCTGCCTAATTATAGTATTTGACCTTTGTCAATACAGACTTGCAAGAAGGCATGCCACAAATTTTCTTTCTAATAATTGTTTAAATTGGTTGAGTTTTGGTGTTTTGGGGTTTTTTAACTTAGTTACAACATTAAACCTTTATTCCCTCTGTTCCATCTCAATACTTTGGTATCATACTTAGGGTTTAAAAGGTAATCCCTGTACCATGGCCAAAATCATTAACAGAAACAAAGAGTAGTGCCAGAGCCAGAACAGACCCTTGAGTAATCCAGTTCCTTATATCTTTCTAGGGTGAGTCTAAGCAATTTAAAACTGATCTCTAATATTTTTTAAATCATTTTGGCATCAAGTCTTGAGAAGCTTCATTTAGACTGTGTTTTCCTCACTGTTTCTGAAAATGTCACCTGGGACAATGTCATAAGCCTTGCTGAACTCAAGATATGTCATCCCTCACTTCTTGTGTCAGCCCCAAGGCCTGAGATGAGAACAAGAGGAGAGAAGATCATGCATCACAGCAGATCTAGCCCAGCCTAAGATTATGCCCAGGGGAAAACCAGGAGTGTGAAATACATTAAATACAGCTCCCAGAAGGTCCTGCAAGGCCTCTGTGACAGAGCTCTTATGGTTTCCAGGTTTCGAAATTTTAGCATTTGAAAAAGTGCATCAATAGCATTTTTCTAAATGGTTGTAGTTCATTCCTAGACCCTGTGTTGTTATTTACCAACATACCCTGTACTGTGCTGGGAAGCTGATTAGCACTGACACACAGGGTGCTTGATGTCTGATAAAATGAAGAACACACAGGAGCCTTCACTGAGACTCAACTGCACTGCAGCAGGAGGCAACAGAGCTGTGTCCAATATTTTCCTTGCCATGAAACTGCTGATGTGCATCCACTTACTGATCATTTCTGGCTGTATCTGGGGCCCAGAGATTCCTCTGGTAGACTATCAGGTTGAAATTTATCCTTAAGCCCTGCACATCTTCACTTGCTGAATCCAGGCGATTCTCAAAGCAAGTTGCCCTGTCATTGAAAAGAAAGCCTGTGCTGTGGGGAACCAGTTCTGCTGATAGATAGAGGGGTCTTCAGAAGTACAGCACAAATTCTGGTCGTCTGATGTGCTCCTGTTATTCTTGTGCAGTATCTAGATGTACAGTACTGTCACTTGATCCTGGGTTTTAATGTGGATGGAGCACAACACACCCTGGAAGATTGAGTTTTTCACATTCGGGGGAAGGAAAAAAAGACTGCTTCCTGCCCTATCAGCTTGAACAGCTGTATTTCTGATCACAGACAACAACTGAGGAACAATGAATTTGAAAGCCTCCTATCAATGTTATAACACAATATTATTCCCATTTTCAATCTGCTTGCATTGGATAAAGTTGATGCAGATATGCAAGCCAGGAAAAGGTAAACATTTTAGCTCCCCATCAATGAATTTCTTTTCTCCCTTAGACAGGAGAAACGTGGGGTTGAAGTAGGGGGAGGATTCATAGGAGAGCTTCTGTTTGTCGTGTCCTGTATTTAACTAGTGGCCTCTCAAGGTGGCTCCTTGTATGAAGGTATAGAAAGAAACAACTCAAAGACAAGATCTCCTCTTGACTACTGTCTTTTTGTTTTGACTGTGTGGGGCCAAAGGGACTGTTTGGAGAGGGGTGCTGATACCTGAGTCTCCTAAGAACAGGCTCTCTGCAGACTGAAGCCTGGCATCTCTTATTTTTAAATAAACCTACAAGGGAAGTGTCAAGCATTGAGAGCGTGAACAGAGGAAGATGCTCCCATGTGAGTTTGTTTTGCTTAGTGGGTAAGATCAGAAGAGGCCTAAACAAGGCTCTTTATTTTCAGCAACACCAGTCATCTGCTTTGAAGTAAGATCCAAAGAAAACATACTCCCGCCTTCATCCCAATTAAAAAGCAATAAAAACTCTCTTCAGATTTTAAATATTGAAGGTAGGATATCTGCCAAAAAATCCTTTTCCTTTCTAGAGGGGCAGATGTCAAATGTTGTGAGGCCACTGTATCCTCCTCTGGTGTCATCCAGCATCACTCAGTTGAAGACAGTCAGTCAGAGCCGTCCTGCCTCAATGCCTGGCTCCTTGTCTGGCTGTGCCACTCAAATGTGCAGCTCTGCAGAGGTCATGTGCAAACACAGCAGCCAGAGATAATGGCCCAAATCCATTCCAGCAGTTTCACCCAGCAGATTATATCACCTCCTGCCTTTTGGTGCTTTTCTTAACCTTGATGGCTCCAGCAGGAGAAGGGCAGTGCTCTGTGCAGGCTAGGGGTCATTTGGGTGACAGGAAGGGGCAGCTGTCCTCAGGCAGGTCACTCTAAACATTTTCTAGTGCCTGGCACAACTGAAAAGAGGAAAATCATACATCCAGCTAAAATAGGGCAGTACATGGAGGGAAAAAAATAAAAGTGCTATTTTCCACACTGGTATATCCATGAGATTGAAACTGGCCCTTTATCTACAGAAGTATGATTAGAGATTCAGTTTTAGTTACCAGAAACTGTTTCTCTTTTCTATCCTGAAGTGTTTCTATTCTTGCATCTGGTTTCGTTTCCCTTCCTGCAGTACACACTAGCATCACCAGTGAGAGTATAAAGTATTTGCCTGAATAAAAGAGAGAAGTTGGTAGACATAAGAGAAGGTGCCGGGGGAGGCAAGAAAGAAATGATAGGAATAATCTACCCCATTGTCATGAAAGACAAAAAAAGTAAGAAATGTTTGTCTTCTAGTTTCTGTGACTTCATAATTAACCACAGATGGACATGTAGGACAGTCTTTGAGGTAGGACTGGGTCCCACTGCACGTGAAGCACTCCCACACTGTCTCTTTGCATCTCCTGCCTCTTTATGGAGGAAGAAGAAAGCAGTACAGCTGCCCACAGTGGGATAAGTCAGGAGGATGGAGCAGCACAAAGAAGCAGCCAGAACTCTTCATGCTGTTGTTGTAGAGGTGTGTAAATCTATCTGTTATTTATCCACAGCTTTATTGGTAGCAAACTCACTGGATTCAATGGGAGAGTACTGAGTTAAAGCCAGTCTGGGAGGAAAAGCCAAACAAAAGACAACTATTGCAGTTCTAAATTAATTCCTAACAAGAAACAAGATCCGGTCTGATCATGTTTTCTGAGCCCCTACAGATTTTTTTTTCAGAGGTTGGATCATAATTTACTGCTGCTTCAGATGTTCTGAACTCAGTGAAGAATAAAATTCTACAATAAATTTACTTGATCTTGTATTGTGTGTTGGACACAGATATTGGCAAATCAATGTATACATGAAGCTCCTCAGTTTCTAGAATCCAAATCGAGCCTTGCTCTTCTATTTGGAGCTGTCTTGGCTACAAGTACCTTCAGGAAGGAGGAGATGCAAATGCTTCCTTCCTGTCCAGCCTTCTCTTCCCCATGTCAGATAAACCCAGTTCCTTCAGCCTCTCATATTTCACGTGCTCTAGACTCCCAGCTGTCTTATCAGCTTTTCTGGGGACTCCCTACATTTGTATCTCTCATAGAGCGTGGCACACAAGTGAGCTTCAGCACATTTCAGCTGTTGATCCAGACCAAATGACATCTGAATTTTGCAGTTTGCCCATCACTTGCTGCATGAGGAAGTCTGCCACATTATTCTCTTCCTTCTCTTATTTTACCTTATGTTCACCTGATAACAAAATGTTAAGGAAACCTAAAAAAGATAGATCTATGTGATTTTTTTCCAAGCTACCACTGGCCTCTGCACTGATAGTGTCACTATCTTGCATATCTCTGCTCCCTATGGAAGGGATGAACCCTGGTGTTGCCCCGAGATAAGCAAGAAGATTATCAGCCCCATAAACTGCATGGGAGACCAGGAAGCTGTTTGGTCCAGGCATTCCTCTTCCCCCCAGGCTACTTCTTTCTGGAGGAAGCCATTGATCTTTGGCAGGCAGACACGGTTGGGCATTCAGTCAATCTGTCAGTGACAGACTAACATAAAACAGTGGCAAACTGCCTCCAGTGGTTTTGGGGAAGGGCTCCTTGGCTGGAGAAGCACAGATTCAGCATTCATTCAAACTAACTTTTGAGGAATTTTTTTTATTACAGGAAACAACAATGATAATAATCTGGGGAATCTCTGTCAAGAAAGAGCCTTTGGATAATCTCAAGAAAAAGACTTCTCAAGGCAGGAAGTCCCACTTGGTTTTGTTTGTTTAACAAGATCTTACAGGTCTCCAGAAATATCTTGTCATTTTAATTCTGAATGGAATTTATGGTGGAATACACAGTAGTAGCTCAATGTTATTTAATTCGACTTTGCATAAATTTAAATGAGCACTCCTAGGAGAGCCTGAAATTTCAGAGAAACCTGGAGATAATAGACAGCAAAGTCTGCCTGATATCTTTCTCTTTCCACCCTTGGAAGCTGAGTCCAGATTGCTTTTTCTAGTGTATTTTTCTTTTTTTAATATATTTTTAATTATTTTATTTTTATTTTATCTGGTTTAGTTTTATGTGTTTGAAGCAGGGAGATTATTCCTCTGAGTAATATCAGCAGATTCCTCCTGACAGCCATGATGTCTTGTTAATTTCCTCTCTTTATCCCTTCTTATTCATTTTTCTGGCACCTCAGTGAATTTGCCTGTTCTCCATGGCATTCAATATCTGTAAATGACTGCAGTGTCTCCACACCTTCCCTAGATCACTTTGTCAAGCTAAGCAGCTCCAGCCTCAATCAATCTTGCAGCTCCACCACAACCACCCTTAAAGGATTACAAGATGAGTGGCTTTACTGGTTAACATCTTCTGCTTCCTACACTTCTGGATTGCTTTTACTGAAGTTTAGGTCCACCCTTCGGAGGAAAGCGTTGGTCAAGTGTACTGAGCTGTGTGTGGCCATGCACTGTCCCTGGTGCCACAGCTTGGGACAGACAGCACACACACAGAGACTTTAGGGAGCTGTGTTTAGCTCTGAGCTGACGGGGCGAGGTTATGTGATGTGTCTCCAGATAATACAGCACAGGACTCCCATCCTTGGGAAGAGTTGCAGGACAGTGGCTTTAAACCACATTTGTGCCTTCCCAGCCTCAGATTACCCCAGGAGCTGGAGAAAACTCTGCTACAGCCCAGGCCAAAGCTGAGGCAGCCTGGCTGAGCACTTCTTCAGGCTAGCATGTAGCTCAGAATCAGCTCAGCATTTCACACAGAATTTGCACACCAGAATTTATCGGTCATCCCCAGCCTGAAACCCTCTGTGGCAGCCCTGGGAGGCAGCAGGTGCCCTGGGAGCACAGACAGCCCCCACTGGGGGTTGTTTGCTCAGTCATACTGCTGTGGTCCTCTGCAGGGTGTAGAGTTTAGCACAGGAAGAAAGATCTCACTCAGAGTTATCCCTGGTTTGGGTAGATACTGTAAAATATCACTATACTATAACCTGGCTAAAACTGGTATTAATTAACCTGATCCTCCCTGATCTTCCCTCTCCCCCAATAGCAGGTTTGTTGCTTTATTCCACTGAAGTCCCCTTAGATCTTTTAATTAGGAAAAAAGGCTATAAACATTGTAAAGCCATGGCTGGCCAAGGACATTTAAGGAGATACCACTGCCCAGCACACATTTCTAATATCACTAAACTCATCTGAGAAGTCTCTGTTGCAGGAGCTTAGCCTGAATGTATAAGCAAGAGCACAGCAGAAGTGTGTGTCTGGATGGACTTTCTGGGCTAGAAAGAGGCTGTGCCCTTGTGACCAGCTGAGGGGACAGTAATGCAGCCCATGTGGCAGAGGATAAGGGAAGCTCTAAGGATTTGAACAGGTTTTATGCAGTGCACTAGCTTTTCCCACAGCAAGCAAGGGCAGGGGATCAGGAGGATGAAGGCTGAGGAGTTCCCTCAGCTGTTAATTTGTCAACAGAATGAAGACATTTGCTGCTGAATCGATATGTAAAAGTGCCCCCATGTTTTTGGTGGGTTTGAGAAATAGACTGATCAGGAAATTCCTAATAACAAGGAAAATCCTGCATGTATGGGCAGTTTCAGCTGGTGATACTCATAAACAATAATTTTATATCTTGGCATGTTTTTCACCTTTTGACTGAGACAGCCACAGTCTGGTCTGTGTACACAGACACACATTTCCATATTGATTAATGCTCTCTGCCTATGGACTGGTGGCTCTTCCCCATCAGTCCAGAGGCCAGTAAACTGCCTGTGCCTGTGATCCAACATCAGAAATAAAATGGTATCACGTTCTCACTGCACATTTGCAGGAAAGAAACTGGTTACATTACACGGACCTATGGGATCAGACTCCTTGGAATATGAGATGTGTGTGGGTGAACTTGGCCAGTGAGGCAGCCAAGAAGACAATTTACTAGCCCACCCCTGAAGAACATGATGGGACTCCAGAGGATGGAATCAGAGGCCCTTACAAATACTTAGAGAAGTTATTAACTTTCTTTGGGCATTTTGGTGCTAGAATCTTAAGCCTCATATCAATTATCCTTCAGCAAAGAGTGTTTTACTATGGAAAAACAATTACATGCATAGTGGGAGCTCTCCTGACTCTAAACTGAGGCAGCAAGGGTGTTAAAATTTTAATGAAGACCTTTGTTTCATGCGGGGTTTCTCAGGTGTTGAGTTAAACCTCTACTAATAAAAAGCAAACAAAACCAAACACAAAGTAAAACTCTGTGCCAAAACCTGAGTCCACCCTAATTTCAGAGAGAGACTGACAGGGCCAAGAGACAATCTAAGTCAGGTGACTTTGAGTCTGTTTGTTTTCAGTGGAGTTTAGGAAGTGTTGACTGTCCACATTACCTCAGTAGCACTCAGGATCCAGGACTGCAGCACTTACAAAAGTGAGTAATAGGCTTTAGAGTGTCTAGTGGAGACTTTAAACCTCTGGGCTGCTGTGATCTGCCTGATCTTGAAATTCTTGTCCAATATTCGTATTTCTACCATCCTGGTCATCTTGAAGAAAAGAGGAATTTTCCCTTTGGCTCCAGTGAGGTGTATATGACATTCCTTACACAGAAACAAATTAGAGAAATAACATTAAGTCAAGAAACCTTTCGGGTCTAATGTATCCATAATAAGGAACAAAAACCAAAAAGAGAATAGCTATTATATGGTTCATTTGTTTGTTTGTTTTTGCTCAGTTATTTGTAAGCAATAGGCTTCATTAGCATGCTTTAAAAACATTAGCTGCTTCTGGTAAGAGTCTGAAGAGATTCAGGACTCTGAAAGCTGGGGCACTTTTGTCATGTACTCTGGGTCATTGGCTCATTGAAGTGCCCAGGGAAAGAGCAGGGATTTTAAAAGGGTAATGCAGAAATAACTCATGGAAATAAGTGCTGAACTCACTTTGCTGGGATTCAGACAGAGACATTTCCATTTCCGTTTCCTCCCTAATCCTAAATGATGATTCATGTAAAAGTGAGGCATGGGCTGATGGTGGTATTTGTCAAACAAATCTCTGCAGCCTCTCCAGCCACTGTGTGCTCAATGTTTTTAAGTTTTGCCATCTCCAAGGAGGATTGGGCAATTAAATTAATTACGCACCTCTGGGAAGTAATCTATACCTTGGGGCTTTGGAGGAAGGGAAAATTCCACAGTTGCACCTGGTCAAATGGTTACACATGAAGGAAATGACCCCTTGACCCTTTTAGGTGCTCTGAACATAAAACTTATTTAACCCTCTCTTACCTGCCGAGCTATAAACAGTATTGCTGCTCACAAATCTCTGCAGCCCCACCCACCCAAAAAAGGGCAGTATTTCACTGCCTTTGAGCAGCAGGGATTCTTCTGGGTGGCACGAGAAAAAGCTGCAGAAATTAAAATTGACCTTATCTTGACTGTACTATACAGGCAGAAACTGCCTGCTCTGTTTGTGGGTGCAGGATTCAGCAGGACCATTCGGGAAGCCTTTGGGGTGAACACAATGCAAACAGTGCAGAATCAGCAATGCCACAGCCATGCTCTTTGTCATGAGGAGAGAGAGGGCTGCCTTACTCATTTCTTTTTCCTGTATGATGTTGCCTTATTGTCAGGGTTTTTTGTCTTTATGTGACCGAAGGCAGCAAACCAAATGGTCGTTCCATTTTGAATAATTTCATCAACAGTTTATGGCAGCACTATAATATCACAAAGCCTTTGCATGAAAAAGCATTGTCATGCTTTGTCTATTAAGATTTACATTGGTAAAGGAAGGTCTCAGATACGTGAGTGTCACACCTTCCTTCTGGCTCCTGACTGTGTATGACATGGCAGAGGGGTGCTCTGCACTCTTCCATTATTACTTCCACTTTGGTTCCTTTGTATCACCTCTGAATTTGACCTGAATTATCTGTGAGGTTTAGGGTAAGAGTGGTATCATTCATAGCTTGGTGTAATTCGTCACCTGAGTGTGAGAGAAGTAAAGAGTAAAAATAAAAAATAAGTGAAGCATGCAAAAGATACCTGTCAGAGACAGGTTTTCTGTCTGAAATGATGCCTTGCTTTCCCCTAGATATATAATGAGTGGTTTTCCTATGTGCCATGAGCTGTAGATAGGTGATGAGAACACCATGAGAAGTCAGTCTTGTATTAGCTTGTACAGCAGTCTTTGAATTTGGCCTACAGGAGACATAGGAACTCTAATTACTGATTACTAAAAAGGAAAAAAAAATGTAAAGAAAAGGCCCGTGTTCTCCCACCAGCCCAAACATATACCTCAGAATAAATATGAATAATGAGGTATGAAAGAGCAGCAGTCAGGAGAGAAGCTGTGAGGCTGTGTCAGCCCATCACAACCCATTTGTAGGGCTGGGCACTGGCACGTCAGGGTTACAGGTCTGCAGTTTCCCGTGGGATGTGCTGTGTTCCCAGGCTGCAGGGAAGAGCCTGCCACTCTGGCAGCACCAGTGCTGCCTGCTAGATGAAGGCCCTGTCACTGTGGCATTATTTCTATTTCAGGGCACATTCTGTCTGCTGAGATGTCTTGTCCAGGCACAGGGGATCTTGAGCCAAAGGCAAAACTTCCTGTCCAGGGGAATCTTTCATAGAACAGATTTTTTAAAACTCAGCATCCATTCCCACTGCAAGGCTTGCCCCCTCCAGCCTGCAGTGACACCAGCTGCAGCACCTGAGAAGAGCACTGGCCTATAGGAAGTGCATCCACCCTGAGGGGGAGCAAAGTGGCCTTTTTTGTACATGGCAAGGCTTGCAGAGCAGATGGCACCTGCTGGGAGCTTCAGGCTTTAGCAGATAATTACCAAATCTCCCTGATTCTCTCTTCTAGCTGGGTATGAGATTACAGACTGAATTTGGAGTGGGCACTGTGTCATGGGCATGATGAGCAAAGCTGCAGCTGAGCCCCAGGACAGTGTGACTGGGCTGATCCTTACCAAGTACAGACTTAATGCTCTAAAGATGTGTAGCCCCTTCTTCCCTGGGTGGCCTGTTCCAATGCTTGCCAACACCTTTGGTGAAGAAATTGTCTCATTGCCAGTCTAAACCTCCTTAGGATAACTGTAAGCCATATCTGTCTGGGGCTGACACATCTCGATCAAAATCAAAGAGCATTTTGTCACAAAGCATTTTAAAATTATAGCCTATTTCATACATGCCTTTCAATTGCATCAGGACGGTTCAAAGAGGATGTGAGGGAAGATGTGAAGATTGTGAATGTGGTAAACATTGTTGCACCTCAGGTGAGAACCAGCAGTTTTACCTGTGTCAGAGGTGAACAGTGTCAAATCATTTTACAAATCCTTTGGTGCCTTAGCACAATATTGTATAGGACAGACAATGAATACAACCAATTAGCCAGAGAAGTCAAGAGCTATGCAAAGAAGTGAGCACCTCTATGGAATGACAACATCTTTGGTGCCCTCATGGGTCTCCAGTTAGAAAAACATCTCTCCTTCATTACCAGGGTCAGCTGGGGTCACTGCCAGTCCTGCTTCAGCTGATGTGCAGTGTCAGGCAGGAGAGAAATGGTCTGGGCTAAATGGCTTGTCATGTAGTAACAGAGAGGAAAGCATGGGCTTAGCACAGCCCTCATTTATTCTGCATTTTTACAGTCCAATATTGCAGACTTGGAAGGGGTTGGAAGATTTGGAAGGGTTTGAGAGGTCCTTTCCCAGAATTAATTCCTCACTCAGTGGGAGGGAGGATGATTGAACTCAATCTTGTGTTTGCTATTATTAAACATCTCTTCCCTTTGATATGCAGTTTCAGTTCAGAGGTGAGGGGATATCTTTTGTGTGATAACAAAAAAGAGCCCAAAAAGAGAGAAAAAGAGAAATCTGAAGACTGGCATTTTCTGCTCAAGTGAGCCCAAAGCATCTCAGCTTTCATAATCCCCTCTCTTAGTGCAAGAGAAAAAAAAAAAAGTAGCAGCAGAATATTACATACCTGAAAATCATACCAGGTTCTGCTGTCATAAAAGCAGAATTTAAAAGCAAACACTCACATTTCCACCAGGAGACACTAGCTGTAGCAGAGACAGGCAGCCAGACTTCTTCACAGCCCCAGTTCCAGGATCATCCTATTTTGCTGACCAGGGATCTTTCCCAGCTTGGAGCACAGACACACCAGCTGGCTGGAGTACTCCTGTGAGTGAATACATTTGGAAATGGCTGTGCTATCTCAACGCCTTACGAATACATCAAAGTGTGCTGTGAGCACAGCTGGGGTTTGTCTCCCTGCCTGCTGCCAGGAGAAGTTCCATCTTCTCCTCCCTCTCTTCATCCATATATTCTCTGTCCTTCCTCCACCCTTCAAAAACAAGCAAAATGGTGTATTATTAATGATCTTTGGTTTAATAGCCACGCTGTTACAGAAAACCTGAAAAGAGAGAATTCCACATGCCAATAATCTGTGCACTGATTCTTCTCTTTTAGTGTCAGATGAGCATGCAAACTATTA
The DNA here is from genome assembly GCA_013398615.1 of Brachypodius melanocephalos. Classification (NCBI taxonomy): domain Eukaryota; kingdom Metazoa; phylum Chordata; class Aves; order Passeriformes; family Pycnonotidae; genus Brachypodius; species Brachypodius melanocephalos. Next base: position 1,483,180 of record VZSR01000257.1, on the reverse strand, counting down.
CTGTTCTGGTTAAATTCAGTTCTCAGGCAAATAAGAGGCCCTGACTAGAGCTGAGGGATAGTGCTGGCAAGCAAAATGAGAAAGGACAAGGCATTTCAATCCCAAACTTCATACTTAGCAAGTGATATCACCTTGGGCTGCTGGCTGTGTTAGGATTGGTCCAGCAGCCAGGCCTGGGGAAGAACAGGATAGCTGAGCATCGGGGGATTCTGCTCTGAACCAGGCAGGGAAATTTTCAGGTCTCCTGTAAAATCTGTTAGCACTACATTGCAGAAGATTTCCTGTAATCTTTGTGACACAGTTTGTGCTCCAGGCTCTGGAGAATCTTTTTGTCCAAAATGCTTCCCTTGGTGGATTTCCAGTGATGCAGCTGAGAGGCAAACCCGGTCCATCTCACTGGTAACAAATATTATTGCAGTCTCTCTTAATTCATGTTTCCTGTGTTAATGATTTCTTTCCGAAAAAGTGCTCTGAGAATTTTTTCTTGCAGCATGAAGAAATACCACCCCACCCTGCCTTGGATCTGTCGCCAGTTTCTGCTGAGACAGAGTGAAGATGGAAGCAGAAGGTTTTTGTCATTCTGAATTTCTTGGACAGTGGATTTTTCAGTTTTGTTTTTGCTATTCTCTGTATTGTTGTAGGATACCTTTTACCCATTTGGAATTCAAGCATCCCTGTTTCCTATGCTGGTGATCCTGCTGCCTCCAGCTGTGATTCTGCAGCACAAACTATTTACAGAATTAAATACTGGAACCAGGAGTCTTTAATTGCCTGCAGATGCATCTTCACCCTCTCAGCAGCATTTGACAAATGCCTAAACTATGTAAGCTGGTGCAAACTCTAAATTGATCTTAAGTGCCTACACAGACCTCCCTGACACTAGTTTTTGTCTGGTTCTAAGGCAGTGAGGATGGTTCTCTGCCCTCAGCCACCCCCTGTCTGAGCAGTCATGGAGAGCAGTGCAGACAAGCCCTGGAACAGAGGCATGCATCTTAGGAATTGGAGGGGGAAGATCTCCAACCCCCAGCATGCAGAGCTATGTTCACACTCATGAGGAGCCTTTGCCATCCATGACCATGGGCCATTCTGGCTCAAATCAGGTTGTCAGTTTGATTATAATCACAGCTGTTAAGGGAAGCATTCATAAATTTCCTGTTCTTGTAACCAAGGCTGGCACTGGTGTACAAGCCCCAGAGCTTTGAAATCAGGGCTGCCTTCGGAGCACCCTGAGAGCAGATAAAGAGATGTCAGCAGTTGATATGCTGTAGTAACATTGCTGTGAGTTGCTCAGAAACATCGTAAAGTTCATATTTCACAATCATTAGCCTCAGCAGTGCCCATCTGTTAAGCACTGGTAACAACTGAAGTGTTTCATAGCAGATGTTCTCCCTGAACAAGTGCCTGCACAGAGTTTGCCGATTTCCTGCATCACAACTGTTTATCCCAAATAATTCTGCAAATAATTGTCCGAGGTCAGTTGAGAGTGAATGTCCTGTTTGCTGGGTTTACACTGGTGAGAGCAGTGCAGAGCTGCACCCACTGCACTTTAGCCCTGCTCTCAAACACTGGAACAAATCAAGGAGGGAGTCAGTGGAGTGTAAAACAGATGGAAGTGAGATCAAAATAAATCCTTCCACTTTTACCTCATAACACTTCAGATCACAGATGGGAGCACTGGGATGCAGACAAAATATGACAGGAGGTTACTTGAACATCTGGAGTCCAAACAAATGCTTCTTTATACAAAATAATGTCTAGCAAAAAATGGCTAGAAAATGTGAAAACTGGACCCAATCCTGGTCCCATGGAAGTCGCTGCCAGCACTCTTGTTCATGTCAGCAATTCTGCTCTGATGATATTACAAATGTCATGTCTGAGTTACATCCGATGGCAAATGGAATTTTAAAAGCTTTCCCCAAATCTTTCTGGTAGAATTGTCTTTGCCAAAAAAAACTTTGCGAGGATATTTAAGGCAGGAGCCAAATGTCCAGTATTTGGATTCTCTCTTCAAAGCCACAAATATCTGTGTGGTGCTGAAGTTGCCATGAGAGCCACTTAGAAACAGGCACTTAATTCTGCTTTGTACCTTTGGAAATGTCCCATCTGATTTAGGTTTTGACATCATTCTAAAAAGGCCATGACAGTTTAAGGCAACACTGTTGTCCAACCATTTGTCATTGGATCTCTTCCAGTGAGAAGAGATTTTCTCACAACGATGCAGCTGTGGAGCAGAGCTGGGTGAGCACTCACCATGGTCGAGCTGCACACCAAGCTGCTGCCCAGGGGTGGCATAAGCTGATCTGTTGGCTTTGCACTGGAGCTGATGAATAGCACTGGATGAGCTGTTTGAGACTAAAATAAAAGAGAATGTCACGGAGTCCAGGCTGCTGAATGTTAGAGTCTCTGCAAGTGACACTTGTGTACTTACCCAGATAAGAACATCTACACAGAGAGCTAGCTTCTTTGGGAACCTGGGCTTTTCAGTTCAGTTTGCAAAAGATGAGAATAGGATGAGAACAGAAGTTAGTTTGTATAAATTTTTAGGAAAGGATGTTATAATAAAAATCTTTGGATAACACAGGAGGAATCTGGAATTCTTGATAGATGATTAGAGTGGACAAGCCCTGGGTATACCAGTGTGTGTTTATGGTTTGTATAATGAAGGACAAATAGGCAGCCCTGCCTCTATCCAACTGGAAATGTGTGTGTGATTAAGGAAGGGAGATGTGCTCCCTTCACTACCATTAAGTAGAATTCTCCCTTATATCACTGTCATGGGCTGGGGTCTGATTTAAACCACGTGCTGTAGCTAGTAACCTCAGATAAATCAGCACTTTGTGTCTTTCCAAGGTATTGTCTGTCATTGCAAGGACATTTAACAAACTGCCTGTGTGGGAATTGCTTGTTTAATCTAAAGCAGAAATACAGACATCTTGGGGTGGGAAGGCAGGAGTGAGACCAACAGGACTCATAACAAATATGTGAAAAGTATTAAAGTAGCCAAGACCTTCCACTGCAGGTGGTGGTCTGCATGCACACGTAGGGGAGCAGTCCTCTGTATGGAATGTCTGATGGACAGTGCAGGTGTACACTGCCAGATCACATCAGCTGGGCTCAGTGCTTGCTGCAGGGTGAGTGGCATGGTGACAGAGCTTCCCACAGCTTCACACCACCGTGTGGCACCTTGCTGAGCCAGCTGGAAACTGGAGCCTCACCAGAGCTGCCCCAGCTTTGGTGGTGGTCACACTGCTCCTTTGGGTGCTCCTGGTACTTTAGTAAGGCTGTGCTGATCTTGTAGATCTTTCAGGCTTGGGTGGTTGTTTGATCTTTTGGTGGGATTGGATGGGGGATCATATACTTAAAATTCACAGATGTCTTTTTTGTCTTGCCACAGATTTAGATAAAGAAATTTTATGAGATACAGATTTCAGGCAACTTTAGATGAACAGTATTCCAAGCTGGGATCTCAGTTAACTCCTGAGAAGGGCCAGGATGGGGTATCATAGGATGTTAAGATAATTTGGTTTGGAAAAGACCTTTAAAGACCTTAGTCCAAACTCCCTGAAATAAGCAGGGACACCTTCAACTAGATCAGATTGCTCAGGATCCCATCCAAACTGACCCTGAATGTTTCTGTCAAGGGATGGGTAGTCTACCACTTCTCAGTAGAGTGAGAGGGTATATATGTATGCATAGAAAATGAGTGTGGACAGTTGGGATTGCTTTGTCTATTGCCTCTTCAAATGTACGATCCTCAGCTGTGATCCAAGGGGAGTAGCTGCTTTGTGTTCAGGTGCAGCGCAGGGGGGACACGTGCCTGCTCCTCAGACAGCTCCTTGCTTGTTGTTCATTCAGACACAACTGCATCTGTATTTTGCATTTCAGCTGCTGACTATTTTAAGCAACCAAACGTAAGCGTGCCAAAGCCAGAGCGGGTGTCACTGGAATGGACATGTTATGTGCAGTGTGTGTGTGTGTTGTTAAATGCTGTTAATTGCCTTGGCTGGGCAGCCTGCTGTTCCCTGGTAGGTCTCTGCTGAGATCCCAGTCTTTGCTCCTCTTCTGCAATGGAAACATTTCTCCCTTATTTATTTTTGCGTGAGAAAACATGTTTCCATTCTGAGCCTCTAGATAGCACTGGAGTGCCCCCCTGACCTCTCCTCGTGGGCCCAGCCCGTGTAAATGACCAGACGAAGGAATGTGGATGAAGGAAGTGCTATAAAGTAGAAATATTGCTGCCTCGTAAATTCCCTCCAGCACAGCAAGTTTTCAAAATAAACAGAGCTACAGTCACATAGGACAGCCTAACCCAGCGGTGCAAAATCCATCACTGGCTTTTGCAAAGGAGGGCAGCCTGACACCAAAATTGAACTCCTCCAAGAGTGCTGTCTGACCTGGCAACAGACCTGCACTACATTTCCATACAGACTTCACCCAGCTTTGCTCTCCAGTTATTCCCCTCTTCAAAACTTGTGCCAGGCTTCATCCAGGGAGGGATGAAGCTCTTACATGAGTCACTGAGATTTGGTGGGCTTCATATCCTGTGGGTGGCTTTTATAAAAATTCACAAGTTTTGATATTCCTGTGCTCCTCCAGCCTGCAGCATGAATGTATCCATATCTCCAGTACCTGGGAGCCCAGCCATGAGTACTGCCTGCTGCTGGATACCAGACAGCAGCTATCTGAGGTTGCTGAGCTGTGCTTGGTGCCTTCCTGCTGCTGCCTCTGCTCAGCTGCAGATGGCTCGTGCTTCTGCCCCAGTGACACTCCTGTGTCTGTTTATAAGGGCTCAAGACCCCTTACTCCTGAAAACAGATTGTTCAGGTGCCAGGGGATTTCCAGGTGTTTGAAGAAGCATCTTATGCACTGCATGGGTTGCTCCTAAGTGCAATGTTCTGGTGTTTGGCATGCCATGAAAAGGGAGGTTTCTCCTTGGATTGGGAGCTTTTTGAAGAGAAAGGAGCTTTCTCCTAACCCACTCTGACAAGTAATGCACAAGTGGCTATCTGACAGCTTCCCCAAACCCATACCATGTCAAGAAGTGGAGTCAAACTGAGATTCCTCAAAACAGGATTTTAATTTTGGAACATAAGTACAAGCACGTATCTCAGCTTCAGACACCAGCCCACTCAGAAGCCTGTCTTAGGGTTCAAAGCAATGGAGTCAACATGACTGGCAAGCACAGACACACTTACTTTTCAACAAATTTTTGGCTTGACGTTGGAGATTTTCAGAAGTTGAATTTAAGGAACTTTTGATGAGCTTGTACTTCTTGTTGAATTATATCCCATTTTGACACAAAACATACTGCCTTTCCACTGAGACCCAGTATCCTCCTGCTCTTCTCCCCTGACTCTGCTGTTCTTATCTAAAAATAGTTTGGTTTGTTTATTTAGTGAAAAATTGAATGTTTCCAAGGGCACTGAGACTTTTTTTTCTCTTTACCAAGAGCTCAAATATCTAGTGAAAAAGCTTTGATGAGAAATTTTCAATCAGATTCAATGAAAAAAGAGACGGAGGAGGAAATGATGACTTTTTTTTTCTTTTAAAGAGCACAAGAGAGTTCCTTAAGATCAGTTGTGGGAATAAAGAAGAAAGTGACTGCCTTTGATCTGAAGGGAATCCTATAGTTCCCCTGAATTTTGCCAGCTGCTCCAATTCTGCACTTCCACTCAGACAAAACCCTACATTATGATTGAGCCTGAAACCAATGTAAACACTCGTCTGCCCTTTTACCCCTGCTGTTAGAAGATGGAGTATCAGTGGAGCTGAGAACTTACTCAGGACATCTAAATGAAGTGTAACCTTCCAGAGTTAGATGGCACCAGCTAGATAACCCTGTTCAAGTGGAAATAGATGAAGGATGACACTGAAGATTGCACGATGGGGCTGTAGCTGATAGTCCTGCTTGTGACTGCTGTGCTAACTGCACTGGACATGTAAACACCAAAAGGTTTGTCATTACCACATCTGGAAAAATTCTCAAAAAGACTAGCTAAAAGTTTTATCTGTAAGTGAGGGAGAAGAGTTTCATCACGCCATAGACTCGATCATGCAAGAGCAAGATACTGATAAATGGATGAAAAATAATTTGAGGCCACAATTAAGAGAAAGTCCTTAACATTTCAAGAGGGCTTTGAAAGGCTCTGTCAGCAGACAGGATTAAAGAGGTGTGGAATAAGAGGGTTATTTGTGGGATTACGAGATCTTGATTCAGACCAGAAGATTTTTCCTTGTGTTGTGAAACCTTGGAGTTCACAAACCTTGATGTACTTTTTAACGTACACAATTTTATAACTTTTAGAAATTAAATGTTTTCTGTGAAGGTGAGAGGACCTATTTTTGGCCACACAGGAAAGCTGAAAGAACAATCTGATATATTCCACAGAGTAAAGGGTACGGACAGCAGGTATTTCTAAGCCCTTCTTCCTGAAGATGAGCTGTCTTGGGCAATATCTCATGAAGGTGCAGGTTCCACATGCCCAAGGACATTGCTAGTGTTCCTGCATCTCCAATGGCTGTGTGGGACCCAGTCCTTTATCAGGGGCTTCCAGGGAAGTGGAACATGTGGGAAGAGCAAGATGGGAAAAAGGAGAGGCAGAGCAGGACAATGAGGAGAGGAAAGGAGGGAAAAGGAAGGGAGAGGTAGGGAGCTGGAGGAACAAAATTTTTTAAAATGTGGAAATTAATTAAGAGTAAATATGTAAGAGCAAAGGGAATGATGGCAGAAATGAAAAAAAAATAGGGAGATTAGATGGGCTGGCTGCAGAGCATGCCATAAGCATCCTCTGGGCTTGCAGACAGTGGAAATCATGGAAGGTGACTTCTCTGAGTCAGATCCTAGTGCAAGTACTGCACTTGCACTAGGTAGCCCTTGCTCATCTGTCTGTGCCACTGCCTCACAGCAGTGTTCTGCCTGGGCTGTTTTCCCTGATGAGCATGACCCTCTCCCTTTCTCTCCCAGCCTCACAGCCCTAGCAGAGTAAATGTTTAGGAAATTCCTATTCCTCTTGTTTTGCAGCATCTGGAGTTAGGGCTGAATAAAGCCCTTCAGGCTGGGAGGTTTTGGAAGGAAGCCCCACACTCCCTGGGCCCTTTGCCAGTGAGTTAATCCTTTCTGTATTGACCCTTCTAGAAGCAGCAGTCCCAGGCCACCAGGGATCTGATAGCCTTGAACTCTCCATGCCTGGAACTGCGCTTGCTGCTCTTTAGTGCTGTTCTCTGCCCAGTAACTCTACCCAGGCAGCAAAGCAGGGGCAGCACAGATCAGCCACATCAGTTCTCATTCTCTCAGTCAGTGCCCTGGTGCAGCTGTCATTGTGTCAGTCAGCACAGAAGATGCTGTGCCATGTGCTGCAGCCCCTTTTTGTTTTCCACAGGAGGCTGGAATGCTCACAGCAGCCAGCTGGACCTGGCAGCACTCATCCGCAGAGAGCAAGATTTGGCCTTCCGGACACTGCTTCACCCCAAATGAAAGGACATTCTTGCAGCCACTATTCAGAGGAGAACTTTGCCTTGGTTCTTCCATCCTTAAAATGGGAATAAAACACCAGGATAGAATCCTCTGTGTGGGATTTGGATGCCTAGATATAGGCTTCTAATGCTGTTTGGATCAGCTCACATGTGCAGCGTGCCTGTCAGATGATAAAAAGCTTGTAGACCCAGATATTTCTGAGATGGCAGCTGGAGGCCAGCAGGTACCCCACAGACCTACAAAGAGCATTGCACAGTGATGTCTACACAGAGAGACATTTCATACAGCCAAGCCAGCTGCTTTCTTCTTCACCTGTATCATAGACAACTCCCAGGCAGGTTCGTTCTCATGGCACATGTTAGGAGGAGTGCAGAGAAGCATCTGCCACCTGGGTTTTTCTTCCACAAATAAAAGCTAAGCCCAAGGGGTTTTTATGACCTTTAAACAACTTATTCTTGCTCCTGCATCGCAGCTGCAGGCAGTCCACCTGGTCAGGGTGTTTGCTTGGGAGGAAAAAGCTACCTTCTGTGGGAGATCTGAAGAGCTTTTGTTTCCACATCAGATCTCCTGTTTGAGAGCACATGCAACACCTCCAAGAAATGTAAAAGGGAAAACTACAGAACCAACGAGGCTGTAAATCCAGAGAAAATCTTCTTGTGTCATTTACAAGCCAGCATAACAGATACTGGCCTCTTGTGCAGAGTGTCTTGGTCCAGGCACATTCCTTCTCATTTCCTCAGTTACAAGAGAAGGGGATGTTTGCTGTGGTGTTATTCTGGAAAAAGGGATTGCAAAAAAATCTCTATGTCCTTAGATGGGCACACTACAAAAATTAATTTTATTCTTCTTCACAAGAAAAGCTAGTTGGCTATAGTTTACTAGCTGGACATAGAGAGAAACACCATTGTAGCCTCACAGATGTAACATTCTAGGACTGATCTTTCAAGCCTGAAGTCTCTCTTTTCTCTGAATTCCCTTTCTGGTGCCTGCTGTCTTAGTAGCTGTACCATTTGGGCTTTTCCAATGAGTTTATTGATAGGTACTTTATTGCACAGGGATATTGCCATGAGCTCCTGCTGGTCAAGGAAGGGACAAAATTATTCTTGTTTCCAGGTGTTCTTGACTTTGTCTTCAGGGCAGACATTTATTATTCTGTAAATTCCAACTGCAGTTTTTCAGATATTGCAGGAGCTAAAAAAGGCTGTTTACAATCAGGGTGGGGTGGGAAAGAAAGCTGGATTTTGTTTTTCAGGCAGAACTATACAAAATTTTTCAAAGACCAGAGTCTATATCCACAGTTCTTTCTTTCTACTGAAGTTTCTGATTCCCTGCTAAAATCAAATGATGCGAGACCTGCTTGAAACTGCTGAAATCAGTGGGGTGTTAGGAGCTTCACATCCTTCTTGGAGCTGAGCCCAGACCCTGGGCCATGTGTCAGGAGGGCTTGCTGCAGGGAGCTTCAGCCATGCCTGCCCTCCACCCTTGAGCATGGCTGGAGAGGGGATTCTGAGCTACACAGACCTTTGATCTGAAATAATGTGGCCTTTGTACTGCTCTCCTGCATCTTCCTCTGCATCCCTTGCATCTGTAAATGTCAGCTGGTTGTGCTCTCTCGGTGAAGTCTCCCTGCTCTGTAACAAACCAAGCTCAGGTCCCACACCAGACCTGCCCCCAAACACCACGGAGGGAGCTGCCCCAGGGCAGGATGAGAGCACCAGGCAGACCCGTGCTGGGCACTTCCCTGCACGTGGGGAATGTCCAGCTGTGAAGCTCTAACAGATGTTGACACCTCTGTGCTGTGTTTGCTCTACAAAATGGGAGCGGGGCCAAGGATCAGTCCCTCCACCTGGGATACACTGTCAGAGCTTTGTGTACACGCTAAATTAACACACACCAAAAGAAGTTGTAGTAAACTGTGCTGCAGATGCTGGGGAATTGATTGTATGCATGTGTGAAGGGGGTGACTATGCCAAGGTTAAACACCTACTGTATTCCCTCGTGGGAGACTGACGTTCTTAGAGCTTAGCTTAATGTACATGTCACGTTCTTGGGGCTTAGCTTAATGGACATGTCACAAAACAAGAAGATGGTGCAGGGGTTTAAATACATATACACGCATTTTGAGCTAGTTCTGTTTCCCGAAAATCTGAGAAAGCACTGTAGATTGGAAGAAATGCAAAACCATCTGACAAATTTTCTTCTAAGCTGCTTTGTTTAGATCTCAGTGTTTTTTACTGAATGAAGCAAGTTCTGAGGAACCAATTCCTGCAGCCATATCATTATGAATATATTGATTTTTCTGAGGTTAGTAATTCTGAGAAACTCCTAAAAATGAGATTACAAACCCCTACACAGATGCTTTTGTCAAATGTTTGCTGTTTGTACATTCGTGTTCCAATCTGGTCAATTAAAATCGTGGCCAAACTTGTTGACGTGAGATTCAGTCTGTATGAATCCCTTACCTACACGGTCTTTGCCAGGTGGAAAACGGCATGCAAACTGCTCTTGGTGAGCTAACAAAGCCACAAAAGTTTAAAAGTATAAAACCACCTACACAGCAGCAAATCTCAGTGCCTTTTTGTGAACCGAGATACAACAAGAGCAACATTTTTAGGATTCATGATATAGGACAATGAAATAAGATGGACATTTATCATTTGGTTGTGTGGGTCAAAGAGGAAACAGCAACCATCTCCAGAGAGGAATATTGTAAAGTAGTAAATTAGCATAAATAGATTTTTTACGCTCCAGAAGGGAGGATTTAAAAGTAGAGACATTAGGAAGGAAAGACTTCTGATGGTAAGTCATATTGGACTATGGAAAGACCTCCTGAGGGAAGAAATAGAAGCTGAATCTCTAAAAACTTTTAAGCACCAATTGAACACAATGGCAATAAATCTTCCATCAGAAACAACCCTGCAGTGTGAGAAAAAAAGGGCTGTGCTGGCTTTACTGTGCTTCTCCATGTCTTGTAGCTGAATGACTCTGATGCTCTTTGTGGATGGCTGAAGTTTTACAAGCAGCTGGGGATCCATTAGGTTGAATGATGCTGTACGAGTACCAACTGGCCTTACTCCCTCTGTGTTCTGGTATGAATGGTGATAATTTCCTGAAACATCTATTCAGGCCCAAAGTGCTGAAGCAGAAGAGGAGTAGCTACAGCCACAAGACCAGAGCTACTCAAAGGAGGAGAAGCGACTAGCTGGTATTTCTGTAACATGCTGGGGGAGTGGCGGGTCATGGCTGTGTCCTTCAGGGACTCATTTCTGGCCGAGTGTTTCCCTCTAAATGAGCAAAGGTTTAGGAGCTGGCTCTGAAAACCAGTTATGCAGTCAGCTATTGGTTGTGAGATCCAGGAAAGCTCCAGCAAGTGAGCAAATTATTGCATTTGGTGTGTCCCAATCTCCACACCCCACTTAGGTCTGGACCTATAAGACACATGTTCCTGTCGTGTGAGTGACATATATCTTAAGTGATGTTAATGATTGTTTATTGCAAATGAAACATTTTTGCCATCTGGCAACTTTACACAGTGAATGTCAGAACAGTTCCAGCAAATGAAATATTTCCATCACCACAAACAATCCCTTTGCTGGATCTTGCTTCAGTGTTAGACTAATACAGCTGCTTATAGCCCAGAGAACAAATCTCTAAAGTAGATTTAATTTATCTGCCCTATCAGCAGGCAGGTATTTTCTGAATATGCTGCCCAGGCTCTAATGCCTGTCTCTGGCCACACAGCACACTAGCTTTTCCCTCACACATCCTTTTTTTTTTTCGCCTTACTCATTTTTTATCTTACCTATTACTCTGGGCTTTTATGTGTTGTGGCTCTGTGGTTAATCTTGTCTTTTATGTGATGTAACTCTGTGGTTCCTCTTGCCCAAAATGACTACATCCACGGTTTTAATTTGCTCTAAGACTTTTGCAAAGCAACACTAAAGTAATGGAATTTTTAAAAAAAAAAATTATAAAAAGGCGTTTATAAAAAAATTCCAATTTTCAAACTTTTCCTGAATATTTGCAGAAAGAAGGAGGTTAAGAAAAAGGGAGAAAAAAAAAGGGGGGGAAAGAAAATAAAGGGAAAAAAAAAAAAAAAAAAAAAAAAAAAAAAAAAAGGACAAATATGAAGGAAAATAAAAGGTAAAAGAAGAAGACGTTTAAAAGCCAAAAGCGAAGCAGAGCAGGGGTGTGAGGAGAGGCTTTGGCGGTGTTGCTGGCAGGCACTAGAGGGCTCCCAGCACACGCGGCCGCGCTCCCACCCCGGTTTGGGTTTAATCGGCAGCCGGGATCCGCTTTCTGCTCGGACTTTATGCAGCCCTATCCCTGTTTGCTTTGCATCGCAGATTTGGCTCTGAATGGGATGGAAAAAAAAGGCATAAAATTAACTCCAGAATGGCACATAGTCTTCTTGCTGAATAGCAGTTCAGTTCTTAGGACAAGATTACAGCTAAACTAAAAAAAAATAAAAAACCTTAAAATGGAATGGAATGACTGCTTTGGTCTGCAGTTCTGTTCTTATTGCACCTCACAAGTTGTTAATATAGACAAAACTCTGGTCTTTGTTGAGGATGAATGCAGCTGCAAAGTTTGTTTCAGAGCCCGAAAATCCCCAAAGTCTACAGATATTCAGGTTATGGTGTTTTGTTCGTGCCTATCTTAAATTAAAAGCAAATAATAACAGAAAAAAAAACCCAAATCCCAAGAGGCGTGTGACTCATATTTGATTAGTCAAATGAAAGCCTGTAAGAGATGAGATGGGTGTTGTAAGGACCCCTGACCATTCTGGCCTGAACACTGGGCTGAACGTTTTCCCTGCAGACTCTTAAACCGCTGCAGTTGTGATGCTCTGGTTGTCTGTGCATCACTTTCCCATGGAGGGAGCAGAGAGGCAGAGCTGAGCTTGGCCCTGGCCAGACCTCCCAGGTACCTCCTCTTGCTGGGAATAGAGAACCTTTCCTGCTGAGGTCCGGGTTCCTTGCAGTGGCCTGCAAGCTCAGTGAACCTGAACAGCCCAAGCGAAACCCAAGCAAAGCCACACAGTTTGAAACACTCTTGGAATAAAATCCCCTCCGTGGTGTCAGCTTGGTGCTCAGAGGGAGAGGCAGAGCACGGCAAAGTTGGCTCTGCTTTACCCCAAGCTTTCAGGAAACTCCTTGCAGTGAGGCCAAGAGCTGTGTGCATAACAAAACTTAAACCCAAGCGACATTTATCACGTTTTGAGTTTCTTCATGAAAGGTTAGACTAAGTTGGGATGTGCTCTGCTGGGATAAAAGAAGAGATGGAGTCTGCCCTTAAGGACCAATTTCATATCCACCGAAATCACATGCAAAACTCCCAGGGAAGCAAGCTTAAACTTTTAAATACTGCTACAAAAGCAGCTACCACAGTCCTCTGTCATTCTAGTTAACCATCTATAAACAGTTACTCACTTGACCTCTATTTGATCTCTCCCTCTGCCCTCCAAGGAATCTTTCAGGGCCAACATACATTATGGATATCTCTGTGTACATGAATGTTGGAGGCTATTTTACTACTATGAGAACAGATCTCTTGCAATTCCATCTGAAATCTGGTTGTTTGGGGAAATTGTTTTTTTCTTTCTACAGACAAATCCAACAAGTGAGTTTGTTTATACTGGTCTGCTGAAAATACTTAATTCCTGTAGGTCCTGTTTGCCACAGGACCTTTGTAAAGGATGATTTTGGAACCCTGCCATGGCAATAAGGAGGGAAAATAGTCTTAGCACTTGAAACAAGAAGGTCAAAGACAGGAGTCAAGAAAGATCTGCAAGCCACACTTGCAGTTTTCTTTTTCTAGCTGCTGCTTGAATGTGCAGCAAGATGACAAAGTCTTCAAGCTTTCACCTGATTAATAGTCTTGGGGGGAAAACATTCTGTAGGAACACTGCAAGAGTAAGACTGCAATTAAAAAAAAAAAAGAATTCTTAAGCAAAACAAAAATGACAGAAAGTTAAGATCATATAGTAACTAAAGGAAGAATTTTATATGGATGACTTGGTTTGGTTGGGATTTTGTTGGTTTTGATTTTTTTTTAATATGATAAAGAATTTCAGAGTTAAGTTACGAAATAATATAAATAGATAAAAATATTGAAGCACTTAAAATCTCCAAGTACTCTTAATTCTGCACACAAAGAATAGAACCCAGTTTTTAATATAAATTTTAGTGTTTTAGCATCTTTCTTTTCCTTCCTGTCACAGTATCTTACTATAAGGAAATAAGCTGTATAAACATGCTTGTAAAAAGTTAATCTTAAAAAAAAGGAAAGAAAAAAAAGAGCTGCATCTAGAGATGATACTAAACTGCTGTAGTCATTATTGTGTGGGCTAGTAGTAGATGCCCAGACAGAGAGATAAGGTCGATTTTGTATCTTTATTATGCAGTCCAACAGCCTAATAAATACAGATTTCTAAATGTAATTTTCCTTAGCTCTGTAACCCAAGGTAATGTATTGTAATGTATTTTACTTGAAATTGTTAAGATGCACTATTTATCTTAACTCCACTTAAATAAAGATTCTGTGTGAACATTATGGCCATTCAAAAAAGTGGTGCATTTAGTTACAGATAATAAATCCAGGAAAATTTAAGGAAGATCTCAGTGAAATGGCATTAGTGAGAACAAGATGAAAACAAAGTTACTATTTTCCAACCTGAGGACATTCAATTTAATTCTTGACTCGCACAAAATTTTCTTAATAATAGATTGTGCTGGCCAGAAATGGCTTGTTTTAGACATAATCTATGGGAATTTAAAACAGCTTCAGATAATAATGATTTCATTGCTGTGTTATGCCAGTCTAAAATTCTAAGTAACAGAAATGTTGCCATCTCCTCATTTAAGAGGAAATGTAATTTGATACAAACACACTAAAAATTTGGAATATTTTATTATTTAAAAAGGCTGTCTCAAGCTGTGTTGAAGTCAACAGTAGGTCTATTTAAGGTTTCTGAATTCATCCTTTCTTTGTTAGCATTCAGATAAAAGATTGGATTTACTGGCTATTAAGGAGTTCTGGCTGCAGCTGGCTGGGGGGAGAAGGGGGAGAGGGAGATATTCAGCCATCCAGATCACCAAGGGGTGTAGGCTGGATTTTTTGAGCATTCGGATAAACACTGGTCAATTCTGTGGGAGTTAACATTAAGTTGAAACGAACTTTTCAAGGAATTTAACACTTGGCAAGTAATTTGATTTTCCTTTTAAATGTTCAGTTCGTTCAGATCTCCTTGAGTTCCTAATTCTAGTTTGGGCGAGGTGTGTGGGGGGGTAAACCACGAGACTTCCATTGAGAGAGGGTTTTCGTGTTGTGTTTTGTTTGTTACTTTACGCTTCTTAAATCTTAAGATCATCGTTGTTGTATCGTAGGTAGCAGAGTGTGTTTGACGGGAAGAAAAACCAAAAATCGTCGTTCATGAAAATCGCCCGGAGTTCATTCAGATGAGCTCGGCTGTTGCCTGGAGAGCTTTTCCTCGCCCAGGAGCAGGGTGACAGCCGTGCAGCCGCGGAGGCAGCCCCGGTGCAGGGCTGCGGGGCGGTGCGGGCTCCCGTCCCTCGCTGTCCCCGCTCGGCTGCGCTCCGACCCAGCGCGTCCCCTCCGCTTGGGGATGCGGTCGGGACACGTCCTATGCTGCTCCGGGAGATCGCCCTGCCACAATAACCCCGCAGCCCGCCCTGGTGTCCCTGCCTGCGTGCCGGGGAGCCGTCCATGGGTGCGCTCGGGGCGGGCAGGGGCGCAGCGCGGAGCCCCCGCGGTTCGCCCGGCAGCCGTCGGGCTGGGCTGGCCGCTCCGCCGAGCTTTACCGGGGGCTGTACCGAGCAGCTGCACCCCCTTCCCTGCATCCCCCTCCCGGGCTGGCTGCGGGGTGTCGGGGAGCTGTGCAGGGATGATGCCGGGTGCGGTGTCCCGGTCCTCCTGTCCCCTTCTCCTCAGGACATTGATCTCCGTGCAGAAGAGGCTGTGCCTGAGGGGGAGGACGGACGAGGCGCACGGAGATCGGGGCATCCTCCTGCCCTGCTGCTGGTTCGCTCAGCTATCCCGAGGGGTAGAGGAAACCCTTTCATCTGCGAGCTGTGACTCTTCGACTCAGCTCCGAAAGACTGTCCAGACATTTCCTAGAACCCAACGAGTTTTGCCCTTCTGTTACAACACGCTTGCATGTCTCGGGATTTGGTTGTGATTTCATTCCACGTTTATCCAGTCTCTTTGATCAGATCCTTGAGATGTTTCTCTTTGTTGCAATAGAAACAGCAGAGGCACGCTGTTGCTTTAAGTGATATTACTCTAAGTAATTGTGACTCGAAGTGTGGTGGAGACATAACAGTGTCTCTGCAAAGTGCAGTGGGGGTGTCCTCGGGTGCCAGTGGGAGCACTGGGGGGACAGCAGCACCCCTAGCAGTGTTTGCAATTGCCATGAGCTTCTCCCATCCCTGCAGAGTGTCACAGCTGTCACGGCAGCAGTAGCCAGGCTCACAGCCCTGGTTACAATTATTGGTCCTTTCAGTGCATCAGGTTCGTGCACTACTGTACTACCTCACCTGAAAAAAAGGAGGGGATCTGTGAGCAAGATCAGCCTAAACAAATTCGGTGCTCTTTGGTGAGAAGGGACTAAGAAATACAAATAACCGGATTTGGGGAGTTGGATATGTGTCTTTGCTGGGTAGGGATCCTGCTCATCATCAAGGATCACTGCAAGCATTTCTCACGGCCTTTAGAAACAAAATTTCTCACTGAAACAGCCACAGCTTAGCAAAGTGCAATGTTTGGACTCCTGTGTCCAATCTCGTGGGCTGTGGCTGAGAGAATGAGCAGTTACGCAGGGTACAAAACAGCCATGCTGGTGCTTTCGGTGGCATCATGAACCTGTCCTTTAAACATCTCCACACAAGGATTAGCTGTACCCACTCAACCCCACATGGCCCAGCTGAAGGTGGCTGTTTTAAATGCTGACAAGGAGTCCAAAGTCAATCAAAGCTTAGAGGTTTATTTTAAATTTTTAATGGTAACAAACAGGGCCCAGTGGGCTTGGGCTGCAGACAGCAGAGGACATGCTTAAGTCAATTACATTTGACAATACTGTAATAGCTGAGGGCAGGTGACACCCCTGGGCCTCTGAGCTCTGCAGGGCTACCAGGACTTTCAGCCAAGGTGCCAGGGAGCCCAGCGGCATCTGCAATACAAAGGAAGTGGAATGTTGGCAGCAAATGCGCTACTGGGTTGATTTAACACGGGGAAGAGGTGGTGTTTAGGGCCAAACACACAGAGGCAAAAAATGAAGGCCTCTCTCTGTGTCCTCTCTCTCTCTCTCTGCCTTTTCTCCCCTCAAACGCCCACATAAAGTTCTGGGAAGATGCTTCCTATGAGGCGCTGTACGCGATGCCCGGTGTAAATCTAGATTCGCGCCCACGGGAGTGAAGGAGAAGTTTTCTTCTACCCCCGATGTGAACACTTTAGGGGTGAGTCCTCCACCGCTATCCCGGTTCCAGCAGCTCTGGTTCAGGAGCCGGGGTGGCACAGTGCGGTGAGAAAACAGCTTTCTTCCCCCGGCTGGGGCTGGATGGGGTGATGGTGATGCCGGTCACCGCCGCAGCCCCGAGCCGCCGGTCCCGCGGGGGGCTCGGAGCGCGGGGCTGGGGGGACAGGCGATGTGCCTGGGGAGAGGCTGCCGGGCTGACGGAGCGGAGCGACGAGCCCTCGCTCTTTTGGTTCCTTTCCAACCATTTTTAGCAGAGGAAGGATGTAATAACATGCCACGGGCAATAAATCACAGTCTAGCTACTCCCCCTGGCTCTCCTCCCCCCGCCCCCGGCCCCTGTATAGCGGGAGGGGCGGAGGGGCCGCCAGCAGAGCGCCTTGGCCGCCGGGACGAGCAGAGCAGAGCAGAGGAGAGCAGAGCAGAGCAGAGCAGAGCAGAGCCTGCCCGCGTCCTCCAGCCGCCCCAGCATGGACCTCCGCGCCCTGGCGCTGCTGGCCTTCGCCCTGGCCGTCATCTCCCTCTCGGAGGGTAAGTGAGCTGCTCCCGCCCGGAGCGATGGAAAGCCCCGCTCTTTCCCCCTCTCCTCGCAGCTGCACCGCTCTCCCGGCTCGGGCTCCGGCTCAGATGTGTCTGGCGAGCGGGAGCGATGGCTGTGCTGAGCTGGAATCAGGCAGGCTCCCATCTCTCCCTCTCCTCCATCCCTCCCTGGCTTTTTTCAAAAAGCTGGCCAAAGCTGTCGTCTGCCAAACTCGCCCCAGATTGAAGTCGTCTGGGGGAAGACTTTCAGCAGCGCTGGGTCTGCAGGGAGGCGGCTTGGCTGCAAAATATGCGTATCCACTTTCCCTCTAACAAAAAAAAAAACCCAAAAAAACCCAACCCTAAAAGTTACAAGGAATTAGAAACAGGCGGTTGTTCGGTTCCTCTTGTGTCCTCTGTCGTGATCTATCGCTCCTCGATCAGGGCAGAGCTGAGCCAAAGCGGTCACTCGGCAGGAATTTACCGCACCCGTGGGGAGGTTTGGGGGGCGCAGGGGGCTGTCTGGGAGGTGATGGCAGCTCTGGGGCATCGCGGGCTGCCGGCGTTGGCCGCAGCCGTCCCACAGCCCGCCCGCCCCACGCCGGTCCCCCCCGTCCCGCGGGTCGCGGCCGGAGCCCGGCGGCAGCTACAGCTGCCCAGGTACTTTGCCAGCTGTGCTCTCTGGGAGCCTCCGCGTTCGACAGCCCCGGAGACAGCGGCAACCCGCGCTTCTTGCCCCGCCTGTGGCGGGGAGCTCTGTGCCCCGGGGCTGCGGGGAGCGTGCACTACACGGGGCAGCCGCGTTCCCCACGCGTGCGGGGCGAGGGCTCTGCCCGCAACCTCTGAACATCCTCCGGACGCTCCTCGTGTGGCTGGAGAGATTTGCCATCTCTTGTCCCCTCGTCGAAAGTCCTCTGGCTGGGTTTTCAAACCTCCGCTCCCGTTCTGTTCTCCCATTCTGGCGAACGAAACTCGAGTGTTCCCACCCAGGGAGGCAGAGGATGCTCACCGGTGCCCTCGTTGTTTAGGCTGAGAGAGTTGATTTTCCCCGAAAATTCCCCTGATGCCTTTCCGCGCAACAGCCCGGTCCCGCTGGAGCCCGGAGCCCTGGAGAGGCTCCAATGTCCCGGGCAGGTGGGCTCCGGCCACCACATATCCACCACGCCGGGGCTGCGGGCTGCGAGAGTGGCAGGGAGCGAAGGCAGAGCCGGGAGACCACGGGTGACAGTGCCAGCTCCGGCCCCCGGCCGTCAACATTACCATCTCCCGAGGGGCTGGGGCCGCCGGAGCCTGGGTACCTGAGCGGGCTTCTCTCGTCTCTGCTGCGGGCGAGCGCGGGTCTGGAGGGGCGGGAGGAGGGGACCGGGGTTCGGGGGCTCTCCTCCCCCTTACCTCCCTTTGCTCAGGGCTGGGAGGCCGGCAGAGCTGCCCAGCTGCAGCCCGGCTCGCCCCCAGAGCGGCTGGTCTCCTTTGCTGGCAGGCGGTGTCTCATGTCGGGATCAGCGTGTGCGAACCTGGCTACCTAGGGAAGGAAACGGCTCACAAGGGCTGGAGAGAAACTAGTGTAAGGAAAGTGACCCCAGCGTCCTGAGGTGTTGGGAGTGGAGGTTTCTGCCTACTTTGCATGTCATAGAGTCCTCTCAACCCTGACCCAGTTGAAGGCTTGCAGGGCTGCCTTGTGCTGGGAGAAGGTGAGCTCTGAATTCTTCTTAGTTACCTGGTAAAGCTGTGTCTGTCAATCGCAGCCTCGCTTTCCAGGGCAATGGAGCTATCCCACGCTTAAAAAGTTACCAACTATCTCCTGATAATGACAAGTGCATCCTAGGCTGAACAGAAGTAAAATGATATTTCCATCAAAAGTTCTGTCTGTTCATGTCCAACCTTCTTGCCTGGATATGCTCTGGATAAGCATCCAGAGCTTCCTAGTCCACGCAGTAAGCTACTGATAACTTTGCAGCAGAACTGGCAACTCACTTCTCCCCTTACTGTCCAGTTTCAGTGTGGGTAAAGGGAAGCAGATCCCTGTGGGATGGAATAGGTATTGTCGAGCACTGACAAGTGGCCACTCTGTGAGAGCATTTTGTGTGTGCTTTGTCTCCAGAGAGAATTTATCAGCGAAAGTAGGTATTCAGAGCCAACAAAACTCAGCTTGAGTTAGAAAACAATAAAACTATTTATTATTAAAAGAATTCCAAAACACAAAACCCCCAGACCCCTTCAAACTCTTGTAGTCGAGGCCAAAAGAGTTCTCTTCTTGCCTAAGTAAAATAAGGCTGAAGGAATGACACAGAGATGTCAAAGTAGCATCTGGCTGTTCTGTAACTTTTGATTCTATTCCTCCATTTAAACCAAATGTGCCAGACAGATAAGTCTCAAAAGCTTCGTGTGCCATCAGTTACATGTTTTCATGCAACGAGGCAATTAACAGATTATACTAATTTGCTGTACTGAGAGAATGGCTTCAGCTTGTGTTCAGCGTTTGATAGACGTCGGAGAACTCACAGTACAAATTGGTAGATTAATTAATCAGCTTAGTCAGCTCTAATGTTCATGCAACAATGTGTTTCAAATTTTGAAAGGAGATAAGGAATGTGTCTGTCAGCCTCAGAGTAAAACCAGAAATGTTATCTTCCTAAGCTACGACCTTCAAACAGCCCCTTCCCTCCTACTTTTGGAAGACAGGGGCTCATGTGTTGGTAGGTGCCACATGCACCAGTTTTCCCTGGTTTTCAGCCGCGTTGATAGCACGGCGAGACAAGGGGCAGCGGCAGGAATTACTGATTGCCTGTTGGTCATTCAGAGAGCTGATCCAGTGGGTGCCTGTCCCTGGGGCTCAGTGCCTGCTCCTGATCACCGCGAAAGGCACACAGAAATGCCAAAGGGATTCCTGTGCTGGAGGGGATTTGCCATTCCACCTCACGTTGGGGTGACAGAACACTGGGGCTTCCCCTCTTCCTTGCCGTGTTAGATGCCTTTTCTTGGGCAAGAAAGAACTTCGGGACTTACATGTTTAGTCATGGTTAAACTTTTTCTACTCCTCATTTCAAATGGTATGGGATTGAAAATCCCACTTCGAGTCTGAGAGAGGACAGGATTGCATTATCAAGCCGTGGATCTGAACAGTTCATCTCTTGCACATTGTTTAAGTTAAAGCTGGCTTAAGCTTGGTTGGGACAAGCTTGCAGAGACACTTATCACTGCAGCTGTGCTGAGAGTTGTTGTATGACTGTATTCAATTGCAGCCCCCCTTTCCAATACAAATTCACAGATGTGTAGCTATCAAGCACAGATTTGCAGGGGGAAATCCTAGTGCCTTCCTCACTCCTTTCCACATTAACACCAGCCAGTTTAATTCATGTTCTTGAGGCTCACTCTGTAGCCCTTCTTCCTCCTCTCCCTGCAGATTATTAACTCACAAGTGGAACCACTGTTTGGAGTGCCAGAAAACTGATAGAAAAGTTTTTCAATTTTTCTTTTCAATTTATAGTCCAGATTCTGGTGTGAATCAGGAGAAGCTCTACTCCCACTGATTAATTCCTCTCCTGTGGGATCTGATTCTGCTTCATCTCTTGGTAGAGACACTGTAAATAAAGGGGTTCTCTCCTCAGGCCGTGCCAATTTCACCATGCTGTCTCTGCTTATGTGTGCTAGAGACTGGCCTCGATAAATGTGCAATATATGTAGATCGGCTGCACTTGTAAACCTGTCTCTTTTCTCACCTTCCTAGACAGCTGTTTAGGAATTTCAAGCCCTTCCCTGCTCTTTATCTCCCCATTTGTCTTTAAAGGGGACTGGGTTTCGATGCTTCGAGTATTCCAGTGTGGCTAAACAAACAGGATGGCAGATTGCCATATGGGACCTCAAGCCTTGTCAGATATAGATCTGACCATCTACAGCACGAGCCAGATTTTAAGGGTTAGGGGTATGAATTCAATTCCTCCCAGAGGCTGAAAACAGCTCCACTGGGAAATTCTTTAAAATCTTACGCATCTCTTAGGCTTCCAGGCAAGGCTTCCGTGTTTGTATTTTATTGTGCATGGAGCTTTAAAACTTACCCTCCGAGTGAGGACCTTGTGTGCACTGGGTTGCCAGTAATTAAGTCGTCCCACAGAAAAATCGGGCACCAGAGGCTGTGGTGGGCGCCAGGCTGCTTTTCAGTCCTGCATGCATATACATGGCAGATTTTCAGCCTAGGGTGTTAAAATTCATTCTGTCCCTAGTGATGCCAGTGACAGAACTCTCATCCAGACTGGTGGTCTCTGAATAGTGTATTGAGGACGCCCTGGCTGATAACTGCCTCCTCCATTGCCTTACTTAGCCGCAGGTTAGAAATTCAAAAGACTTCGTGTGTCTGATGTGAAACCGCTGGGATGTGGCCTCTCTGAGCCGCACCTTCTCGAGCGGGTACCTCTGTTGGGAATCAGGGCTGGCTGCGGTGGGGAAAGGTCAGCTGGGCCCTGGGAACGCCTGCAAAACCCCAGCTTTTCTGTAGCCACTAAGTCCCCTGTGAAAAGCCTGCACCTGAGCCGAGCCGTTTTGATCTGAACTCCCTGGAATTCATCGCTTTCTTCTGGCTACCTTCTAATTTGGCCTCGGGTCAAAATCGTTTGAGTAGAACAACACTGCGGACAAGTGCCCCCTCTTTTGGCCTTTATCTTGTCTAATTACCAGGAGCATCCCCGCACAATGGAGCGGCTCCTTATTCTAATCTCTTCGATTTTACTTCTCTCTATTTTGTCTCCTTCTCCTTTTGTCTTCCAAAATCCCACGCACCCTTATTGAAGGGCCGGGCACTGAGCTGAAGGGATTGTGCTCTGAGCTGTGGGCAAATGGTCTCCCAAAGCTACAGCTTTTCTGCTGCCTATTTTTTTCTTTTTTTTCACCTGCATATTTGAAGGGCGCTTCTCTTTTTCTGAGCGCTGATGCTGTGATCCCTGGTCGGTGTTATCTGTGCTGCTGAGAGGGAGCAAGAGGTAACCTGTCCTTTCCCTCGCTTTGTCCCGCAGAGAAACCCGTCAGCCTGACTTACCGATGTCCCTGTCGATTCTACGAGAGCAACGTGGCAAGAGCCAATATTAAGCACCTCAAAATCCTCTCCACACCCAACTGCTCACTTCAGATTGTGTAAGTCTCCTGTTCTTTTCAGCTGGGTGTCAAAAAGGAGGGTCACAGAGCTGGTGCCTGCTCTGGTGGGTGAATTTCAGCCTGCCTTATGCCGTGACTCCCAGTTCATCTCTTCACCCTCTGTGCCAGGGACAGCTGGACCTGCTTTACCCCACCTAAAGGAGCCCAGCTGGCTGTTTCCCGGCTGTGTTCTCTCTGATCTCCCTGTCACTGTGTCCTGTTCCCCCGTGGGTATGTGAGCAGGAATGTCAGACAGGCTGTCCATTGCCTTGGATGTGGAGCTGCACACCTTGGGGTAAAAACTCCATAGCGGTCTGAGTTTTCATAGAGTGAAGCTAAACAAGCAAAAGGGATTCCTGCATTTCATGTATCCTCCACAGCAGGCACAGACCCTAGAAATGTGATGGCCCAATCTAGGGATGCTTGCCAGGCAAGGACTGACTCAGTAAATTGCAGCAGAACAGAAAGAGGGATTCCCGATGGAAAATAACCTCTTAAATTTTGCTGGAAAAGCAGCCCTCATTTTCAGGAAATATTGGGATTTTTTGTTTTGTTTGTTTATTTATCTTTGTAGATTTGTATGTTTTAGGAAGGTCTTTTTTGTTCACTTCTTCATGGGTGACCCCCTCCCAAAATTCAAAACCTTCTGAAGAAAAAACGCCAGCATTCAAATTTTCATTGCATTTTCATTTTCAACATTTCATTTTCATTACTACTCTCAACTTCTGTTAACCTTAAGAGGGTGTCAGGGACAAGATTTGGTTTCTGTGTAGTAATCCCATTACTGGTTCTGTCTTTGACCCATATGCTGAGCCCTTTCTCTTGCAACTCAAATGCTGTAAAAATCAATTTTTTGTCATCCAAAACATTTTTGCACTCAGAAAACTGATGTGGTTTCACGAGATTGCTCAGGAATGTACGTGTGTATCCATTCTTTATTAGTATGGGGGTTTTTCTGTTTTAAACCACTCTGTGTATATCATACACATTTCATCATGTGCTTCTGCCTTAGTGGAAGACAGTGAGAAAAATGTAAGGCTCAGCTGAGAAATAATTTCCTTTCAGAAAAAAATGGCAAAACCAGCTGTGACTAACTCCGATCTCTACCTATGAACAATTTTGGCGGCGAGCATGCAGTAGTGCATGGATTTGTGCTCTGGGACTGTCATAAGAATCCCAGTGCTAAGGCTTTTTAGAGGATTTGGAATTTTCTGGAGTACTTTCAAGAAAATGACAGCATTTAAGACAGGATAGAGTATGTATTTATCTCTTAATTAAGATAGGATTATAGTAATTAGAGATAAATAAGAGCACAAAATGCAGAAGCAGAAACATCTCATGTTCTTGCCCATTCCTGACCCAGATGTGTTTGTGGTACACAGAACGTATGAACCTATAGTTCACCCTCTTTTATTTACTTTGACAAGTAAGGTGCTTAAAATATCCTTCCAAATACCCTTGAAACATGACTTCAAACTAGGTTTTTATCAAAACAGGAGATTAAATCAATCAAAACTAACACCAATTTCTCATCTTGATTAATTTTAAGCATTAAACAAATAAATTAAAAGCTGCTATTTTCAGGAATAGAGAATATAAGTGAAACATACTGGTGCTAGATGATATTTTGTGGGTTTTGTTGTTTGTTTTTGTTTCAGGTTGTTGGTTTTTTGTTTTGTTTTGTTTTGTTTTGTTTGTTTTTTTGCACAGGTATATTGTCCTTTTTGTTTATGGGGAGTTGTACCTGAACAAAAAGCCTAAAAGCAGGCTTTTGTCTTTCATTCTAGTGGAAATCATCTCTTCAAATCCAGTGAACTCCTGTCAATATCTACTTCTATAAAGTTCACACTAAATTCTTTGCTTTTCAGTACAGGGAAATGAACCATTTTAGCAAGCTGACACCTAAACCAGTCCAGGTTAAACATTCCATACAATTTCCTGTGTCTCTTCCTTGCACAAAGATCAGGGGCTGACAGAAATGAATGTCTGAAGAAATCAGTTTCTCAGTATTAGGTGAGAGGAATTGTGTTGAGAATGTGGCTGCAGACTGATTTCATGTGCTTTTGCTTCTGTACCCTGTGAGGTCAGCTCAAGGATTCCCAGGCATTGCTAACATCAGCAAATCCATTCTTACACTCTGTTGGTATCACTTGACTGGAAATGCTCCAGCTTGGCACTGCTGTAAGGGAAATATGAATTAGACCCATTCATCTCTTTACTGGCGCAGGGGTTGCAGGATGGATCCTTGATGTGTTTATGTTACAACTGTGTTGTTGCATAACTTCAGACCGAGGAGCCTCTTTGACCTGTTATTTCTTAAGCCATCATTTTATATTCTGCAGCTTTCATTTTATAAAGGGAGGAACATTGTGGCTTCCATCCAGCAAATGTTTAAACAAATACTGAACTTACTGGTACGGACGCTTCCATAAAATTGCTGTTCTCTGCACTTTCCCCAGGCAGGCAGGCTGTTAAGAGGGAAATTAGGGAGCAGCTGGGGCAGAGGCAGGGTGCTGCAGGGAATGTGGCAGATAACAGCTCTCGAGAGGTCCTGAGATCTCTGGAGGGTGAGACCTGTTCATGAAAAGCTATTGATGAAAAGCTATTGATTGTTTGTCCTGTTTCTGAATGGAAGATTCAGATAGCCCAAATGTCAAATTCACAGGGAATTCAAATTAGCTCAAAAGTTTGTTTTAATCCAGGAGAAACCCCTCAGGAGGTTTCTGCCTTTTGTTTCCAAGGCTAGGTGAATACATGGGGGGAAACTTGCCTCTGGCACTATGGCACTTTCGGTTGTCTCCCTCCCTGCAACTTGTTAATTCAGTCTTGTATAAAACAAAAAGCTAACAAGTGACCGCACCCTTTCTTTCAGAACATCCAACAGGTGTCTGTCCTCAAAACATGTGAAACTTCAGGTTTGGGTTGAATCTAAAAGCTGTTCTTAATCAATTCCTTGCAATAATTACCTATATTTACCACGTCAGTATTTCCAAATGAAGTTTTTCCGTTGTTGGCACTGAACTCATTCACAGTCCAGGTATGAATTGGAAGCCTTAGATTCAAATTCTGTATCTGTTCCACTCTCACATGATTCCCAGTACAGCCCACAAGAGCCTTTCAAAGGAGAGAGAGATGGTTTCCAAACCAGCGATATTTGTAATAGGTGACTCAAGGATGGGAGAAATCACCCATCCTCTTCACAGGTTACCCAAGAGCAGCACTGGCACCCCAGGAAAATAAGGCACAGGGGTGGGGAGTGGGTGTGGGATGAGGATCTTTGCACACCAAACTCACTCTGATTTTTCTCCTTTGGCAGTGCAAGGCTCAAGAGCAACAGCAAGCAAGTGTGCATTGATCCCAAGTTAAAGTGGATCCAGGAATATCTGGAGAAAGCTTTAAACAAGTAAGGCAAGAGACAAATGGACTTAACATCCTGAGCTAACATCCTGAGTTATTAAAGGGTAGGACATTAGGGGCTGGCTTGTACCATGTGGACAAAGTACTTGTGGAATCAGATATTGTTTCAAAGAAGGGTTTGGAGTTGACCTAATTTGTATTAAAACAACAGTTTCTAATATATCCTAGATGTTAACTAAGAAATTTGCCAGGGTTTGAGGCAAAAGTATGTTCTGGGGTCCTGAACTCATCCTCTTAAAAAAGAAAAGCTGTTCTCCCAAGGAAAATTCTTCCTTTATGACCTTTCTTCCCCAACCAAACTACAATTACTTCAGAATCTATATCATTCTGGTGTCTTTGGACCCCTTCTCCATGTTACACTGGATGTCTGCTTGCACAGGCAGCTGAGGCCTAGGGATTCTTGGTGCTAAAAATTGTTTCTCTGCTGCCCAGTGTGGAATGCTGTTAATGTTGGCCAAGGCACAATGAGCTACCATGGATAAGCCTTTCCCACAACACCAGGGGAAAACCAGCCATACTTGGCAAATTTGGTCTTTTTAAAATCCATTTTTATTCCCCTTGAAAATGGCTGATCATGTTTAAGTTGAGGTGGACTCAGCCTATCTCTGTTCAATTTTATGCTGAAAAGAGCAGCCTGAGCACTTTTTGTGCTGAGCTGCAGGGGAGGGCTCCAGCCTTGCAGCACTGATGATGGTACATACCAAATGATGGTACTGAGCATTCCCTTGCTTGCCCAGAGCCCTGGGCTGTGCTTGATCCAGCAGCAGCATTTTGGCCAGCTAGCCTTCCTGTGCACTCAGCATCCCTGCCATCCCATCCCCACCCACAGTAACTGCGCTGTAACCCTGCTGAACCTTGTCCCCCCTGCACTGTAGGGTGAAGGCAGGGCTGGAATCCAGTCATTTGCAAAAACAATGGTGAATTGGTGAAGGTATGGCCCCAGGGCAGATGTGAGGGTACCTGAATGCTCTCTGCTGTTTGCTTTGTAAACGCATCTGCCAAACAAGGGGCAGAGTTAAAAAAAAAAGAAAAAAAATGTTGCCCTGTGTTTTTACAATAAGCAAGGGGGAAAATGCCACCAGAAGTAGAGAGATTCCTCCATGTGTCCCTTTTGGGGACTGCACTGGGGCCAAGAGTGAGGAGGAATAGGGAAGGAAGCCAGCTACCAAAGTCAATGTGATTCCAGCCCTGACAGCTCCTCCCATCTCATCTGATGCTCAGTGCCTTCTTTGCTGCCAGCACTCAGCCCTTTTGTCCTTTGGACAAATTCTCTGCAGAGACAATCCAGGTTAATGCTGCCAGAATGGCTCTGGGCACTATGGAACCTAAGAGCAGGATGTGGCCCATGCTAGGGACCTGAGCTACTTGGTTTTACAAACTGGGAAAATCCTCAAGCTCCTCCTTAAGTTTCTGTTTGCTGTCATTCCCAACCTGAGACTTAAGAGGCATTTTACAAATCTGCAAGGTTGGGCAAATATGATTATGTGCCTGTCTGACTTAGGGGAGCAACTCAGCTGGAACATGTTCTGCTCCCACAACCACTAGTGAAGATCTGAGACCAGCTCTACTGAAACCAGTGAGTCTGCCTGATCTCCAGCCAGATTCTGGGTTTTGTCTACCAAATGCAGAAGCAATTCTGCCACTTTGGTGGATTCATCCTGGTTTACATTGAGTAACAAGAGAGAATTTTGTCCCAGCTCTATAAAATAAGACGACAGACAGCGTATATCTCCATCACCTAAACCTGTAATCATGGCATTGTGTTCATTTTCCAACTAGTAATGCTAGCACCAGTGGAATTTTCATGCTCCACAGACAGTCAGGGCTCTGTCTGTAGCATTTTCACAAGGCATGTTTTTGATATATTTTAGTGCACAGCTTTGACTTCTTCAATGAAATGTACTTTGGAATATATTTATAGCGCATCAAACAATTCATATATTTGAATTGGAGCCATATGAATGTTGGTAGTTTAAAACACCGATATCCCTCTAAACTACTAGCAGCTTGTAAAATGAATCTATATAGATCTATAAATGTTAATGTAGCTATCAGTTTCAATCAGCCATATATTATATTTTTTCACTTGTACCGAAATTGTATGAAATGTGACATTACCCTATATGCACTAGCAATAAAACGGCTAATTGTTTCATGTTATGAAAACCCAATTGTACATGGGAATTTATTTTTCTGGAATAAAATCAATACGTTTTGTAGAAAGGGCTCTTGTAATTGCTTAAGTAGAATCCAAACTGTGAAGACATCTTAATCTATACCAGTACTTCAATATGAGAATATCTTCAGTGTTACAATCTGCAGCTAAGGGCAAGGAAAAGTTCTTAACATAGTAGTCCAATACAGTTAAATATGAAACCAGAAATGGTTTTTACTAGGGAATTACTTTGCTCACTAATTCTGCTTAGCGTTTATTATTGCTTTATATTCATCACATCTCCATGTAATATACATATGAGACATCAGTAAAACACATTCAGGCTGTCAGGAATCCAAATTCCTTAACTGGCTTTAAAAATCATTGTACAGCTGCTGTGGCCATCATTCAACATTCATCCATTTTATGGACGTGAAGGAAATCAGTCCTTTCTTGAGACAGCTAACAAATCCTTGATCACTTCCTCACAATCCCAGTCATCATTTACGGTACATTGACTCCCTTTCCCTCCTTCCTTTCTACAAGGATATGCAAAATCAGGCCTTTACAGAGTTCACAGAGCCCATCTTGTCCACTGTCATGTTAATAGAGTCCCACTTCAGAACTCCCCTTGCTTCAAGATGCCGGAGTCCGTTAAGCTCAGTAGCTACTGCAGACACACACGAGGGATTTGATGGATCTGGAGGAGATAAAGCCATGGGAAAAATCTTTCCATTAAGCCAGCTGGGAGAAAGGAAGAGAAACTCTGAATGTGTAAGGGCTGGCTCTGTCGGCAGCCAAGCGCTGCTGCTGCCTTCTAAATCCTGGTGTGGCAGCTCTTCCTGATTTCTAACCTGTTTTTGAGTAATGGTTGAGATACAAGATGCCAGAATAACAACCTCCCAGTATTCCACCAAGCGTGTGCTGGGTTGAAAGGGGGA
Organism: Brachypodius melanocephalos; assembly: GCA_013398615.1. NCBI lineage: Eukaryota > Metazoa > Chordata > Aves > Passeriformes > Pycnonotidae > Brachypodius > Brachypodius melanocephalos. Next base: position 1,454,057 of record VZSR01000257.1, on the reverse strand, counting down.
CATTGTGGGTGATTATCTTTATGGCCTTGTTTTAAGGCACCAAATGCCCACAAACCCACTTAGAGTAGCCACTGGTTCTCGCTGATGTCAGCAGGAATAATGGGTGGAAAGCCAGAAATCCAGCAGCCCCTCTGCCTCCACTGTACCTCACAGAGAACTTTGGATGGTGAGGCTCCTGGCTGAGAAGTTCTGGAAGGCATTTGGGGAGGCTTTGGCATTTTGGGTGAAAGGGTTGTTCTGGCCTCAGAGTGTGCAAATGTTCTTCCACTTTTACTTGTCTGGCATTTCTCTCAGGCAGATGTTATATGAAAGGGAATGTTACATTTGCACCCTGCCACCAAGATATGAAGGGACCATAGGGTAAATGTGAATGAGGCCTTTGTATGTGGATAATTTATGGCAGTCTTTTTTGTATTTTTCTTTTAATTTAGACCACGTCATCGCACTCATAAAAAAAAGCAACAGAAGAAACGGGGCCCACTCTGCCCTTCCCGTGCAACACCACTAAAGTCTCCAGGGAGAAAGAATGGTAGGAGGCATTAGTTTCTGAGCTGGGACACCTCAGGTTGAAGTCCCTGCTCTTCCACTGACCATATTATGGGACCTTGGGCAAATACATTAGCCTATCCAGATCTCCATTTCTCCCCATATTTGTTGAGGATAACATCTCTCCCCTTCCAGGAAAGGAGTATTATATAGATAAAACTCTCTCTCAAAAAAGGGGGGAAAGCTTAGCTACAACAGATGTGGGATGATTTCTCATTTACAAATGGGAAAATGGACACACAAAGAGGCCAAAATAAGCCTGAAGCAAAGACAAAGTCAAAAACAGGGTAAAAGTTTGGAAACCTTATTTATTTTCGCTCCAATATCAAACTGTCAGAGTTAAACCACAACAGCTGTGAATTTGCCACTGGTGTTTTTTAATGAGAAATGCAGCACCGCGTGGTGACAACTGATGTGGTGCATGGGCTGGTTGATGCCTTTCCTATGGGAGATGCTAGGCAAGTCCCAGAGAATGGTGTTATGTATGCCAATGCTCTGGATGTCCCAGAGATTTTTTTCCTTACAAAGGTGGTTTGTCTTGCCTTTCTGCACCAAAAGAAATAGGGTTACTGCTGTGGGATATTGGAAAAGATATCTTCAGAGGAAAAATCTTCCTCATGATCTAGTCATTGTCTTTGTGCCTAGATGAGTTTTCTGAGACAACCATTAGAGCAGTCACAGTCTAGCTGTGGTCACAGAGCCTTAGTTGTCCAGCAGGGATTGGAAGGAGTGTTTGGCAAGACATTTTGAGACATCAGTTTTTGCATACCTGGTGTTTACCCTCTGACACTGATAACTCAGTCTTAGTGACCTCATCTAGGTTGCCAAAGGCTGATCAGTGTGGAGCAGGAATAGGGGTCACTTCAGACAAAACCTGGAGGCCACCAGCACAGACTGGCTCCTCGTTCTGAGTGAACCATTCATACAAGACACTTGCACTTTGCTGTGATGCCTAACCCACACTCTCCTGGGTACCCTGCTCACACTGAGCATGGGAGACTCCATTTGTCTGCGCCCCACCTGAGCTCCCGCCCTCAGCCCTTGAGGCCTCACACATTCACTGTGCACTGCCTGCCTGCCCTGCCTGTCACCTCACCTTCCCTGGGCACCTGGGCACCTCCAGCTCTGGTGTGGTCCCAGCTGCTCACTCCAGGTGAGGTCCCAGGGCAGGGAGGCTCAGGGGTGGCTCCTGGCTGGCAGAGCTCTGGTTGCCTCTGCTCTCCAGCCACCCCACGGTGGAAGCTGAACAAGAGCAGAGCATGGGCTGCCCTCTACCTTCCTCCATCCCCACAGAGACCTGGCACTCTCTGGAGCTGCAATCCCTGATCTCCATCAGAGCTGTGGGATAGGAGCAGACAGAGGAGGCATTCCCAGTGCCACTTGCTCTGCTATGGGGCTGCTCACAAATGATTAATCTCTCCTTTCCCTGCTGTATTTTTTGCCGAGTTTCTTTGCCCACCGATAATTCTCTGCTCTGGCTTTCAAGTCCAGAATAAGCTTTCTAGCCAGCCTTCCTCCTGTGTGAGTTCTGAACACCTTACTAACTGTGATGAGCACAACCTGCCCAAAATAACACCCATTGCTGGGTTTGCCCTGCTGGGTCCCAGTAGCTCCTTGTGGAGAACTTCTCCCAAAATGTTCAGCAGTTTCTGGTTGGAGGGGCTGCCTTTGGGTTAGTCCAGAGGCAGATTTGCTGTTTGACTAGGCCTGATAGCAAAGCTTTTGCAACTGAAATAAACCTTAATAGTGTTTCACTTTCTTCTTCATCAACAGGAGGTTCAAGATGTAAGAGGCAAGCATTGTAAGCCGTCTACAGGATTTCTTACTGTAGGACCCAGAGAGCAGATAACCAGTATTAGGGAATGAATACATTTCACTGCTAACATGCAGCACAAAAGCAACGCTTCACGCATTTCCAAAGGTTTTTTTTTTTCCTTGGTTATTTTTGGTGGGGTTTTTTTGTTTGGTTTTTTTTTCCCCTTGCACAAATTGGCTTGCTTTCACAGTGCTATTTTTATATAGTAAGATGTAACTATTTGAGAAAAATATGAATTTATACAGGTTGGTTTATTACCTAGCACTGGGGGCAGATACCAATTTAAACTAATCCTGTTATTATATAATATTTTATTTCCTTTGTTGTGTAGAGGTCCTACTTTATTTAACTTGCTTTTGGTTCATGCAAGTCTCCTGGAGTTTTAAACCTAGAAAGACATGAACTGTACAGTGCAATGATGTTGTGTAAGTAGTGGAACTCCTTGCCTCCAGAAGTCATAGAGGCCAAGAACATAGGAAGGCTGAAAAGCATCAGACTGATGACAGTGGACAACATTACCCTGAGTGGCATTTACAGATATTTTGGGTGACTGATTAAACTCAGGGCTACAGGGCTAAAGCCTTTCTCTGAAGATCAGAAACCTTGCTGACAGCTGTGAGCAGCTGGATCGATGCACATCTGGTATTGCAAGGTGCTAATACTTGGTTTGTAGTAGTTGCATGTTCTGGGAGCCACAACACAGTTCTGATGTCATCTGGCATTTCCTATGTTCCTGTGTTTCTGATGATAAATTTAGCAAAAAAAGGAATGGGTTATCAAAGCTCTAACCACACAACCACGTTGCAAATTGCTGAAGGAGTCAGATATGCTGCCATGCACCAGGGATCTCCTCCCACCCATCCACAGGAGGTGACTTCAGCTTGCCTGTCTGGCTTTGCACTGAAGCAGACTGAGATTCATTCACCCTCCACCAATGATGCTCAGCTACTGAACAGTCATACCTGCCTGAGGGCAGTCACATCCCTGATTGCTATGGAGATACTCAGAAGAGGATATCTGGCCACATCCTGGAGAAAAGAGATGCCTGGGGCAAGAAGAGAGGGTCTGTGCAGTTTGTGGAAGGAGAGGTGTGGAAATGAAGGCCAACACCCACAGTTCACCAGCCATCATGGGTTTGCTGGTGAACAGAATAGCCTCTGGAATTCTCTTTGCAAAGCACAGCCTGGGACAGGCACCACTCCTTGCATCAATCCCCTCTCTAAGCCAGAAGTTTCTTTCTCCTTATTCCTTCCTGTATACACAATATCTGCTATATGCTATGGAAAGACATCTGCAGCACTGCAATAATCATGTCATGCTGTGCACTGAGATCTGGGGGAAGCACATTTGTGCAGCACAATGCTTGTGTTTGTATGTATCTGTGTTTGTGTTGTAAACAAAAATGCGTTGTAAGATTGTCTTTTTTGGGCTGGTCGATTCAAAAGAAATCTTCCCTCTTCCCTGCAGCCTATGTCAGGAACACTGAGAGGGATGTTTCACACTCCTCTTTGTGGTAGGCATCTTTAGTGCCAAAGAGGCACTTTGGCTATCCAGGAACTACATTATTTCCGTGTGGATTCAGGTAAAAATCTTGTCTTCCTTTCTGCAAAACAGGGCTATTGCAGAGAGGCCTTCAGCTGGGAACACCTCACCTCATTTGCTTTAAAGCAGAAACTAACTGCTGTGCCTAAAATATTTGTGTTTGTGATTTTGACGTTCTTTCTGTTGTTATCATTACCAGCCTGGTGCTTTAAGTATATTGTGTCTCTGTTTTGAAAGGTCTGGTACCACTGTACTTGATGAGAATTGGAGTTTTGATTTAATATTATTAGGATCAAATCCTCTCCTGGAAGGAGAAGGAAAGAAAGAAATTTTATGAGAAAACCAGAGTTTCTTCTATGTTCCCCGGACTGTATTTGATATCCTAGGTTCCATTCCCTGTCCCACACCTGCACCTGCATTTGCCTGTGGCTTGCCAGAGGTGGACATGTGAGTGTCCAAGCCAAGAATGACTGCAGAAAAAGTCACCCAGGACAGTACATTCTTCACACATAATTTCTATCATAGGGCAGCCTGAGGTCTGATTGATTCCCATTGCAGGAAATGGAGAATTAAAAAAATCCTCTGATTTTGGTTCAGCAGCATGCCTTGCTCATGATGATAAGGGTCGTGACCATTTTGTTTCCAAGGGAAACACTGGCATTCTGGTGAGAAGGTGGGGTGGGTGGGTGTGACTGCACAGCCTTGCCAGTGCTCTGCTGCTCTCCTCATTAACAGGGAGTGCACCTGGGCTCAGGGTCAGCACCAGCAGGGACAGAACCCTGGGAACATGCCAAGCCCACCCTACAGCCTGGGCAAAGCCTGCTCTGACAGGAGCACTGAGATGGGCAGTGCTGAACCACCCCTGCCAAACCCAGGGCCCAGCTCTGGGTGGGACAGCCAGGTCCTGGAGGCACTGCAGGAAAGGGCTCTCCTGTCAGCCTTCTCCTCTAGGGGCTGCAGGGGCAGATTGTGCTAAGGCAGGGACATCTCCTGGGACAAATGCAGGAGTAGCAGCAGGAGGAAAGGGCACTCCACCCAAGGCAGGGACCATTGACAGCCAGCTGTTTGTCTGGGTGTTTTGGGGGCTGTCTGCCACAACCCACACAGAGGCTGGGCCCTGACACCTCTGTGCTGGTGATGTTCACTCCTCATGTGTCTGAGACCACTCAGGGCGTGGGGCTGCTCTCAGAGGCCAGCACCGTGAGCCTCCCTCACCTCGGGAGGGCTGAGCACAGTGTGAATAAGGTGACACAGACCTGGCCAGACACTTAAATGAGAGCCTTTTAAAAGCTTTCTCTTGCTTTGGACCAAAATTCAACCTTGCGTGGGAAGCTTTGCTGTTAGCCTGATGTTATGTGCATGATGCACTGGGGAGAGCAGCCATGCCCTTTGCACCAGAGGGATCAATCCCTGGGCTGCCCCAGTGCCCCACACATTTATCCTGCTCATGCCACCAGCAGAGCAGGCTGAGAGGCAGCACTGGCAGCATCTCACTCGGGGACAGCACTTGGTTTTCCCTTCTGCCTTGAACTGTTGACCAAAGCCAGAGTCAGGGAAAGGAAGTGTGAGGAGATGGGAGTGAGGTAGGGACCACATGTGAAGAGGAGGGAAAAGAGGTAACACTGAACCATGCTGGAAAAGCAGCTTCCATGAATGTGAAATCATCATGTGGGTATTTTCAACGTGCAGCTGTCAAATCCCAATTTTAAGAGTAGATGGTATTTATTGCGGTGTCAGTTTTTTATTTATACTAGCTTTATACTTTTATGTATGAATATCTTATCTGAATTCTGCCTGAGGAAGAATGAAATGAAGGGTGACTTTGATGTGTTTTTGATGAAGATGTTTGAGCAAAGGTGACTGTTTATTTTGCAATGAAAGCTTTTTTCAAAGTTAAATATACACATTTGGTTGAAAATGCAGTTCCTATAGAAGATTTTATTGCCATTTTCTCTTTATTAACCTCTAGAAGGTCCTTTTCTCTGGCAACTTGTTTTGAGTGATGTGATTTATAGCAACCAAGTTTTTTTTGTGAACTCATCACCTAAAATTTGATTACTTTATCAACATCCCACCAAGATAATCCTTGTCTGAAAATGTGAAAATTTGGTTGCCACAGAGAAGAAAACAGGTATCATGATAAAAGGGCTGCATGAACCTCCCATCTTCCATTCCTTAAGAACTCTGTGTTGTCAGAATGTGGTAAATACTGTACTTTATATTTTTATTAAGTAAAAAGAAGTATCTTCCCAAATAATGTGAAAAGGGTTTTGTATTTGTGTTCCTGTAAGGCAGCTTTTATGGAGGAGTTACATTATGCTTTTGAAATTACTCCTTTCATAGAAAATTTTGAAAATAAACACTTTTATATTGTTGTAATTTCTCACATAAATGTGTATGCACTTATAATTTTCTTAATAAAAATGTATGTCTGAATAAAGTTTTTGCTTGATTCTGTTTTTTTTTTTTCTCTCACAAATGAACAGCTACAATCTCCACTCAGAAAAAAGCATTCAGATGTAGTTTGTGTCCAGATTTGAGGATGGGCTCCATACAGCCCCAATGCCCAGATTTTCTGCAGGGAACCTGAAGTAAAGGGCCCATGGGTCTGGCAGGGAGCAGCAGTTTAGCAGATTGAGATGTGCCATTTTCAAAAGGAAACCCTTTACCATTTGCCCCCAAAAGAGAAATCCAACCTATTTTTTTTAACTCTTCCCCAAACTTGTCTCCTGCAGCAGTTTGGCTTCAATGGAATTGAGAGCTGTGAGCTGGTTTTGTTCCAGCAACAGAGATGCCATCATCATCTGTGCTGAGGAAGGCATGAAGGTTTCTCTGAAAGGCATGAGGGGAAATGGGATGCATTTGACAAAGGACCAGATGTGAACAATACTGTCCCTGGGGCTGCTTTTCCCAGGGCACAGCAGGGTCAACATTCAGTTTGGAGATGAAAAATAATTTTTAGAGGCTTGTAAAACTGGCCTGAGAAGTTGCAGGAATAATCCTAACTTGGATGATGTTGTAGGGAAAGTGCTGTGGATTTCAAAACCATGAGTTGAAAACTGATCTTTGGTCAGAGCATCTCCCCATCTATGAGTCCTCATGGCAAGGGGAAACTGTCCTGAGGTCACCCTGCCCCTCCTCACTGCCCTGCTCACCATGCCAGTCCTCTGTACACTCACTGCAACCCAGGTGAATCCCAGCACTTTGTACAGCTCTGGCTGGGGCAAAGTCCAGGGATAGGGTAATAAAACACTGAAACAGTGCTTGAGCTTTTTAGAGCTTCTTGCTTAATAAATATTTATATAATAATTTATATAATAAATATTTCTTGGCCAAATTGATGCAAAGCAAAAGGCACGCGAAAAAGGGAAAAAGGAAAAAGGGGACTGATGACCCCTTTGCAAATCCATCAATTATTTACTGAGAGATTTATGAAAAACTAGCAGGTAATTGTGAGTGCAGATGGTCAGTGAGAGATTCCCAGGCCACTGCGAAATGCATTGGAAGTAATTAGCTACAAAATTACACATTAATATTAAGCATAGGCCCCATGTTCTGTGGAGCACTTTGCTGTACCTTTCATGAGGTCTTTTCTCTCACATGTGAAAGTTTTGGTTCTTTCTTCCTCAGCAAAGCATCACAGCAATGTGTCTGTGGACTGCCTAGGAACTGGAGGTGAGCCCACCTCATTAGCACATCTGGCTCTCTTCACAGGCAGCTTTCCAGCCTTAGCAAGCTGAAGGAAATCAGCTGCATTCATGGCCTCAGCCATGCTGACACTGATTATGGGCTGGATTGATTAGGTCCTGGCATGGTATAGGTCAGAGGACAGCATGGTAAATTAATGCCTCTGCTTCCTAGGAGCATGAGGATGTTACCACTGAGGATGTTTTACCTTGGATGCTACATGATAAGCGGTCACTCTTAGCTTCTAGTGAGCATTTCCCTGTTTTATAAAGCTACTTGCTCTCAAGCTGTCCCAAGAGCCTTTCAGACAAAACAAATATGTAGTATTGAGACTAGCAAGGGCAAAATGAAAAAAAAAAATTAAAAACAAAACCCCCAAGGTCTAGAAGCTGAAGCCAGAGAAATTCAAACTGAAAACAGATTTTTAAGTGTGGAATTGATTAGCCTTTGGAACACATTCCCCAAGAGAGGGGGAAGGAAAGCCCTGATCCTTCCTATGCCTTCCTAGCAGGGCTGAAGGCCATTGTGTGTTAGCCATACCTACCTTGCTGGGCTCTCAGGGGACACAGGGTGAAGATCTCTTGCCTCTTGTTACCAGTAGGGTCAGACATGATGAGCTGAAGATCCCCCTGGCCTCAGAAACCTGTATGCAGAAAGCCCCAGTTGCAGGGGAGCATTCCTCAGCCTGTGTTATTAATAACACCTGCACACCACCAGCCATCCCATCTCCTTGGACCACGGCTGGGATGACTGCAGCTGTTACACACCAGACCGAGGTGGGGTAAGAGGCTTCAGTTTCTGGTCATGAAGGTTGCCCTCCAGCTGCAGGGGCAGAGGAATGGCAGTGAGAAAAGTCTGCAGCCCTGTCCTGGCTGCATGCACCCCCCAGCTTTGGGAGGAGAGGTTTGCTCACACAGGTGCCCTCTGGATCACATTGGTGATCTTCCTTGTAGGAATTCTCTGAGTTTCTCTCTTTGTCCTTTTTGCCTCTTGCCCTTATTTGTCCTTTGTTCTCTCCTCTGGCTCTTTTGGGGACCTTCTCTCTCCTCTCTTTCCCAGCTGAAGGGAAAAACCTTGGTGATTTAAAGCCATTCTCAGCAGCTTCTTCCTGCTTTCTCACCATAGTGGGTGCTGCCTGGCTAGGGCCAGCCATCCATTTCTAGTCTCTGCAAGAGGTGGAAGGATATTTCCATTCTGTCCTTTGCAGTCACTGTATCAGAGCAGGATCCAGGGTCCTTTTGGAGAGGAACTGCATGACTGCTGCTGCAGAGCTGTTTGTCTTTTATGCTCTTGGATTCATTCCCAACTGTGCAGTCCGATCTGTCTTCCCTGCCTGCACCAGCAACACCCTTTGGCTCATCATCAGCACGTCCTCGGCTCAGATGGCTCCCAGCTCCTCCTTCTACAGCCAGCCATTCCTCACGGTAGCTGCCAAGGGAAAATGATGACCTGTGCCTGCTGCCTTCCCCCTGCCAGCACAGAGAGCCCAACCCAGACACACCAGCTTTGGGAGCTGGCAGAACCAAGGTGCTTCTTTAGGCTTTCAGCAGACCCCAGTCAGACCACCATGGCTGGAACAGAAGGGGAAGTCTAGCCCAGTCTGCTGAGAGGTGGAAGAGCACAACCTAAGAACAGAAGGACAGCGGTTTAAAATGCTGCTGTAGCTCACTGAAATCTCCAAAATGTGTGTGATTCTTCCACCCCAAAGATCCACAATCAATTCCAGCTGCCTAGCGTGCTGTGTGATTTACTGCCGTGCCTGCAAGGTTTTGGCTGTGGTGAAACATGTTTGTACGTTGCCTATAAAGCAGCAAATCTGAAGAAAGGACTCTCTGGATGTGTTTCAGGGTGTGTAACAAAACCCAGATCACCAAGTCCTTCCACGCAGTACCACAGCAACTCGAACAGACAATACAAGTTTAGTATCTAGCACACTCTATCTATTTTGCCTCTGAGCACCAGAGAGAGAGACTTAAAACACTGCAGACTATTCTATTCCTACAGAAGGGTAGGCTACTTAAGGAAGCAAATGCCAAGCCCCATTACATAGCCTAGTGCATCTTTTCTAAATTAAAGCCTTTCCACAAGGCAGAGCACTAGCAAAATAGTTCTGCACAAAATATGTGGAACAGGAGAAAAAAAGAGAGGAAATATGTCTTTCTTTCAAAATATAAATACTATGAATGCAAATAGGAATCCAACTGACTGTGCCAGATCTATAGCCACAAAAGCAGCTGGAGGACTACCATTCATGCTAAGTGTCCGTACTCAAAATTAAGGTCCCCATAGTAACTCTCAGTGCTTTCTGCCAGCTGCCAGGTTGTTCCAACGATTCTCCTACTGGCACTATCATGCCTGTTCAGCAGCCTACCCAACCCAGTTACTGAGGGATTGGTACTGTCCTCCCCACCTCCTGGGGAGGACAGACATCTGGTCTTGCTAGGAATGGGGGAGGAAGATTCCAGGCCATTTCCAGAATGTATGTGTTGTACAAGCCTGCAAAATCCTACCCTTGCATGTCACCTCCCAGTCTGATTTTCTTTCAGTCCATCATTATTTTAATTCAGACAAGGCCCTATTATGCAGGAGTTGCACAAACACAGAAGGATAAAGACAGTCCCTACCTGATAGATTTCATGGTCGAAGATCTGCTCTGCCAGGCTGTTAATCAAACATGCATTTTGCAAGGAATGCAAGGCTCTATCTCTTCATTGGGTGTTGAAGAAGCATCACACCAGACGTGGGATGGCTTGTCAAGCAAGTAAAGAACTACAGATCATCTAATTTCACATTCCCCGATTTCAACATATGCAAGATTTGGTTAACAGAAAGTTTTCAGTTCCTTGGAGGCTTGGAGTATTGTAAAAAGATAATGGAGAAGTGACAAGGAGAAACAAACTTCCCAGTCATTCAGTTACTGAATGAAGCCTGGAGAGGGATGCTCTGCAGGCAGGAGAGGAGTAGGTCTGAGCTGTGCAGCTCCCTCCACACAGTCCCACGTGCCTTGTTCCCATGTGTGTCTTCTCTGGGCACCCAGCCATCCTGGCTCCTCCCCTCCTCTCCCTTCCCTTGCCCTCCCTCCCTCCTCATCTCAAACTACTTTAAGATTTCTCTTTCCTGCTGCCATGTTATTTGTTGCTGACTTTGGACATTCTTTATGGCCTTTCATCAGGCTTCCCATGGCTCACACACTCTGCCTTGGTTTGGCCTGCTCTGCCTTTTGTCTGTGCAAAAACAAAAGCTTTATCTGTTGCCCAGAGGCCATGGTGACTTCAGGGCTTTCCCAGTGCCAGCACCTAATTGCAAACAAATGGAAGGCCCTGCCTGCATCACCAGCAACACTGGGTCTTGGGTGGGAGGGCCTGATTCTGCTCACTCTGCACTGTGGGACTGGTGAAAGGCTCATGATTTACAGCAATGTATCTCACATTGCCATCTGGCCTTCAGCAGTCTAGCTGGCTTGGGAGAGAAGGCATGAAAGCCACACTCGCTCGTGACATGAATATCTCTCATGTCTGGTTTTCCTTAGTGTCAATGCATACATAAAGGGGAGTTGGATCGCAATGAACAACCTCTATGCTCCTCAGAAAATCCCCACTGAGCGCAGAGGTAAACAGCACAACATTTCCACTCCATTTCTGCCTCTCTTGGACAGCCTCAAAGGCATCATCCCTCCATGGTGATGAGTGCCAGAGAGAGGCATGTGGAGCAGGCACTGGGCTGGAAATGTGTGGCTCCCATGCTGTGCACAGGCATGGGCTGCCCCCTGCCCAGAGCTGCTTCAAAACTAGATTTCCATCCAAAAGAAAGAGGGAGAGATTCGCAATACTCTGACATTTGTTAGTATTCCAAAGCAGGACAGAAAAACTCTGAGTATCACATTTGCTAGTGGAATGGACAGTTTGGAAAGGATTCTCTCAGGAAATGACAAAGTAATTTGTTCTGCTCAAATTGACAGAGAGTTGGCTTTGCCTACATGTCACAGTGACTGGTTGGAGTTCCAGCAATCCACCCAACCTTGGCTTCCCCAGGCTAGCCTACATCTCCTATACTGCACTTCTTCATGGTCCATCCATGACTTATTGGAACATATCAGCCAAAGGTATTTCAAAGCATTAATAATTTCTCCACAGCACCAAGCTCATAAAAGATACTGAGATCATGAAGCAGAGTTTGGGAGTAGGTAAATTGAATCTGATATCTTTCTATTACGATTTGATACCCAGCAGATACTATACAAACTTCTGCAAACTTTCCCTGAAAAAGTTCAATTTCATGAAAATTATTTTTAATTGCATGAATGCTCCATCAGAAAATTCTCATTTGCTTCTAAATTTTCTGAAAAGTTATCAGTTATCTGGTATTTATTATTTTGTTTGCACTCTTCAGCATATTTGACTTAGCTGGGAGCAGATAAACAATGCCAAATCTTGCCAGCATTATTTCTTCCTCTTACTCTCAAATGCCTCCTTTCCCTTGGAGGGCTTCCCAACTTTCATGTGAAGTACATATTTCACATGAACAAATCGCTCCTGGGGCTTGTCCCGCTCCTCCCCCTGTGCCCCACAGCACCTGCATGGGGTTTCTCTGGGGGTCTGCACAGGCTCATCCCAAGCAGCAATCCCACTACCCTGCAGGAGGGCAGGTAGCACAGAGAGGAGAGGAAGGCTTATTCTTTCCTGTTGTCTTGCAAACAGATCTGGATACAATTTTTTTTGTCAGGCTCATTTTCTTGGAATCCAAACATTCAGTGGGAACATGGCCATGTTGTTGGTTAAACTTCAGTGGGAAAGTCCAAGTGCTCTGAGGTAACTTTTTCATTTTCTCTCAATAGTTCTCAGTTGTTTCATTTTCATAATATTGAAACCTGTAGTTGTGATGAGGTAGAATGTCTTGTTTTGACTTCACTATTTCAAATATGATCTAATAATATAACAGAGCAATGCAACATCAAAAGTAGATGTTTTTATCTTTTAGAAATTAAATATATTCCCAAATCAAATAATTTTTGTGGAAATAGTCTTCCTGCAAGAAGTTATGATGGCTGACTTCCCCTGAGTCAATTAGTAATGGAAACAAATGGCAAAACATCAGCAGGAAAAATAGTTTCTTTTTTTGATCACTTCTAGCAGGCATGATTTGGGAGAGAGGAACTTCTGAGGAACAGAAGACCAGTTTTTCCCTGCAGCTCTGAGGGATCCCTGCAGTGCTGCTGGAATCTGTCCCTAGCAGCAGGGAGCCTTGGTGGTTAGAAGGTGAAGGTATGAGAGTGCCCCAAAACGATGCTGTGCCTGGAAACCATGGAAAGTAATACGTGCAGCAGCCAACCTGGATGAGCCTTTCATGCACAATTCCCTTCAGGGGCTGTTCTGGGATGGGTTTGAATTAGGCTCAAGTTATGAATCTATAAATGTGGTATTTCTTGTCATTATGCCTGTTTTGTATTTAACTTCTACAGCTTTTTTTTTCCCTTGCCTCCCCTTCCCTCCTGCAGACCCCCCTTTTCTCTGTGTGTGTCTATCTCTCACCATTTTGGCAGCTGTGCACTGCCTTGACAACATCAGAAAAAAAAAGTAGGAGAGTTAGGAAAAGGGGAAGGATGAGATGTTCTTCTACCATCACAATATTTGGGGTCTCAGTGTTGTGTGAACTGGAAGAGTGGAGAGATACTAATCAGAGGAAAAAGCAAAACCTAAGATTACAGGTCATGTCCATCTTAGATATAAGGAAGAACATCTACAGGAAAAAACCAGTAGAGATTTCTTCTGATGTCCTATAGGGAAGGAGCCCATGTTCAGGTGTGCACAGTATATGGGTGATTGGTCTGTAGAGTCAGGACCCAGACCCCACAGGAGCATGTTCTGTGCAGGATGGGCATGTGAGTCACCCATGGCTGAGGGGTTTTCCCATTTCCCATTTCACTACAAGCTGAAGAAATAGTTTTTAATGCAATTTTATTCCAAACTGAGAAAAGTATATTCTTTTATTTTATCTGTCTCCTGAATTTGCTGTATCTGTGAAACTGCTTTGAAAGCACTATATCTATATAAGAAATGGATCTAATTCTTGGGGTTTTCTGACACAGAGAGTTTATCTCTAGCACAACTGTATGTGTTTTCTCATCTTACACACCAGGCTCTATAAAAGCAAAATCAGATCCAAGTGCCTGCTAGTTTTTTGTCCATCTAGAAAAAAGGTCCTAAATAGTTTCAGGTATGTGGATTTAATGACATGGAGAACAAAGCCTGTGGACTTATTTTGGATTATATTCTATAACCAAGATTAGAACTTTGCCAAGTATCCTCCCTCTGGACTTTTCATCACTTTGTTTTACTTGTTACTTCAGACCTGTGGATCCTAACTCTGAACACTTGCCTTCAGAGGAATTAAATTAGATTATTAGTAGCTTTCATCCTGCAATCCCAGTTGATCAGACTTTGGCAAATGTCCTTCCACAGAGGAGCAACCCTTGTGACCTGCAGGGTAAAATGCAGAGAAGGCTGATGAGGCAAAGCCCACACTAATTCACCACGAGGAGTAACTAAACAAACCATTAAAAATGAAAGGTTTGCTTTCACAGTGATGTGCCTGATCTCCAGGGTGGATGGGTGTCATCACCCTTCTCCACAGCACTGGGAACAGTGCTCAGCACTGAATCATTCTCAGCAGGTTGTGCAGCAAAATATCCCAGAGCATGGATGGTTCTGAGAGGGGAGGTTGTGTGGCTTCAATATTTGGTTTTTTCCTGCTGTTTTGTTTGTTTGGTTTGGTTCTTTATTTATTTATAAGGGAGAATTTTGCTATAGAAAAGAGGAATTTCTGAGAAGGTGTTGGTGGATTGCAGTTAGGGATTTGCTTAGGTGGATGCCACAAAGCAGATGGGATGATGAGAAGGGGCAGGGAGAGCAAGGAGCTGAGCAGGTTGCAAGCAGCACAGGAACTGATTTTTCATTTGGAACGTCGATTTTCAAGTCACCCTGTAGCTTCAGTTCAGTTTGTTCTTGACTGAGCCAACCACTATGAACATTAAGAAAATGAACCAGATAAAGAGGCAATTCTGAGTTTATTGCTCTGAAATTTGCAGACATATATATGTATGCATATGTATATATATATATATATAAATATATATATATATAAATTTTAGCAGGACTATTGCACAATTCAACACTCTCTGCCCACTCAGTTGTAAAGAAACAGGAAGCTAATTACGCCAAACACTTTTCTGAGTGAAATGTGTGTATAACAGTCATAGGTGTACTGATACATACATAAATGTGCTTGTATATGTACATTTGTATGTATATATGACATATAATCCATTTTACATGTGTATAAAAGATGTGTGTAAAAGGCAGCCAGCAACCTAACAGGCCAATAAAATCACACCCCGGGTGTTCCAGCTAGAAAGCATGGAGAATTTTATTAAATATGTTATTGAGCTTGGCATGTAAATCACCCCTTAGCCCATGCTACCCATAATATTAACCGAGAAACAGCACTGCAAAGAATTTGAGATAGTTTAGTTCTTGTAAGGGACACATGAGAAATATATGAGCCCTTCCAGTAGGAGCATAGAGAACACTGCAAACACCCAGGCAGAGCTATGCTAGAGGTCTGCTGGAAGTGAAAGGGTTTTCTCATTGGAAAATTGAAGCTGTGTGAAGATCAAAGCCTTTTGAGGAAACAGATTGATTTTGGCAGCATCTTCCCTTTGGGAAAAATGAAGTGAAATGGCTTGCTTGGAATTGTCAGTTGTGTCTCATTCATTCCAGTCATTCAGTGCCTCACATAGTTTTATTTCTTGAGAGACATTGCATCAAGGCTGTGACCAGAAATTACACTGCGAAATTGGATGGGGAGACTACCTGGGACTGGAGTCAATACAGCAAGACTGGGGAACTGCAAAAAAGCACCAGGTTTTCCTGCAGAACAAGCAGAGAGCATCATGCCACCCAACAGCAAACACTCCCCATTGCTGAAAAGGCCTCCATAATTGATTTCTCACTGTTCATCACTGTTTTTCCTCACAGTAATGCATGAAACTGTAGAAAATACAAGAGATGCCTGGGGCAGACTGCATTTCTCAGTCAGGCTCTACTTGATAAGGCATTTGAAGAATTGTGTTATCCACATTTTTTTAAAAGGTCACTTAGCTTAGAAGTAAACAGATGCTGTAGGAGGCCATTATTTCACAAACCGATATGCACAACTGCTAGCAAATGGACTAATTATGCTCAGAGATGGTTTACATGTGTATAAGGAGGAAGCACCACCTACTAGCAGAACCCTGTGTGGGCAGAGAACTACTGAGTTATTGCAATATTTTGGCTAAGCTGCACTCAGCTGTTGTTTCTCAGGTTAATCTAATAATCCTCATGAATTTCACACACAAGAATTAGATTCAGGCACAACCCAGCACAGCCAGGCCAGAGAGATGTTCTCAGGCTATATTCTATTTCCAGTTCTGGTCTGCCCTGCACATGTGCTAAACAGCAATCCTTCTCAGCTTTTTCATTCCTTTATCCTTCCTCCACTATGGGTTTGACTAAATTGCTGTAAAGGCCCTTAATGTCCCCAGCATTGCCCTTCCATTCTGGACTGTAGCCTGGCATGCAGAAAAGGGAGGAGAGGAGATGTAGAGAGAGCTGTAGCATGTGATACACACTTATAAACCTGCTCTTGTACATGTGCTGCCAGTGGGCTGGGGCAGGATGTGTGACAGCCAGAGCTCTGCTGTGTCACTCCCAGCCACTGCCTGGAGTTTCTTCTCCTCTGGGGTAAGCATGTGTTGGCAACAGCATCTGTCCCTCAGTGCTGCAGGGTGTCAATTGTCCTTTTTCCAATGAACACTAGTAAAGCACAGGGGATTGACATTATCTACACGCCTGGCTGAATCCAAGTTTCTCTTGAAAAAAAGCAAAGCAAATTTCAAAAATACTTCAGCACTTCCGGCTGCCATTTTAAAATTAAAATACTTTTTACTTCTAAAGGAACTTTGTCTAAAAGGTAATTGAAACAGTAAGATAATTTGAGAAAAAACAAATGGTTGTGTGATGATTATCTTTTTTTAACAGATCTATTACAGTTCAGTTCAGTCCAAATCAATTATCTCATCCCTTCCCTAAGTTTCCTAAATCAACTGCCAAAACCTCAGCCTTTTTCCAGTGACTTTCCATTCATACTTTGTCAATATCCTGTTCCTGTTCTCAGCACTTATTGTTTATTGAGACTGGATCACTTTGCTCCTCCTGTGATCTTTGTGTCCCTTCACCACCAACATCCTCAGTTTCCCCAAATTATTGTTTCTGAGGCTGAAGTCTTTTTAGTGCCTCTGCTCTAATCTGGATGTCAAGCTAGGGTAGGGTGTGTCTTCAGTTCACAGGAGATCCTCTCACTTTGAGTAGGATAATGGCCAGGTCCTCAGCTCCTGTAACCTGGAACAGCCCCAACACCTTCACTGGCTCTGAGGTGTTTTACATGCCTCTGAAGAGGTGGTTCATCCAGAAAGAACACAGGATACTCTACAGGGGGAGAGGTGAGCATTGCCTTGCCTGTGGCTGATGTGCAGCCAGCTTTGTTCTGTCTATCACTTTTATTAGACTTGCTTTCCTCACAGGCAAACCTCTTACAAGCCTTCTATTTGGGTAATCTGCTCTTCATCACCCTGCATATTTCAATCCACATATTTACACGACTGAGACTATGTGAGAAATTAGATCCACATCACCCCACATCTGTACTCCCACTCTGGAAAGTATTTCACTGCTGGGCTGTCAGGAATCATTACAAACCAGAGGAACAAATACCCTCATATGAATGCCTCCAACTCGCCTCCAGGACCAGAGATGATGTATGAGCTGTGATAGGCTCTCTGCTTCCCCTGATACTCAGAAACACAACTCCTCTCTGGAAGGAGGATGCTTATTGCTTAAATCTGCACTCAAGGATCAGAGAGTGATAAAGCCCTGAGCCTCCCATTGCCACAAGGAGCTCCATGGCCTGTGCAATCCACAGCACTCTGATAGAGGTACAACCAGTGCTCCTGGTTAGGGGGGTTCAGACTCTTGAGAGAAGCTGCAGCAGCAATCCTGGCCCTGGCCTGGCCTGATGGATGGTACCTTGTTTGCAGGGTGACCCTGTGGCCTGGGGGACTGTGTTCACTGCCAGCTGCTGCACTCTGGCTGCTGAGCTGATGGGGTGTGGTGTGATGGTGTCCCCTGGCAGTGCCAGCTCCTGCACACATCACCCCACCCACTGCTGCTGTCACCCATCAGGATGACACTGCTGCTGCCCATCAGGGTGTCACAGCCACTGCTGCCCATCAGGATGCCTCCCAGACCCTTCCTGCAGGCCTTCTCCTCACCTCCAGGGTAAACCATGGATGACAGCATGTCCTCATCTCACAAAGGTATTAGGAGGATAAATGCCTTAGTGCAGGAATGCTAAAGAACCTGAGTGTTTCAAACAGATTCCACTTCTGTGGAGACCCAGCTAAGCAAGGCATGAAAATGATGTGTGTGTATTTGAAATGCACAAAACCTGTCCTTAATTTTTTGCTTTTGTTCTTCCAGGTAATTTTTGATGGGTAAAAGCCATCTCAACAATTTTTTCTTCTGATTTAAAAAAGAAAGCGATGGAAAAGGGTAAATAGCAGGGAGAGGAGACCCTGCTTGATTAGTTCTTGGTATCCACTTCCTCAACATGAAGAAATTGTGGAAAGAAATTTTCAAAGCAAGTAGTATTTTTAATAGAATTTCAATAATTACTTTCTTGGGGGAGGGGCAAAAACCCATAAAAGCAAGAAATACACATCCATCAAAGTGTTTGATCAGAAGGTGAGTGCTGGTCACAAGAACTCCTCAGGGATCTCAGGGCTGCAGTGGCTGCATGGTCTCCCTCAGCCTTGGTGGCCCTGTGGTGGGACGACTCTGGCTGGGTGGCTGCACAGGTGGATCCAAGCAAGAGCTCTTCTCTCTCCTGAGCCCCACAGCCCAGCACACCTCTGCCCTACCCCCTCCTCCTCCTCACCTGCCTCTGGAAGGAAAGAAAAAGGGGGCTCAGGAATGACCTGGGAGGGGTCCACGTACACTGACTCTTGGTTTCCCACCAGCACGTGAAATCCGAGCCCTCTTTTTCTATCACTGTCCTCTTAAGAGTTTCTGTGGTTTATGTCAGCTCGTGGGTGACACAATGTCACATTCAGAATTAATGAGGCCAGCGAGGCCAGGAGAATGTCATTAGACTAAATGCAAATGCAGTGCTCAGAGCCGGCCCAGACCTTTGCCCCAACACCAAATGAATTCGAGGCTAAAACTTGGAGCAAATAGCCCAGGGCATGACCCAGTTATGGTTCACACTAAATCCAGACCTTGAACTTGGGAAAACCTTGTTATTTTTTACTTTCAATTTTCATGCACTACTTATTTTCTGTCTGAATGCCAGATATGAAAGAAGAAAGGCAGAAATCCTGCAAAGGAGGTCATTCTTAAGCTCCCACCAGTCAGACCAGAAGGGAAAACAGCTAAAAAGTCTAGATGTATTTGAAAAATTTCCAGCATTCATTTTCAGAGTCTCCAAATCTGGATCAATTCCCAGTGATCATCCAATCTGCTAGGTCTTTCATGCAAATTGGTCTCAGCAAGGTCTACTCCATCACAGAAAAAGACACCCTGTCTCCTAAGGCTGAAACAAAAGAGAATGGAAATAAATATTCACAGAGAACCTGTGCACGTGGTCTTTATGCAGCTGATTGCCTCTGAAATGAATTCAGAGTGGCCATAGCCTCCAGCCAGTCCACAGTTTCTGGTATTGGGTAGGTGAGCAGAAAGCACATTTAACATTTATTCTGAAATGGAGCAAAAGCCAAAATAAATAAGCCAAAGAGAAAAAATACTGAAAAACAAAGATGAAAGGGGGAGAAAGTCCAATGCAGTTTTTCTGGACATGAAAGTTCCTGGTGACAAACTTTGTCCAAAGGCTTCACTTTCAAAAGGTCTGTTTAAAAAACCAAAAATTGCCATATCTTCTGTGGCATTTTATTTGCTATGAAAGCACCAGGGTTAAGCTTACTTTTAATTTCTGGCTCATGATGTCCTTTGATTTCTTTCTTTTCCTCTTCTTAGGCAGCCTGAATACTTTCTAGGATGAAATTCTTGTCTTTTCCTTCCCAGTATAATTTCTTTCCTTCCCCACTTAGAGAGGTCCATTGCTGACCCAGAGATAAGCAGATGTTCCCAGACCATCCATAACTCCTACTGACTTCAGCATCCTCAGTGAAACTAAACTGCAAAATTCAGAATTAAAATGAGGTTCAGATTTCAGCTCTGCTGTTTGGAAGCTGGGCTGACTTTTAAAAGTGTGCAAAATGAGGCCTGGGCCATAGTGTTCCCAGCTGGCAGATACCAGGCTGTAATAGCTTTGCCTAGCACTGCTCTCCATAAAGGAATCCTGTGCCCAGAGACCTGTTAAGTGTATAACTCATGCACAAGGAAGCAGGTTCTCTCTGTAAGCTCTGCATACAGCTTGCATCTGCACATATCTTTCTTTTTCTTGGTTTGGTTTTATTCCTGGTGGCTTATTGCCAGTGCTGGGTTTGCTAGTGAAATTCACATGGGAGTAGTTTTGAAAGCCTAAAAATCAATCATGAATTTAAGCTTCCCCCATGGCCCCACTCTTTCTGTAGGAATAACACCCCTTCATCACCCTCCCTTCTCCTCAGTTTGCATTGCTCTGGTAAGTTATTTATCAATAAAAATTCCACAGCCAACACATAATTGGATTTCTATAAGAGCTTTCAAAACTGAGCTGCACTGAGTTGCAAGAGGCAGACAATTAACTTGACAGAGGAGTTTGCACTTCAGCCTTGCATCTGTTTTCATTGCCTGCTTCTTTAAGAGCAATCATTTTCTCATTTTACTCTGGTTGTGGAAGGAGCAGGTGAAAACAAGCCAGTTTCTTTAGCAGCCAGCTGTGGTGGTTGGCTGATACTCATTGAAGGACCAGTCAAGTAAAATGCTTTAAACCTCTTTTGGCAATGAGTTTCAAACTGGTGATTAATGGGGAGGGGTTCAGGTAAGATAAGAAGGGGCTGCAGATGTATTTAAGGGTTCACCTCATGTGGAAAATCCAGTGTCACAGGTGAGATGGGAAGCACAAATAGTTTGGGCTTTACCCCCAGCATTAGCACTTATTTGGACCAGAGTGGCTTCCTTCTGATGAATGGTGTGAAACACGAATTCAGAGCTGTGCATCCTCCATCTGCATCCACAGCACAGGTCAGACATCCAAACTGCTCAAACCAGCTAGGCAGCAAAACCTGCTCAGTAAAGCAGCATGAGAGTCCTTTCCAAGTTGTTTTCTACTGCTTTGCTTTGCTTCATTTTTCCAGCCCTTTGTACTAGAGGGGCAGAGAAGACTACGGCTCTTCCCTGAGGCAGGCGAGTGATGCAGATGGAGAGGCAGATACTGATGCAGATACAGATGCAGATGCAGATCGATGGCACCAGGAGTCTGACTGCTCTCCCCTCCCTCATAGCCCCTCTCACAATGTCGTCATGCCTCCCATAGGGCTGTGCATAGCCCAAGGGCAGGGGTTACCAAGCAGGTGGATTTTTGGCTGTAAGGAGCACAGGCAATCCAGGCTGGTGCATGGCTGGTGAAAGGCAGGGTGTCACCAGTGTCATTGGCAGCACTTCTCACCCGCACCTGGCAGTGTAACCAGACATTAATGTCACCTTTGCACAGTGTCCAGCAGAAGAACAAGCTCCTGCCCTGCTAAGCTGTGCCATGAGCTCTTCCTGGCTTCAAGACATGTCTGCAAGAGAGCAGAGGCAAAGCTGGGAGTTACTTTGTGCTGCTGGGTAAACCCCTCTGGGCTCAGAAGGTGATCTGTCCCTTTACCCACAAGTGCAGTTCTCTCACCCAAGACAGGTCCTGCCCTGCTGGGGCTGAGCTCCATTCCAGAGAAGCTCCAGCAATGTCTCCATTCTCTGGCAGTTCGTTTCACCTCCACCCCACCGTGGCCATCAGCTGCTGCCCTCTCCAACACCTTTTCCAATAGTTGCTCTTTGTCAATCCAGGGATGAAGGTGACAGAAGTCCTCCTTTACTAAGGGCCCTTCCTAGATCCTCCAGGCATTTATTTCCCTCTGCCTGTCAGGTGCCATACTCCCAGATCTCTTTTCCATCTTGCACATAGCAAGCCCACTCATGAAGCCCTGACAAGGACTGGGTCTGAGTTTGATTTCCTAGCTGGCACCACAAAGGAGTGGACTGCCTTTGCAGAGGCATGCAGGCATTTCTGATGAAGCAGGCGAGGTTACAAATTAGATTTGTACAACTCCAAACAGTTCTGAAATAAAGCTCAGGACTGAATCAGGCTTAAAGCTTGATTTTGTTCCTACTGTGAAAAGGAGCCAGAGATGAGCACCATGAGCATCTTTGGAGCTGGGCTCTCTTGAACCCTTCAGATGAAACACAGGCTGTATTTTTCAGCTTTCCTGTCTGAGGTCTTAGAGCTGCACTCCAGCAGGGCTTGAGGTGGAGGGTCTGCAAGCCACTGTCTTGGCTGAGGCCACCCAGCTCTGTGTCCTTCTACTAGCAGTGACCAAGGGGAAGGCCAGTTCTGTTGCAGGAAACATAATTGCTTTACAATTCCCTTCCTGTTTGAGCAAAACCAGCAGACCAAATTACTGAACCATTTTAAAGAGAAAGAATTGAATTAGGGATATGGAAACAGGATTTTTGAGACTTCTCAACAAAGATTAAAAAAAAAAAAAAAAGGCAAAACTGATGAGACCGGCTTTTTCCATCTCAAATGAATGTTTTGAAACAAAATAACTTCATTTTGCTCCAAAGCTCAAGTGGAGGCAAGTTTTCTTTTTGCTTCATTTCATCTCCCTGGAATATTGAAAAACATCTGTCACGATGGGCAGATCCCTTTTTCCTTCCCACAAATACTGCTCTCACTTGAAACCACATTTTCTGATAGAAAAACTTCTCGGGCAAAAAAGCAGTGTCTGTGAGAGCAGACACGGAGGGGTCTGAAAACGAGCCATAACTGAGGGCAGCTCCACCATTCCTGGAGAACTTCTCCAGCCATTGGAGTTCCCTCAGCACACAGGCCTGTAAAGAGAACAGCAAGGCCTCCTGCTCCAGCAGCCGCAGCAGATGGAAATGATCAGCGCAGTTTACCGATCATTTTACAGCCTGGGGAAATCGGGCAGGTGGTGACACCGTCACCTTTGCCCGGACTTTAAAGCCTTTGCGGACCCCACGGTGCCCAGGGGCAGCTTTCCCCTGCAGCAGAGCCAGACAAAGGGAACAGTGAATGGGTGGGCGATACAGACATTTTCTGTATTTCCCTCCTCTCCAGGCCGCGGGAAGGAGCCGGGTGCCCGCGGCAGGGAAAGCCCTGCTGCCCTCAGC